>JAJOZX010007371.1:115000-167500 GCA_023014485.1 Bathynomus jamesi | reverse complement strand
TAATAAATACAAGTAACAAATATTACCAACAAACATGGCTGGGTGTGTAAGGTGGGTGACGCACAGCTCCCAGAGGGTGCAGATAAAGAATTAAATTATTAATTCTAAACTTACACTGTTAATTAATGGAACATTGTCACAAACTTAAGTTAAATTATAAGAACAATTAATGGTATCAATGGGGCTGAAAGCAAATAAAATACGGTACATACTGTAGTATAAATTTCCTTATGTGGGTATACAGTAGTTTACTCAGTCATAAATCCTGGCACTGTGATTCAAGATACTAAAATCCAAAATATCGGTTGGGGCTCTTTTGATGATCCGCAAATGAGCAAAACTGGACCCTGCGATAGGGAAAACTGGTGTACATTGTATCACTGCGAATGTCCAAAACCCGCGAAAAGCAAAACCGCGATAGGCGAGAGATGACTGTATATAAAAAAGTAACTATATAAATGGATATATGTATATAAAAAAGTAACTATATAAATATATATATGTATATAAAAAAGTAACTATAGACAGGGTTCTCACTAGGATTTTGAAAGTAGGAGTGCAGGACTCTCTTCCCAGAAAAAGTAGAAGTTCCTACTTTCAAAAATGTATTTTCATTCAGTCTTTGAAGTTGGCAGTGCGCAAGTTATAATCAAAGCTGGGCACAAACCGTTAATCCGTTAATCGTTAATTAACGAAGTTAACTTTTTCGTGAACGATTTAACTTTTAAGTTAACTTTGAAAATCATTATCGGACTAATTAACTTCCGTTACATTTAACTTCCGTTAACTCAAGTCCGTTAACCCAAAAAATTCATAAATAAACATTTAAAAGTTTCTATTATTTTCAGTGCTGAGCAGGTGCGCAATTAATCCGCCACTGTTAATAGTGATGAACGAATTTCCATTTCCGCAGTGCAAAATCAGGCGATATATTTGTTTCCGTCGCCACAATTTGTGTCTTACCAAATATGGTAGTTATTTATGGCAATGGTTTGAGCAAAACATGGTCGACTGTAAAATCAGGCGGAAAGATTTGCCATTTGAGTTGAATGTTTCAACTTCTTTCAAGAAATATCACGAGCATTTTAAGGCACTTTCAATAATATATATGTAACAATTACAACAAATAACTACATTCCTTTCATTTGCAGTCTGTCTCTTGCGCAACATGTTTGTGCTAGTGAATATTTAAAAATAATCGTTGTCAAGTAAGTCATGTATATTTATAATATGTCTGTGAGTACCTTATTAGTAGTCTCCTTGATACATTTCAAGAACCATAAAACTGATCAGGTAAGATTTCAATTCTCATGGCACTTTGTTCTCTATGGGCAAGGACATCCTGAGGGCCAAGAGATCATCCCTGTCTGATGAAAACTTTAATATGCTAATTTTCATGAAGGGTAACATGCATCTCATGGACAAAATGGAGAACGAGAAGAAGAGGGAAAATTAAATTATATATATATTGTGTTTTTCATTTTTTTTATAATAAAAGTTAACGTTAACGGTTTATCGGTAACTTCCGTTACATGTTTAACAAATTAACGGATTAACGGTTAACGAAGTTAACTTTTTGGTTAACGGATTAGCGGTTAACGAAGTTAACTTTTTGGTTAACGGTGCCCACCACTGGTTATAATATACTGTATTATACAGATGCAGGGTTCATTACACATTCACATAAGTTGCTTACCTTACTTTCATTTTTTTCACCATATTTGCACACCTACTTTTAATGTATTTCTGCTGTACTTTATAAAAATATTCTTTACATTAGCTTAGGTTAGCCATTCATCGCTGGCTCATCATGTTAGCCTAGGCCCAAAGTCTAGGACTCTGTACTACCAGGAAGAGGTTAAATTTAATCACAAGTTCGCTTTTACACTCTGTTGAATGTTGGTTTTACTGCTTAAGTTATGCAAAAATATGTCTATGTATAGTACAGTAGTACTATACATACTGGTAGATATATCCATTTTGAGATCCACTGGTAGACCTATTGGTACTGAAGTTAACTAGTTCCCTTATGTAGGCTTGACTCTTTACTTTCACATATTTATTACACATAAGCGTATAATCTACCAAACAAACTTTTCTTGTTTCATATTAAAGGAAATAAAAAAAATAGGTTGAACAGTCAAAATGCATGCATATGTACTCTTTCTGACCCACTCCTCATAATGTAAATAAACAACAGCTGGCGCTGCCATACAGGACATGAGGAATCGTGAGAAATTGCGAGATTTGTATAAATAAATAAATAAAGGATACCATAATTTTTCAGAGCTAATATTTGTATTAATAAAATAATAATTTTGTGTTCACATTACTTTTGAAATCAGTACTGTTTAATAAACAAAGTTCAGTACAGCTTTCAGACTGCTGTTTTGCACAATCTTGGAATCTGCACAATCCTAGGATACCATGATAGCATTGCGCATCCCAAGAATCTAATAGGATTCAGATGTAACTAGTATAGTTGCCGAATAAAGAATTTAGCATTATATATGTGTTGTTATTACCACTGCTTTAGATTTTAATCCTTACCTGATGTATAAAGTCTACATGATCTCACTTGTTTAAAAATCCGTGCCATGCTACAAGAACAAGGACTAGATTTTCAGGGTGCACAAATTACAAATAAAATTAATTATAACGTTTGTTCATATTAAGGGTTCTTACGTATTTCACTTTAAAACACTAATGGTGAGTAATAATAATTACATACAAAAAATATACAGATGTGTGAATATGTTTGATGAAACAATCACACTGTGTTCAGTTGTGTAGGCGACGTAAACAAGCACCACACTGTGATACATGATCGTGGAGTTATAATACTACTGTTTCATTGTATAGTTCTGATATTTTCCATGATATTTCGGTATTTGTCAATTAATAAATAACACAGGCCTGCGAATGAGAACTTTGTAAGAGTTGTTTTCTTACTAATAACCGATTTATAAGGTGTCCATTTTTTTCTATCACGTAACGATTTTCTGCAAACTGGAAGGGAAAAAACAACATAAATAAATATTATTTATTTCAATTTACATTGGGTACTTATTTCGCTTTGTTATACTAATTACAAATTCAAACAACTTTAACAAGAAAGAAGACTCTTAACGTCAATTGCATATTTAGCTTTATTTGTCCTGAGTTTTCATCTGAGATCTACAGTATGCCTTTTAATCTCGAATGTACGCGCTGTTCCTTTTCTTTTATGTAATAATTCTGGAGTATCACGTTTCAACATCCAGCAGTAATCAGCCATCATGCTGATGTCCCACCTTCCCTGATATCTCTTCTCCATTTCTTTGATGTCTTGGTGAAACCGTTCTCCTTGTTCTTCGCTGAGTGCTTCGAGATTCTCAGGGAAATAATCCAAGTGTGAGTGAATGTAAGAAATGTAATTTTAAACTTATATTACAACCCAACTCTTTGAACTTATTTAGCATGTTATTCACAATGTTTTGGTAATTTGGGTCCTTGTTGTTCTCCCAAAATTTGCTGATAACATCCTTTAAAGCAATCCATGCTTCGCTCTTTCAAAATGTTCATCCAAAGTCAGTTTCCTAATCTGGAGACCAACGAAAATTCCTTCTTTCAATTTTGCTTCCGAAAGAGTTGGGAATTTACCATACAGATACTTAAAACAATCTCCATCTTCGCACAAGGCCTTAACAAATTGCTTCATCAAGCACAATTTTATGTGAAGCGGAGGCAAAAGGACTTTCTTCGTGTCAACCAAACTTTCACGTTGAATGTTTTTAGAACCAGGTGTCAGGTTGACTCTGCGTGGCCATTCCTTTTTTATCCAGTGCCGAGTTCTTGCTCGGCTATCCCATTTACACAAAAAACATGAAAACTTCGTATAAGCTGGATGTTGACCTAACAACATATAAATCACTTTTAAGTCTCCACAAAGTAGCCAACCGTGTTCTTTGTATTTAACCTTAGCTAGAAGAAGCTCAAGATTTTCGTACGTTTCCTTCAAGTGAACCGAATAAACCACAGGAACGGATGCATACAAGTTACCGTTGTGAGGGAGGATGCCTTTTAGACTTCTTTTGGAGGAATCAATGAAATGTTTCCACTCATTTGGGTCATAGACTGCAGCGCCTAGCTTAAGTATTAGTTCCGAAACATTGTTGCAATATACCAGTGAATTTTCTTCAGAAAAATAGTGGCTGAATTCTTTTTCTCGATTTCTGGACCAGTAAAATGACGTCCCGGGAGAAAGCAAGTTCTTTGTACGAAGTCTGGATGCCAAAATCTCTGAAGAATCCTTCGGGAGACACAAATCTCTTACCAAATCATTAAGTTTACTTTGTGTAAACAATTGGGGTATACCAGGTCCATGAGCAACAGGTGTTATAGCAGACTGAAAGTTTGGATAAGAAATTTCCTTTTTATTTTTTTGTATTGTAGCATTGCACGTTACATGAACAAAAATAGCAGTCATTGCTGTGATTTCTAGACTCACGCCAGACCATTGGAATCCCAAAAGGTAAAGAATCCTTTTTACCTTTACTCCACAGTCTAAGTTGTTCAACACAAACGGTGCTACTGTAGTATGCGGTCTACCTACGATTCGGCGGTCTACCTTTGAAGTATAGTTTCTTATCTTGTTTGCTAATTGCTTGTTTACATCCCAATGTTAATCGCCCTTGACGATTGGTTAGGTTTAGTCATGATATTTTCCTTAGTTTTAACGAAAATATCATGACTAAACCTAACCAATCGTAGGTAGACCGTATACTACAGTAGCACCACACAAACACTGCAAACATTATGTGGAGTCCATAATTTGTCTTGATCCCCAAGTTTCATTCCGAAGTATGCATAGTATGCTTTTTTGACGAAGTCTGTAATATCTCGCCTTTGTTTTTTCACAGTAAATTTTCCTCAAATAGAACAGAAAATGTTTGGGCTATTTACACACCTTTTGCTTGCCATAGCGACAAATAAACAAATTTCAAGAGAGAAATATTGTCACCGTGCACCTTTGAATAATAAAGAACTATAACCTGGCACGCACTACAGTATAGACAGACTGACTCATCTCGTGGCTTGTCAATCACTTATATACTAGCGGTGCGTTTCTCGAATGTTCTAGAAGACGCTATGACGTCACTTCTGATCTGGAAGCATTTATAGGCAGTAGTTTTTAATCAAAATTTAATCAAAATTACTTACAAATGTAGTATGAAATATGACATTTTGTGAAAAATCTGTACGTGATGGCGAAAAATGAATATTATTTTTGGAATCAGCGTACAAAAATTACTATATAAATGATAAAATATTTCGGACAACAAAACCATCGCAAGCCTATGTAGTTTGTGCTGCCTTCTTGTGGAACTTAACATTATGAAAAAATAGTAAAAGAACATCTTGCTGCTGTGTTTCCCAGTATTTAAAATAATGCATCTGGCGGGATTTTACATGTGTTCCAGAGTTGTTCTTCAATTATTTTAGCGTCCTTCTAGGGAAAGTGCGCGTACAAATATGCCAGATTCGGCATTTCTGAGAACACTGTATGTCAGTGTATATAAAAAAGTAACTATATAAATATATGTATTTATATTTAGATGCATTAAACCATTTATACATCTGCCAACAAGTTTTTCATTTTAATATTTGGTGTTAAAAAAAGTGGTTAGAAATAACAGCGCATATTTCCAAATAAAATATAAACAAAATAAATAAAAATAACAACCCTCGTTTCTAACCAACTAGTGAAGTTGGGTTTCCCTAATTAACAAAAAGAAGAACGAAAAAAGTTTCTGAGACAAAGAAAAACGGAGCTTTGTCAATTCTTGAAAAATTTTGACTGCATGAAGCGGGCTAGTTTTCGTAAAGTAAAATTCTCGTGGTTCCCCAACTAACAGGCAACTTAAAGTCAACCTTTAAACCTCACAACTTTTAAATCTTAACCTTAATAACCACTGCAATTAAACAAAAACCCTGTTTAACTAAATAGAGGCCTATCAGAACTAGGTATAATGTTAATTAAAGAAAATAACTAAGGTAAGAGAAAAACTAGGTACCTAGAAGAAACTCGAACCGGGCTACAACTGCCCTAACTCAATAATTAAATGGCTATTATAGCCCCTATTAAAACCTAAAGGCAATATAGCCCTAACTTAACTTGAGTAAAACCTTCAAAACCTTAAACCTTAAACCTTTAAAACCAAAAACTTAAGGGCAATCCAGCCCTAGCCTAACTTAACCTGCAAAACCTAGGTCTGGGAAATAGCCCCTACAAATAAATAACCTAGCAGTGTGTTAAATAATAACTTAAAACTTAACAAATAAAATTCAAACCTTGAAACTTATGGATTAGTTAGAAACAGAAAGGGTAACGTTCAACTGGCAACTTCATTTTTGGTAAGTCTAAATTAATTTTAAATTTAGCTTCACCATAGTTAGTAATCTGGCTGCTGACCAAATTTTAACCTAAAAACCACTGCAACCTACAGTGAAAAAGTCTGTAGCTATGTTGACAGTGTCTAAATAGGCCATTATTATTTCTATAATTACTGTGTCTATTTAAAGTAAACTTAACCTTAATATTACACCTAAATAAAAATAATCTCTCTCAAGCTAAATAATAAATTCTAAATAATAAATTTTTCAATATGGCGCCCCCGGGTGGGCAGTCGAGAAGTTAGTTACCCTTTTTTGTTTTATTTCTGATACAATAGTTTTAAATCCAGTGAATTAAATTTTTTACATAATCTGAAAATTTAATTATAAATATCATTGATAATATCATTTATAATATTAAACCTAAAAATGGATAATGAAACTGAAGCCACTCCAGGAAAAAGTATGGAGACGGTTGGGAAGTGATGTGGAAGCACTTGAAACTAGTAAATTGGTAAAAAGGAGGGGAGCAATCAGAACCTCAGCTACTAAACTTTTAGCTACAATCAAAGAGAGATGGGATGATTGGACTGAGGAACAAAAAAATTCACATGCTCGGCTTTTGTCCTCACAACTGGACAAGTTACAAAATTTAGATGAGGAAATCCTTAGAATGTATGTTTGTTCCGAAGGCTTCTCAGAGGCTAAACAAGAAAAACTAGATGAAAAAAAATAGTTATTACTACTTTGAAATAGATCAAATGATACAAGCATTAACAACTAAAAAAGAAAATAATACCGAAGCCAAACCTAAACCAAGAATAAGTACTAAAATTCCTAAGCTTCAAATATTACCATTTGATGGAAATCCCTCTAAATTTCAAAACTTTAAGACCTCATTCAGAAACATTTATGATAACATAGGTCTTTCCGAAGAAGAGAAATTTGCCTACCTAAAACAACATTTGAGTGGAAACCCTGCCATTCAAATAAACTGCATGCAAGAAAGTATTTTTTTTTATGAAAGAAGCATGCATCAGTGGAGGGCTGTTATGCAACACCAGGCCAAATTAAATTCTCCATAATAAAATCACTTTTAACCAAATCCATAATAATCAAAAATTTTAAATCACTTCATGACTTTCAAGCAGATATGCACTCTACCATAAATTTAATGCAAATTCAAAAATTAGAATTAGAAGATATACTCTTGTATGTATATTATAATAAACTAAGTCAAGAAACTCAGGAATTTTTAAGAACTTGTGGTTTTAAACTCTATGACCATTTTGATAAGTTTAAAGAAGCAATTGCTGAAGCTACCAAAACCTTAGCTAATGTTAATTTTGATCTGGAACCAAGTGAGTTAACTATCTGGATACCTAAACAAAAAAGAAACTTCTCTCCAGAACCAGCCAGAAAACCATGGTATTCTGGCCAAACTACAGCTGCTCTGGCAGTTTCTACCCAAAGACAATCCTCAAGAAGAGCTCAACATACTGACCAGAGAGAACTTTACTGCAAATTGTGTAAGAAAAACTCTCGCAGAATTTCAAAATGTGATTCTTTCCCTGAAAGTTGGGATAAACTGAAAAAACTTGCTAAATTAAATTATTGTACTAAATGTACCTCATCTAAACACCAAGCCAAAGAATGCCCCATTTCTTTCCAACCCTGTTCATTTTGTAGGTTTTCTAACCATTTATCCTTCCTTTGTACCAAACAAAAAGGAAAACCAGAGGAAGATAAGAAAACCAAAACCAGTACGGAAGTAGCTACCCAAAAAGAAAACTCAAAACAAGGGAAACAAGTTACTAACTTATTAAGTTTAAAAAACACTGATCAAGAAGTAGCATTAATTCCTTCCATGCAGATGAGAATAAGAAACTCAGAAAAATCAATTAAATGCAGAGCACTTTTGGATAATTGTAGTCAAGCCAGCTACATTACCAAGGAACTTGTGAAAGAATTAAATCTTCCAACTAAACCAGTGGTTCTTAACCTTTTTACTACCATGCCCCCTCTAGGAATTGGTCTTTCCCTCCACGCCCCCCTTGCATCAAAATAACATTCTCTCCCAGATTTTAAAGAAAAATGAAAAAAAGTGTTTTTAATCTCTTTATTGAGTATGAATTAGTGAGATACTTGACATTGCTTCTTAGCTACTAGATCTTGAATGCGTGGTTGAATGCCAGAGAGTGCACAGCGTAAGTCCCCTTCAACATTCAGCCTGTTTCTGTACTTGGTCTTGACAGCAACGAGCGTGGAAAATGCAGCTTCACAAAGATACGTGGATCCGAACATAGTTAGAATCCGAAGAGCCTGATGTGAGATCAGAGGGTAAACAGGAAGGTACTTGACCCAGAACGTCTCAAGATCCAGTTCTTTGAGGTCTTCCTTAGCTGTGGAGTTGAACTTCAACTCAAGAAACTCCTCTTGCACTTCTCAATATTAGCCCATGCTCTCGTTAAGAGAATAACAAATACAATTAGAGAAATTCCTGTTTTTCCCCAAGGGATCGCGCCCCCCCTGGAAATTACCGACGCCCCCCAGGTTAAGAACCACTGAACTAAACACTACGAGGAATCCATAACCATAACAGGATTTATAGCCAACAAGAAACAACCAAATTATGAAGTAGCTATAATTAAATTGGAGGATTCTAGATTCTCTGGAAACTACCAAGAAATAGAAGCCATCATAATTGATGATATTAATATTAAATATGAAGTTCCGGGATTACTGAAACTTCAAACTTATTTAAAATCCTTAAATTATCAGCTTGCAGATCACTTTGAAGCTGATGAAGTGGCCGACTTCATGTTAATTTTTGGGGCTGCAACCCACAAACTTTTTGCCCTCAGCACTCATCAGATTCATACTGCCTCTTGTTATAAATCTCCCTATGGAATACTTTTATTGGGTTTCCCTTCAGATTACTACCCTGAAAAAGAAAAAGAACCAATAAGAGATCAGATCAGCTTCTGTATTACCAACCCGCTACTTACTAGTACAACTTCTAATGAAGATCTAGAAAAAATTGAACACCAGATTGCACAATTTAGCAAACTAGAAAACTTGGGTATTTCTGGGGATGAACCATTTTCAAACAAAGAAAAAGATCTGATTGCAAACTTCGAAAAGGAAGTTAAATAGAAGATGAAAGATTGTCTGTTAAGGTACCATGGAATGACCAAAAAGATAAAATTTCACCAAACTTTAACTATGCTATTAGCAGGTTAAAGTCCACTTGCAAAAAATTAAAAAAAGATAACTTAATGCAACCTTATTCAGACATCCTTGAACAACAATTCCAGGAAGGAATAATAGAAGAAGTAGCCTAACAGAAAACTTAAAACAAGCAGGAAATTTTTTACCTCATTTTCCAGTAGTTCGCCCTGGAGTACAAACAACTAAAGTTAGGATTGTAGTAGATCCCTCGGGTAAAAGCAAACCAGAAGAAATAACAGTAAATGATGCTACTGAGGACTGCCCTTCACTCCTACCTCATTTAGCAAAATTGTGCATTAAATTAAGGCATGGTAAATATTTGATGATTGGAGACATTCAAAAAGCATATTTACAACTTAAATATCAAACAGAATTTGACTGCAATGCCCACAAAATTCTGTGGTTAAAAGATACCCAATTGGCTCCAAATGACGACAACCTGATCTGCTATAAATATAAAAGAGTTACCTTTGGCAACAAAAGCAGTCCATTTTTACTACAACAATCTCTCCAACACATTTTTAATGAACAACAAAACCAAGTGGCAGACTACCTAGCTAACCGCTTTTACATGGACAATGCTTTAATTAATGCCAACAATCTCTCAGAACTCAAAGACCTTTACAATTATAGTGTAAACACCTTAATTGAATATAATTTGAAGCTATATGAATGGGCCTCCAATCACTCAGAACTTCAAGGACTATTTGAAAAACATGACATAGCCTCCTCAGAAGATAAAGAAAATGTAAAACTATTAGGATATGGTTGGAACACAAATGCTGATACACTCCATCTAAAAACTGTAAACTTGAACTCAGAAGCCAAAACTAAAAGAGAAATACTAAGTTCTGTGCAATCATTGTTTGATCCAATTGGATTTGTTGCACCCTTAGTGTTTAAATTAAAACTCTTCATGCAGAAAGTAGTAGCTACCAAAAAAGATTGGGATGAATATCTAGAACTGAAATGCTGCGTGAATGGAAAAAACTTTGTAAAGAAATAAACAAAGTGGAATTTCTGAATTTTCCTAGACAAACTTTTGAAAATCCCAAACCTCTCATGGAAAATCTTCAACTCCACATCTTTTGTGATGCCAGCCAAGAAGGTTATGCAGTAAGTTGCTATCTAGTTGGAAATGGAAAATCCGAACTAATTTACGCTAAATCAAGAGTCAACCCCAAATCAAAAAATTGGACCATTTGTAACTTGGAATTAATGGCAATCTGCCTAGGAACCAAAGTACCTAGAATACCTTAAAGAAACCTACCTAGAAGAAAACTCAGAAAACCAAAAGTTCTTCAAAACAATAATTTGGACAGACTCACAGGTGGCTTTAAATTGGATTGCTCAAAAATCTCTAAAAATGAAATCCATCTTTGTAAAAAACAGAGTGAAAGACATTCAGGAAGCAACAAGAAATTAAACCATCACCTGGAATTCAGACATGTAGCAGGAGAAGACAACCCAGCAGACCTACTCACCAGACCAATATCTTTCAAGAAATTTCAAAAACTTCTTCCCTTTTACCAACATGGTCCCACATTTTTGAGAAATGAAATTGAATGGCCAACCAACTTAATTTTTAACCCCCACCAAGAAACCTTACAGACAACAATAAATGTTGTCAAACAACTTGTAAAGAAATAAATGAAAAAACTCCCTTGTTAAACATGGAAAGATTCTCTAACAGGAAAAAACTGGTCAGAATCACTGCCTATGTTCTACGGTTCATAGAAAACTTAAAGTACTTCCGCACTCACAATATAACCCCAAATGTAACCTAACAATGGAAGAACAAATTGCTGTTTGGAGAAAAATCATACAGCTTACAAAACTAAGGCCACAAATTACTGGCTAAAATTAGTCCAGCAACAACATTTCTCAAAAGAAAAAGAAATAATCAACAAACTAAATAAAGGAGAAAAAGTTGAGGACCTAACTAAGCTGCAAAAGAATCTAAAACTCTTCATTGACAAAGAAGGGTTAGTCAGAACAATGGGGAGATATAAATATGCAACCAACCTTAACTATTCTGCTAGGTATCCTGTACTACTGCCTGAAAATTCTCATTTAACAACGTTAATCATAACTGAATGTCATGCAAAAGCCAGTCATGCAACCTTAGCTACCACATGCAATTTCCTCAGACAGGAATTCTGGATCCCCAAAATAAGGCAAGTAGTTAAAAAGGTTCTGAAACAATGTCTGTTTTGCCAAAAATACTTTGCCATGGCTTATGAAGTGCCTACTACTGGACCCTTAGTAACGGAACGTTTAAGCTATGAAAAACCCTTTGAAAAAACTGCCCTTGACTATGCTGGTCCAATTTCTGTCCAGGATGAGAATAACCAATTCATGAAAGTCTACTTATTATTGTTTACTTGCTGCGCCACCAGATTCACCAGCCTTCACATCTGCACTGACCTTTCTGCTAAAACCTTTTTAAGAGAACTTTACCATTTGTCCTTAAACTACTCCCTTCCAAAGGTTTTTGATTTCAGACAATCAAGCCACCTTCAAAAGATCTGAAGATTACCTTAAACATTGGTTCCAAAATGTTCTTGTGTCTCAGTACCTCTCTGATCATGGTATCCAGTGGAAATTTACAGCAGCCTATTCACCCAGAACCTTAGGAATAGCTGAAAGAATGGTGGGTTTAGTCAAAAGAGCCCTCTATACCTCCTTAAAAGGAAGAAAAATCCCTTTAACTGAACTAAAAACAATTGTTTTTGAAATAATGAATACAATTAATTCAAGACCACTCACTTATGTTAATTCAAATGAAGATCCCTCATCTGATCTACTAACTCCTTTCAAGTTGCTTTTTGGGTATGACAATACCAAATTCAACTTTTTAACCACTAATGATACCCAAGAAGCTGTTAATGAAGGTGATCAGGTGGATGCTGATTATATGACAGCAACAGAGGACAAAGAAAGAAAGAAAATACTGGATTACTTTCATAAAGGAGTTAAACAATCTCAAGAAATCAAAAAAAGATGGCGATACGAATATTTGAGTAGTTTGAGGGAAAAAGAATACAAACAACACAAACAACCAGTAAATAAAGAACCTAAAGTAGGAGAACTATGTCTCTTAGATGAAAATTCTATGAATCCCAAATACTTCTGGAAGATTGCTGTAATTGAAACATTACACCCAGATGAAGATGGCATAATCAGGCATGTAACTGTAAAAACACCCAATGGTCATCTCTCCAGAAGACACATATATCGGTTATACCCACTGGAAATAACTGATAAACCGAATATTGACCTGGAAGAATTGGAAGAACTGCAAAGGAAAATACAGTGGATCTTTGTGAAGACCACAAATTGAAAATTGTAAATAATTGTAAATAGCTATAACTTAGGACTAACGTTCTACAAAAAAGACGCTTTCATTTTCATATTTCACCTAAAAGGAACTTTTCTGTAGAGCATGTCATTTTCATTCATCAAAAAAAAATAAATAAAATTTCCCAAGAATATAATTCTGGGTAAATTTTTTCCCCTTGGGGGGAATGTTAAAAAAAGTGGTTAGAAATAACCGCATATATTTCCAAATAAAATATAAACAAAATAAATAAAAATAACAACCCTCGTTTCTAACCAACTAGTGAAGTTGGGTTTCCCTAATTAACAAAAAGAAGAAAGAAAAAAGTTTGTGAGAAAGAAAAACGGAGCTTTGTCAATTCTTGAAAAATTTTGACTGCATGAAGCGGGCTAGTTTTCGTAAAGTAAAATTCTCGTGGTTCCCCAACTAACGGGCAACTTAAAGTCAACCTTTAAACCTCACAACTTTTAAATTTTAACCTTAATAACCACTGCAATTAAACAAAAACCCTGTTTAACTAAATAGAGGCCTATCAGAACTAGGTATAAGTAAGTTAATTAAAGAAAATAACTAAGGTAAGAGAAAAACTAGGTACCTAGAAGAAACTCGAACCGGGCTACAACTGCCCTAACTCAATAATTAAATGGCTATTATAGCCCCTATTAAAACCTAAAGGCAATATAGCCCTAACTTAACTTGAGTAAAACCTTCAAAACCTTAAACCTTAAACCTTTAAAACCAAAAACTTAAGGGCAATCCAGCCCTAGCCTAACTTAACCTGCAAAACCTAGGTCTGGGAAATAGCCCCTACAAATAAATAACCTAGCAGTGTGTTAAATAATAACTTAAAACTTAACAAATAAAATTCAAACCTTGAAACTTATGGATTAGTTAGAAACAGAAAGGGTAACGTTCAACTGGCAACTTCATTTTTGGTAAGTCTAAATTAATTTTAAATTTAGCTTCACCATAGTTAGTAATCTGGCTGCTGACCAAATTTTAACCTAAAAACCACTGCAACCTACAGTGAAAAAGTCTGTAGCTATGTTGACAGTGTCTAAATAGGCCATTATTATTTCTATAATTACTGTGTCTATTTAAAGTAAACTTAACCTTAATATTACACCTAAATAAAAATAATCTCTCTCAAGCTAAATAATAAATTGAAAAATTTATTATTTAGAATTTATTATTTAGCTTGAGAGAGATTATTTTTATTTAGGTGTAATATTAAGGTTAAGTTTACTTTAAATAGACACAGTAATTATAGAAATAATAATGGCCTATTTAGACACTGTCAACATAGCTACATACTTTTTCATTGTAGGTTGCAGTGGTTTTCAGGTTAAAATTTGGTCAGCAGCCAGATTACTAACTATGGTGAAGCTAAATTTAAAATTAATTTAGACTTACCAAAAATGAAGTTGCCAGTTGAACGTTACCCTTTCTGTTTCTAACTAATCCATAAGTTTCATTTAGTTTCCAGTTTTGAATTTTATTTGTTAAGTTTTAAGTTATTATTTAACACACTGCTAGGTTATTTGTGTAGGGGCTATTTCCCAGACCTAGGTTTTGCAGGTTAAGTTAGGCTAGGGCTGGATTGCCCTTAAGTTTTTGGTTTTAAAGGTTTAAGGTTTTGAAGGTTTTACTCAAGTTAAGTTAGGGCTATATTGCCTTTAGGTTTTAATAGGGCTATAATAGCCATTTAATTATTGAGTTAGGGCAGTTGTAGCCCGGTTCGAGTTTCTTCTAGGTACCTAGTTTTTCTCTTACCTTAGTTATTTTCTTTAATTAACTTACTTATACCTAGTTCTGATAGGCCTCTATTTAGTTAAACAGGGTTTTTGTTTAATTGCAGTGGTTATTAAGGTTAAGGTTTAAAAGTTGAGGTTTAAAGGTTGACTTCAAGTTGCCCGTTAGTTGGGGAACCACGAGAATTTTACTTTTTGAAACTAGCCCGCTTCAGGCGGTCAAAATTTTTCAAGAATTGATAAAGCTCCGTTTTTCTTTGTCTCAGAAACCTTTTTCTTTCTTCTTTTTGTTAATTAGGGAAACCCAACTTCACTAGTTGGTTAGAAACGAGGGTTGTTATTTTTATTTATTTTGTTTATATTTTATTTGGAAATATGCGCGGTTATTTCTAACCACTTTTTTTAACATTCTTCTTGACTGCCCACCCGGGGGCGCCATAGAATTTCAATATTTGGAATATACAGCCAAACAAGGTTTTTGTTTCCTGAACCAAAATAGATGGTCCCTATGTATTTTTTTGCACTGAATCTGAATCTGTTTTTAGAATTCTTAAATATATTTACTCCTTTCTTTCACTCAAAAAATCATTCAAAGCAGCATTTTCAATTGAAAACTCTATCACTTTCACTATTTATCAATGCATTATAATTTTTACTACCACTAACTGTAAGAGCTTGTATATATTTTGCACTAAGGCAATCTGCCTTACCCTCTCATTGCGACATATTGGTGGGCACTGAACACTGATATAACTTACGGTATATACTGCAGGTAGTGGTATTCATCACCTCATTGGTGAAAAGATGCCATCAGTCGCAAGATAGAATTCATAGGTTGTCACAGGAATGCTAAACTAAATTTGCTTATAGAAATTGCAGTTAATCAATACAGCTGAAACTGTCATATTTCAAAATCTATACGTGATAGAAGAATTCTAAAAACAGATTCGGATTCAGTGCAAAAACATAAATAGGGATCATCTATTTTGGTTCAGGAACCAAAAACCTTGTTGAACAGTGTTATTAAAAAAATAGATTAGTTAGTTAATATTAAATATAGCTAAATATATAAATATTTTAACACAATAATGATAAATATAATAAAGGATAGAGCCTAGGCCGAGTTTCGAACACTGCAGAAACATAAATACGGTATATATTGCCTAGGTGACTATGCCTACAATGCTAATTTACAGCTTTGCACTTCAACAAAAATAAAGACACTAATTGGTACCTGCACAACCAAAGCAACACCAGAGGCGCCAACATAGTCACACAACTAAACAGCCTCTTCATTCTTAACAATACAGAAGGACATACACACATACCACATCAAGCACAATACTCAAACTCCTCCCCAGACATAACGTTCTGTTCCCCCTCACTAGCAACACATACACACTGGAGAACAGAAAAACAACTGTTATCAGACCACCTGCCCATCATCATTACAACACGTTCTACACTCTGCCCCAACAGCCTTAGGCACACTTACAGAAATTACAAGAAAGTTGATTGGGAACAGTTCAAAACACAGACTGAGGAACAATTCACCACATTAAACGGCACACTCATCATAAACATCAATACAACACTCTAGACATTTAATCAGATCATCAATAATGCAAACAAATACATACCCAAAGGCAACATTAGGAAATACAACCCAAATTACACTAGAGAAAGAGCCCACTTCATAAGGCAACGTAACAACCTCAAACATAACACACAAACACCACACACACAAGCCATAAAACAGCAGATGCAACAACTCAACACAGAAATAAACAACAAACTCAAAGAAAAACAAACAAACATTTAGAAAATTCATAACAACGCTAAACCACTCCACAGATATATCCAGGCTATACAAGTCTATAAACAGCATTGCCCACTCTAACAGCGGCATTCACACCTCACACGTGACTATCTGTCGCAGCCAAAATAATATCCGAACATATACACAACAAGCTAACATTCTAGTTAATCACTACGCAAAGATAAGTCACTTAAACAGAGACAACAACCAGAAACACGCAGACAGACAAACAGCCAGACACAAAGAACTACCAACTCGACACGACCATTACACCCTTCAATATAGACCAGACCACCAAGATCATCAAAAACATTAAGAATTCCAAGGCTACTGGACCAGACAACATATCTAACATACACCTTAAACACTTGGGCCCACAGGGAATACTAGCTCTCACAAATATCAGCACATATTCATACCAACACTGTATTATTCCTGACATATGGAAACAAAGTAAAATTATTACACTACTCAAACCAAACAAAAATCCAACAGAACCAGCTTCCTATAGACCCATTACTTTACTATACACACCTTCCAAAGTAACAAAGACTAATCTTACAAATCACCAACCCACACATACCACTATCGCCTACTTAACATGGATTCAGACCTCACCACTCAACCACGACATTTCTCAGTAACCTCACGCAGCACATCATGGATGGCATAAACTCCAGACGACCAGTTCAACGTACACTATTAGCGACAATAGACATTAGTGAAGCATTTGATGCTATCCCACGTTTCCCTCTCATAAACAAAATACTCAACACAAATATGCACAATAACACCAAAAGGTCGCTGAGCAACTATCTTTCAGGAAGATACTCACACGTCATATTTAATGGCAAGTCATCCAAAAACAAGCTTTTTCCGAACGGGGTCCCTCAAGGCTCTGTTCTCACCAACACTGTTTAACTTATACATGCATGACATTCCAACACCCATAGATAACAAGCTTACCTTATCATCATATGCAGATGACATCACTCTAACATCCACCCACAACAACATCGACACCGCTACAAATAACCTACAAACATACATAAACAGTATACAAGACTGGCTCACACACAATAGACTCAAAGTAGCGCCCACAAAATCAACCATCACCTTGCTAACAAGCAACACAAAAGAACACCAGGTATCTCCACAGATTACACTAAACGACACCAACATTCCACACACTCACAGGACCAAAGTACTTGGGGTCACATACAACACATCATTATCTGCAAACCACATTCAGGACATTAAAAACAAATGTACGTCAATACTTAACACGCTTAGGGTACTACCAGGCACAAACTTTGGACACCAGCAGGAAACATCACTTATATACAAACAATATATTCGCTCAGTTATGGACTATGCTCGCCCATCCTGGGCACCCAGTATCTCAAACACACACATAAACACCTTACAGACAATACAAAACAACGCACTTCGTATCATTACAGGATGCACTCAAACAACACCAACAGAACACCTGCACACGGAAACAAAAATACTGAAAGTTAGGGGACATTTAGACATGAGGGGAACACTATTCATGGCAGCAGCGACAACTAACCCACAACACCCTTGCCACTACATGTACAATCATACACCGACACCTCGCACCATTAAGGTAACACCAGAGAGACAATATAACCAAATACTCCATTCCATACAACGCTCCACAGACATCACACAGTACAGAAAACACAGACACACACACACACCTAACCCACAAAGCACTGACACGACTCGGTCTGAATGCGGTCATAGGTGCGAAGCCGCCACCCATTAACAGGTCAGAGATCAGTCTGAGAAGATCGGATCCAGTTAACTTAGCACGATTCCGATGTGGACATCACCCCAACTTACAGACATACTGTATAAACACAGACTAGACAACTCCACAGACGACACCTGCCACCTGTGCCAGGACACACCACAAACAATTGAACACATTATGACAGGCTGTGCCGCTCTAGCACAACCTAGAACACAACACAACATCACTAGTGCGCTGAACCTCTAGTCCACTCCAGGAGGGCGATCGGTTACCTGCGTGCCGCCAGCTTGCTCGATCAGGGTGGGCTTATCGGCGAACCAACAACAACAACAACAGCAAAAATAAATTATATTATAGTGTAATTTATATGAATACAACACCTTTTGTCTACTTGTAACTAATTTTTAGTTAAAAAATAACAGCAAAAGGTGTGCCACTGAATTGAAAATAATAAGTTAAAATCCACAAAAATACAAAATGTTTGATTCAGGGAAATCAAATGACTGGCTTTCAGTTTGAGTCAATCATAAAAAAAGTCATATTACACATGCACAAGCCACATCATCATACAGGGCATATTATAGGCACAATACAACGTGATTTGTGCTATTATAAATTTGTCATCATAGTCTTTGTATTTTCTAGATACAGTAGTAAATTAATGTAAAACTATTTGAAATAACATTTTTAGAATACTCTGCAAAAACCAAGAAATCCTGGGATTTGCTGTACATGTTCTGAGATTTAAGATTATCATTTTCTGCCTGGGATCCTGGTTGAGAAACCCTAGTGTGTGTACACAGACTGAATGTGTACCACTTACTACCAGCAAGGACACGCCAGGAAGGTTAAAGGTTTGCAAAGCTGCTAAAACCAATTTTAGGATTGCTTGACTCCTGAGAATTCAACATAAAGTTCTTTCAAGTTAGACAGGACTAAATGTTTTTGCATTTTTACCTTTTCTCCATCCTCATTCATAACAGTTTTGCAATCTTTCATTCCCGGGCATTGACAGCTAGCTTCATCTGACTCCTAGAATTGTCTAACTTTCAGCTTTTGCTCTGGTGTAATAACCTTGCCTTTACTAATTGAGAGTATTTCAGGGAGTATACTGTGGTTTTTTTTGACTTGGTGGCTCTTCACTATGCATTGAGAGGTATCAAATAAGTTTGTCTTATTTATTATGAAGGATGATAGTGTCAGAATTGCCAACTTCTATTTGTAAGAACTTGTAGTAAATTTATCTTTCAGCTCCACATCATACATCTATACCTGCAAGATATAATGAATTTCATTAACTTCATTCACCACAGTTATATATTTTTCTTTTTATGCAAGAAGGAGGGTCCAAGGGCAAATGCCTGCAAAAACACCCATCCCATAAAAGAAGAAGAGAGCCACAATCAAGGTCCGGGGTTTTTGAGATGCCTAGACACTCTGCATTTGAAAGATTGATTGAGGAAGATTGTTCCGGAGTTGACCAGTTGAGTAGATGAAAGAATGAAAATACTGATTAATCCTTGCATGAGATAATTGGACAGAAAAGGAATGAGAAAGTATAGAAAGTCTGGTACTGCATGGTCTCCTCAAAGGAGGAGGCATACAGTTAGAGAGTTCAGAAGAGCGATGTCCATTATTATAGCGATAATAAAGAGAGAGTGAAGACAATCAGTAAGAGGCGGGGAATTTATGAGACAAAAAGCCTTTGATTTCACCCGGTCAAGTATGGCTGTCTGGGTTGAACCACCCCACACATGAGAAGCATACTCCATACAGGGGTGAACAACACCCCTGTACAGAAACAGCAACTGAATGGGGGTGAAGAAGCTGCGGAGGTGGTACAGCACACCTAACCTTTTTGAAGCTGTTTAGAAAGAGAGTACCAGTATATGTGATGTTCCCAGGAAAATGAGAAAAGGAAATGCCAAAAATGTGAAGAGGAAGGATTGAGTCGTGTGTTGTGGAATGTAAGGGGATAGTCGTGTGGAAGATTGTAACGAGTAGACAGATGGAGGAACTGTTTTTTTGGAGGCATTGAAAGCCACAAGGTTTCCTCTGCCCCAATCAGAGATAGTAGAAAGATAAGAGGTCAGGTGCTCCATAGCTACCCCACGCGAATCATGGAGTGACTGTTGAGAGGGACGCTTTGGGAAGCGGGTGGAGAAGCGAAGAGTGGAATCATCGGCATAGGAGTGAATAGGACAGGAAGGGCAAATTAAAAGATCATTAATAAATAAAAGGAAAAGAATGGGTGACAGAACAGAGCCCAGAGGAACACCACTGTTAATAGCTTTTGGAGAACAAAAGTGGCCATCTACAACTGCATCTATAAATCGACCAGAAAGGAAATTTGAGATGAAGGCACAGATAGAAGGATAGAAACTGAAGGAGGCCAGTTTCGAAATTAAAGATCTGTGCGAGACTCTATCAAAAGCTTTTGATAATGTCTAATGCAATCATGGGCGTCGATTGCGGGGGGGGGGACGCAGGGGACATGTCCCACCCTCTCACTTTTTACAAAGGGGGACACCCTACCAGTTGTGCCCCCCCACTTTCGTGGATGAATTGCTATAAATGCTAACTATTAATGGCACCTAATACCAATATTATAAATTATTGTCATGGACACCAGTGTATATTTATTTTTTATATTTCACGAACATATTTTGTTATCAGTTTATGTACATTGACCTCTGTTGTCTACAGGTAATAAAAGATTTATTTATGTTAAACATATGTGTGATATTATGTTACATGAAAGGTTAAATATTATAAATAGTTTGTATTGCGTTTCTTTTTTCTGCAAAAAAAAATGTTTAAATAAAGAAAGACTTAAAATGATTAAATACAACTGGTTTTTTTTTCAACATGCTGAGAAAAATAAAAAAACTGGTAAATGGTAAATTACGACATTGATATATTAAACAACCGCTACGCAGAGTATTGTTTGATTCGCTGTTTGAAGGCGAAGTGTCCCCCGCCCCCCACACTATTTTAGAGCAATGACGCCCCTGAGTACAATGGCAAAAGTTTCACCGAAATCCCGAAAGGAGGATGACCAAGAGTCAGAGAGATATGCAAGAAGATCACCAGTAAAGCGTCCCTTGCCGAATCCATACTGACGATCTGAAAGAAGATTGTGAGAAGAAAGGTGTTTAAGAATCTTCCTATTAAGGGTAAATTCAAAAACTTTAGAAATGCAAGAAATCAAAGCAATTGGATGATAGTTGGGGGGGTTGAGAATGGTCACCCTTCTTTGGGATATGCTGAATGAAAGCGAACTTCCAGCAGGAAGAAAAAGTACCAGATGAAAGACAAAGATGAGAGAGTTTCCCTAAGCAGGGTGTCAGCACAGTTCTTAAGAAGAACAGGCGGAACACCATCAGGACCATATGCCTTCCTAGAGTTGAGCTCAGATAGGGCGGAAAAAACATCTTAAGAAGAGTTAATTTCAGATATAATAAAGTCAGAGGGGGGGGGAGGAGATGGAGGAACAGCACCGGAATCGTCCAGGCTTGAATTGGAGGCGAAAGTTTGAGCGAAGAGTTCAGCTTTGTCAGGAGAAGAGACTGCAACTGCGCCATTGGAATGGAAAAGAGGAGGGAAAGAAGACGAAGTAAAGTTGTTGAAGAGGTTCTTAGCTAGCTGTCAGAAAGAGAAGAATTTGAATTGGATACATTTTCACATTTTCGTTGGATGAAGGTATTTTTGGCGAGTCAAAGAACAGATTTTGAACAATTCTGGGCAGAAATATAAGCTGGGCGAGTCAGGAGTTGGATAATAATGGTACGTTTTGAAAGCCTCCTCTCTGTTATGGATAGCATTAAAACAAATGACGTTGAACCAAGGTTTTTTTTGCATTAGTAGTAGGAATAGAATATAGAATGTTTGCTTCCATGCCCAAGAGAATTACTTTCATGATGTGTTCAGCACACTTGATCATGGAGCCCCAGCCATGGAAGTAGTAATCTTTCCATGGGAAATCAGAAAAATACTGCCCAAAGACCTCCCCATCAGTGGCACCTCCTCTTGGGAGGATTGAAAGACTGAATTGGAGTGATAGGACAGGAAACAGATACAAGATTGTGGTTGGAGGACAATGGACAATGGGGAAAAATGTCTGACAGAATGAGAAGGATGAGAGGTGAGAAATAAATCCATAAGGTTGGTCCTGTCCCCAAGGTGATCAGGGATATGAGTAGGGTGCTGTATAATCTGCTCTCGGTCATTGAGGATAGAAAAGTTTAAGCTAGTTCACCAGGGGTGTTAGTAAAATGAGAGGAAAGCCAAAGTTGGTCGTGAACATTGAAATCTAAAATGTAGATTTCAGCAATAGGAAAGTGGGATAGAATGTATTCCAGTTTGGAACTGAGTTAGTCAAAGAATTTTGGGTAGTCAGTACAATTTGGAGAAAGGTAGAGAGCACAGATGTATTTAATTTGAGATTGACCTGTAAGCCATACCCAGAGAGAGTAGAATTTGGAGGATTGAGTTCAGGAATATGGGAACAAGTTAGGTCATTGCTTAAATATATGCAACATCCACCTTTGGAATGAAATTGAGTATGGAGAAAGTAAGAGGATACAGAAAAGGGGTTTCTGTTAGTCATCCCAGACACCTGAGGAAGAGAAGGCGAAGTTTAGAGTAGGATAGGTAGTGGTCAACATATTGAAAATTTGAGGAAAGGCCATAAATGTTTCAGAAGTTTACGAAAAGTGAATCAGGTAGAGGTTCAGAACATCTCAAATGTGCAGTAGCACATCCAGCCCTGCTGACTGTCTGCATTCTTGGTATTGCTAGGGGGGCCAGAAGTGGGGGCATTTATGGTCCCCTCCTGAGAGGACTTTGAGGCTGTTACTTTTTATTTTTTGAAAAGATTGTGTAGTGTGTAAGATGCATGTGCATGTAGTGAAGAATAGGGAGAGGAGTTTGTTTCAGAGCATGCAGGGCTGCTCACAGGGTAGATGAGAAAAAAGATGAGCTGAGGAGGACAGTAATAGGAGAAATGGGAGTTCCAGCACTCCCTATCTTTTGTCTAACGTCATCCCCCTTCCCTGGTTGATTGGTGTCTACAATCTCCTCCGAGCCCAGGCAACTAACCATCAAGATCGTTGTGCAGTTTATAAGAATTTTCTATACAGCAATCCCCCAATATGTACGACCCTGCAGGGGCAGCAGACTTTTACTTCGGGGGGTGGTGGTGCCCAAGTGCTATATAAGCCATTTTAATATATAGAATTAAAAGATATTGGCTAAACGTATAATACGTCAAAACAAGTTGAGTAAATAAATGCATTATAACCGATAATAAAGATTTATTTCCTGTTACTTAATTGGTAGTACATATAAGAAATACAGTTTACATATGTATAACGTCAAACTGTGATGTGCATATTGTAAAAGCCGAAAAAAATAAGTATACACACATGATGATACAGATACACTACCTATAAAATATAAACCCTTTTGAATGCAAGAACTGAAGAAAACAACTGGTACGCATTAAGTAAACGCGCGAAATTTGTAAAATACAAATATACCTATATATATAAATAATAAATATGTGTATTTACAATAGGTACGTGTGAAAATACACATCTAAATCAACAGGAACTGTACAGCATATTAAAGAAGCAAATTCAATTTTCTCGAATGTTGTTTGGATGCCATTTTTTCAATTACATCCTCAGCTTTGGGCACTTTGCCACAGTGGATGTTCATCATGGCAAGACCCGATAACCTTTCTTCTGACTTCATAGTTCTCAAGTATGTTTTCAAGCGTCGCAAACAGCAAAGCTACGCTCAACGATACAGAGGTAAATGGAAGTGTAAGTAGAATTCAAATTAAACAAAATATATTTGGATAAAAGGCTCCAAGATTCTTCATGCTTAGCACATGAGAACAAGTCTGTGGTATAGTTTCGTTATTTTCTGCAGCTCGCATCCACTTGTGGACGCATCTCTCGATCTCTCCGTTGAGTTCGCTAATAGTTCCAGGCAGATCTTCAGAGTAAAAATTTGCAGCTTCAGCGACGCGATCGGAGGTATTCTTGTCAACATAACGAGGAATAAGAGCCTGTAAGCGCAATGCACGCTGTACATGAGGGCCAAACCGCAACTGCAGTTGTTGTATTAACCCATCGAGATACGGAACAAAGATGGTGATTCTGTAATATTCAAAAGCATTATTAACACACGGATTGTTTCTGTGAACTTGCTTGCTGGTTTGATGGGGTGTTTTCAGCGGTTCTCCAAGTAGCGTTTCCGATTCCTCAAATACTTTTGAAGAGATTTCTTCGACCTGCCTCCGAAAGGACACAACTTATCACTTAGACTATGGATCTCATTCACACATGTAGTAATATCTAGGCTGGGATTCTGAAGTTGCACCGAAATAGGTAATAAGAAACTAGCAAAGTAACCAGCCATATACAAAGCCACAACAAATCTGTGGGTATTCTGTGCAGCAAACAACTGTGTGGCCTGAGATCAGTGGTCAGGGAACAGGGGTAAATTACCCAAATGGGGTAAAATTAAAACTTTTGGGGGTAATGCGTGCGGTATGAGAGACATTTTGTGCTGATATTTTTTTCGTATATTTTTATTTTATTTTGTTACATAAATGTGGCGTTATTCTAAATTTTAGAATATTACGAATTTACGTCCTGATTACGTCCACAAATATATTTTGGGGTAATACCCAAAAACGTTCGCCGACCACTGCCTTAGATGATGCTGTGTTGACTGACCAGGTGCTGATTTCTTCCAAAGTATTAAGTATAGCAGAATAGTACTCCTTGAAACGGGTCATGCTATCGTGCCGCTCGATCCACCGAGTTTCACACATAGAAAGTAGAGATTTCATTTGGTGGATGAAGAAGCCTCATCCTTGAATTGCTTTAAACGCTTGGAGCTTCATTAAATAAAATTCGCGGTCTCTTTGATGGTGCCTATACAGTTATTGATTTCCTTACCTTAGCAGCCTCGCTAACAATCAGATTGAGGACATGGCTGCTGCAATGCGTATAGACTGCTTTGTTGTACACCTCTCTGATACACGCCTGTGCACCGTTAGTGTCTCCCTTCATTGATGCACAGCCATCATATGCATGGCCTCCGAGGAAATTCAGATTTAGCCCATATGTTTCCAATTTTGACATAATCATATATGCTAAACCTTTCCCAGTACCGTCTACAACTTCTTCAAAGCCTAGGAATTCTTCATGAACATTTCCCTTATTATTGACAAATCGAAAAAGAAGGGTGAGTTGGTCCTTTATGGATGAGTCCGTTGTTTCATCTGCGATAACTGTGAACATTCGAGCCTGGTTTGCATTTTCGACTATACTATTTCTCACCATAATGCCAACACACGAAATGATCTCGTTTTGAGTTTGCGAGCTTAGATAGGTGGCATTACAGGGGCAGGTAACTAGATGATGCTTTAAAACTGAGTCACCCGCATCAAGTCTCAGTCGCAAAGATGCACGAAAATTTCCATCGTTTTCGATTGGCGTATCGATAGACAGCGGACCAGAGTCGCGATGGCCACGTAAAGGTAGCCCCTGCGTACCGCAAAAAAATAACCGACTTTACTCTAGGAACTAATCTCTTTATTCTTAAGGAGAGCGACGCACGCCTTTCCAGCTTACGTGACGTCAAATAATAAAACTAAAAAAAACATAGATTCCACAGATTTCGGCTGTGCCATGGCCCCCCCTGGCCCCGCCACTGCGACCCTGATACGTACAAATTTGTGAATGTATGAAAACAAAATTAATTTTTTAAATTCTCAAAAAAAATTAAGAAAATTAAAAAGTAAAAAATGTGATGTGCACACTCCTAAACAGACTTAAAATCATACTCAACCCTATATAAAATTTAAGGCTGTACAATCTCATACTAAAGTACTTACTGTACAGTACAGTCTGACCCCATAATTCTGGGATTCTATAATCTGGGCCCTTACTATTCCAGAATCGGTTTTCTGACCTGGAAAAATTGTAAAAATTTTAAGTATACTAAATATCAAGGTAAATTGAACAAAAATGGTAATCACCCCCCAAGCTCACTCCACACATATAGTAAGGACTAAGGAGGAATATTACCCAACCTTGGGGGCATTCAAAAAGGTTAGTTTTATACAGTATATTAATATTATATTTTGTTGTCATGTCTGTTTAATTGTTTTCAGGTATACAGTACAGTATTTCAATGTTTTCAGGGACAATTTGGATCAAAATCACAGTCTTCCTCTATAAATCGTAAATCATGGAAGCCTATTCTGTTAATCCATGAATTCGAGTAATCTGGGTTGGTCACCATACTCCATTATCCAGGATTTGTGGGGTCAGACTCACTCAGACTGTATGTATATGTATGTGCATTGTGCATACATAGTGTACCAACTTAAAGAACAACAGTGTCATCACTTTTGGGATCCTTGTCTTCCTCCTTTTGATTATTGAAAATAATGTATATATCATAGCCACCATCCTTAAGTCTTATTTCAACTTCTGGTTCTTTCTCTTTTAAGTAAGCACAATATGTTTTAACCCCTTTAACACCGGGTATGGATGTGATCGATAATCCCACTATGTGCAATAAAATGGGGAAAAAAGAATTGAAGAATAATTTTGTAGTGATTTTATGAGTCATTTTAAACCAAACAAAGATGGGAAAAGTAAAGCATCCATAGATGTTCACTGTCATTTGTGGAAAAACCTAAAACATCAATTGAGGCCATTAGAATAGCACAGGCTTATCCCCAGTTTTCAGATAGCTTGTTTTCGAGCAGTAACCAATCAGCACGCTGTATTCCGTGTGTGTGACGCCCTCACACGGGCTTGAGACCAAAACCATTAAACTCGGTTCAGTCATTAATAAGTAATAACATTCGTTAACTTTAATAAATGTGTTTATCTCAGAACTTGATTTTTGGGCATACGCCCTTTCTATTCTATACGCCTCAATTGATGTTGACCGGCATTCTCTAAGAGAACATCAATGGATGTCGACCAGTGTTTAAGGGTTAAATATGACTGTGGTTAATTTTAACTAAATTCCTGCATCTTTAAATTACAATCCATATTTAGTAAGTACATTCTTCTTCTTTCATAATATGTTTGTCTCCAGGCATGTCTGTTTGTTTGCTATACACTTTGCACATTATCCATTGTGCTTCTTGTATCAAAAAATTTTGATGCAAGAAGCACAATGGATATAGCATGAAGCGTATAAGTTTGTGGACTAGCAACCAATTAGAGTGTTTGTTGTCACTTGCTAGCCAATCAGCGTATTTGTTGTGGCCAGTTGTAAACATTTCCCACCATTCCTTGAGCATCTCCTCCATTCGTCCTTTATATTTGGTGTTTTTATTATGTTGTAGTGGTTTTACATGTATCAAAATGCCAATGAAAAGGCCGAGCGACAGTAGAGAAAGTGCTAAGAAGAAGAAGCAATATTAGGTTGAGTGAAACTGAAAGTGTTACGCAATGCCATCATTATGATTAATGCAATTAGCCTTTTTTAATGACTTAAAAGAGCATCATGGTGCGTCATGTAATGATTTTAATTTGTACTTTCTGCAATACAGTTTCGCAAAATACAGTAGAACCTTCGTTATTTGAGGGTACCATTAATTAACCTAGGAAGAACCAATGGACAATAATAGTAAAACCCCAATTTTGGCTATATTTTACTGGACACCAATGTAAACTATATTGTAATGAACATAAACCCTATGCTAAGTGTGTATGGGACAAATGAAACGAGTAAAATTTAGGGTAAATTTATAGTTTCAACCATAAGAACATAAGAAATTTTTATAGTGGGCACACTAGGGACCACTTCGGCCCATCGAGGTGGCTCCACTATGTAAAAACTGCCTGTACATTGGCAATAACCAATTTTTACAAAACTAATTAATTATCAATTTAAAACTAATTAATTATCAATTTAAAACTAAAGATAGAATCTCTGGATCCAGAGGATCAAAGTCATAATAGACTACTATCTATTGAAAAATTTATTATTATTTTTTGAGAGAGAGAGATTATTTTGGTGTAATATTAAGGTTAAGTTTACTTTAAATAGACACAGTAATTATAGAAATAATAATGGCCCATTTAGACACTGTCAACATAGCTACAGACTTTTTCACTGTAGGCTGCAGTGGTTTTAAGGTTAAAATTTGGTCAGCAGCCAGATTACTAACTATGGTCAAGCTAAATTCATTAAAATTAATTTAGACTTACCAAAAATGAAGTTGCCAGTTGAACGTTACCCTTTCTGTTTCTAACTAATCCATAAGTTTCATTTAGTTTCCAGATTTGAATTTTATTTGTTAAGTTTTAAGTTACTATTTAACACACTGCTAAGTTATTTGGTAATTATGTGTTTTAAGTAACTCAGTCATTTTACATACCAAAATACATTTTTCTAGTAGTATTTGATGTGATTTGTTCAAATATGACCTCCATTTCCGTCGGAAATGAGATCCAACAAAGTTATAGTCCAACAAAGTTATAGTACTTTGAAGTTTGGCTCATTTTCAAGGGAAATGGAAGTCAAAATCTAAGCAAAACATCAAATATTACTAGGAAAATGTATTTTAGTATTAATTAACCTAACCTAACTTAACCCTGGCTAACCTAACTTAACCCTGGCTAACCTAACTTAACCCTGGCTAACCTAACTTAACCCTGGCTAACCTAACTTAACCCTGGCTAACCTAACTTAACCCTGGCTAACCTAACTTAACCCTGGCTAACCTAACTTAACCCTGGCTAACCTAACTTAACCCTGGCTAACCTAACTTAACCCTGGCTAACCTAACTTAACCCTGGCTAACCTAACTTAACCCTGGCTAACCTAACTTAACCCTGGCTAACCTAACTTAACCCTGGCTAACCTAACTTAACCCTGGCTAACCTAGCCTAGAGTATTACCTTATTATGGATTAGGTGGCGCAATACTCCTGGGAAAAGATGTCGGTAATTTTTTACTATCAGTCCGGTCTCTGGAAACTGAAAATAAAATTTACCATAAGACTCTCTACATTTTTTTAAACAACTTTTATTAAGTACAATATGAAGGCAAATGCCGACTAAAGCTATAAAATGAATGTTAATAAATTTTTTTTTGAGCGATAAAATCGCGGATCATGTTTTTGGGAGTGATAAAATGGCTGATCCCACAAACGTTAGGAAGGTACCGCTAACAAAATTGGGTGGTTTGACCTGAACTCATAAGATTTTAGTGTCACGATGGCGTCGGTTTGCGATGGTTGTAATTATTCAGTGTGTTTAACTTCATGCAAATTTTTTGGTGATGAAGAGGCTGCATTTAATTTTTATGTAGAACACGGTGTATTGCTAAAAGAATTTATTTGCCCTAAGCAAAACAAGGAAGATAGTGTTTGTGGTAATAAGTGTGTGTTCGATAAAAACAGAAAAGCATTTCGTTGCCATAGGTCGGTGCGTGATAAGAAATGGAGAAGGGGAACACACAAGGTTAGGTAGGTTAGGTTAGGTTAGTAGTGTTTAGTTTTACGGTATATATAATATATACAGTGAATGGATCTTTTCCGTTTGACTGCCGCCATTGAAACATAAGAGGTGAGTGCCCCCAACCTTCTTTACTTAGCCTTATAAGGCTAACTAACGAAAATATCACGACCTAACCTAACCAATCGTTAGGTCAACTGTACGACCTTGACGATTGGTTAGGTTAGGTCGTGATATTTTTGTTAGTTAGCCTTATAAAGCTAACTAAAAAAGGCTGGAGTTTAATTGTTTCAATGGCGGCAGTCAAACGGAAAATATCCCAGTGAATATATAGTGTTCGTTTTACTACATATATATAAATGTATATATATACCTTTTAGGTCACTCATGTTGACTGTTTCTACAATTTCCATAATTTATATATCAATGGATTCGTTTTTACATCGCGAATGCGCCCTAGATAGTCTCTACTGAAGGAATTACCCGCATTTTAGGGTATTTTTTCACACTTATACCCCAAAACAAACTTCGTGTCCTAACTTAGTTTTGGGCCAGTTCCCTCACTTGAGACTATCCAAATCGCATTCCTGGTGTAATAACGAATCCATTGATCTATAAATTATGGGAATTGAAGAGACAGGAGTGATAGTAAAAAATTACCCTAACTTTTACCAACAATCTTGCATGAGGAACAGTATCAAATGCCTTTGCAAAATCTAAGTATACTATATCTACTGGCTCTTTATTGTCCAAATGCAATAGGACTCCATCATAAAATTCAATCAAGTTGGTTAGACAGGACCTTCCATTTTGAAAGCCATGCTGGCTATCATTTATAAGGTTGCACTCTTCAAGGAACTCAGTAACTTTACCTCTAATGATACTTTCGAGTAATTTGCAAATAATGGAGGTGAGGCTGATGGATCTATAGTTTTTTGCCAAGTTTCTATTTCCTTTTTTAAAGATTGGAGCCACATTTGCTTTCTTCCAATCCTCTGGAATTTCAGTACATATCAATGATTTATTAAAAATAATTTCCAGTACCTGTGCTATATTCTTTTTGGCAGCTTTTATGACTATTGGATGCATTTCATCTGGCCCTGGAGATTTTTCCATTTTTAATTTATCTATTGCTTTTCGGATATCTAGTTTTGTTACCCTTAATTCATTTATTTCTCTATCTTGTCCTGGTAGTACAAGATCAGAAATATTATTTAAATTTTCATTTGTGAATACTGATGAGAAGTATTTGTTTAGTTCTTCAGTTATTTCAAGATCATCATCTATAGTTTTATCATCTATATGGAGGGGGCCAATTTTCTTTTTCACCCTACTTTTCAAATTGAAGTGACTGAAAAACTTCTTAGGATTGTTTTTTGAATTCTTGGCTAAGCTTTTTTCCAGGTCTTGTTTGCTATCTCTGATTACTTTCTTGCAAATGCTTCTTTTACTTTTATATATTTTGGAGTCTGTGCCATTTTTAGTTCTTTTGAATTTATGAAATGCTTTTGTTTTTTCTCTGATTGCTCTTTTTACATTGCAGTTTATCCAAGGTTGTTTTTTATTTTTTCTAGTTCTGATTTTACGGAAATTATTTATATTAAGGTCTCCACAAAGTTGACAATACTGGCTATTATCAAACGTTTCAGCATAACTTTAGGAGTCTAATGGTATATGTTATTATTTGCAATTGCGTATTTATAATGTTATAGGCTTTTAAAGAAATTATTTTTTAACTCCATTTTGGTCATAATTTTTTGAATGACGTCATCATAAGTGTATCTACTTGGGTGGAAAAATCACATTTGGCTACAAAAAATGAGGTATGCAGCTACAGTATTTTCCATTTTCTTCATTAGTTGGTTTTCCAATATGGTGTGTGAAGGATGTGAAATGTATTTCGAAGATGTGATTATAGATATTAACAATATTGATAATTCTGCTGTAGAGATTTTTGTCAAACATGGTGTGTTACAGTCATCTTTTAAATGTAGAAAGCATAGATCTGAGTGTTCCTACAATGAATCCATTGATATTAGGGTTAGGAAGGTTAGGTTAGGTAGGTTCTCTAGCAATTTGGACACTAGAATGCATTTTTCTAGTAGTATTTGATGTGCAATGTTAAAATCTGGCCTTCATTTTATGGGGAAATGAACCAAAATATGTTAAAACTTTGAAGTCTCATAACTTTTGATTGGTTCATTTCCGCATAAAATGAAGGCCAGATTTGAACAAAGCACATCATACACTACTAGGAAAATGTATTTTGGCATCAAAATTGGGTGGAGACCCTAATGTAAATATTTACCGATTTTACACTGTGGGATATGCTTCCTTTGGATATTCATTATTTTCCTTTTAAATTTTTCCCACATACTACCGTAGTTACTGTCTGTTCAGGCTGTAGAATATCTGTCCAATTTATTAGACACAGATCATTTACTAGTCCATTTATATTTCCTCTTTTAAAATCTGGAACTTCTACTTTATTTTCACTAGGTCTTGAATTACAAACAATATTAAACCGGAGGATACAATGATCACCTGAACCTAGTGTTTCTGAAACTGAGATATCCTGGAAGGTATCTGGATTATTTGTTAGAGTTAAATCTAGAATGGCATTGGCCCTGGTTGGCTCCTTTACTAACTGGGTTAAACCATTCTCAATTATACAGTCTAAGAATCTCTCATTACTTTCTGGTGTTTGTAATATTTCCCAGTCTATATGCCTATAATTGAAATCTCCAACAATAATAATATTGCTTGTCATTGCTTTATTTATTTCATCAATAAGTTTATTTTCTACATATTTATTTTCTTCTCTACTTTTGGGGATTCCTCCAACTGAACATCCTTCAGGTGGTCTATAAATACCCCCTATCCTGATTTTCCTGGCATTTTTATGCCCAATATCTATCCATACAGATTCAACTATTTCCTCTTTAACGGAGGTAACTTCAACTGGATTCAGATTTGTCTTGGCATAAATAAATACTCCGCCACCCTCTGAATATTTACGTTCATAATAAAAAAGTTCATAGCCATCAATTTCATAAGTAATGGTATTATCTCTCTCATTAAATAGACTATTTGGTGTCGTACTGAATTTTGTCCAAGTTTCAGTGACAATCATAACATCAGGATTTTCAGTACCTATGTATGCCTTGAACTAATTTTGAAAAATAAAAATTAGGTTTTCCGGTGGTTTCTGATGTGATTCATCCGAAAATGACATTCATTTCCATCGCAAATTACTCATTTTTGTGATTCCCCTGCCCCCACAATATGGGCGAATGTGTGGGAAATTGGGGTTTTTGGGTAGGGGGAATCAAAAACGAGTGATTTGCGGTGGAAATGGATGTCAAATTCGAGTGAATCACCTCAAAAAACATAGGAAAAACATAAGTTTCATAACCCAACTCAATCCAATCCACTGGATTGAGTTGGGTTGGGTTATGACAGAGTGATAAGATAAATGATTCCTTCAGAATCGGTTCCACAAAACGATTCCTTCAGAATCTGGCCATAAATTAGTTAAAAAATAAATCATTAAACTAATGAAAATATCATGACTTAACCAATCATGAAGGTTGTACAGTTGCCCTAACCAGGCATTTGATTAACCTAACCGGGCATTTGATTAACCTAACCGGGCATTTGATTAACCTAACCGGGCATTTGATTAACCTAACCGGGCATTTGATTAACCTAACCGGGCATTTGATTAACCTAACCGGGCATTTGATTAACCTAACCGGGCATTTGATTAACCTAACCGGGCATTTGATTAACCTAACCGGGCATTTGATTAACCTAACCGGGCATTTGATTAACCTAACCGGGCATTTGATTAACCTAACCGGGCATTTGATTAACCTAACCGGGCATTTGATTAACCTAACCGGGCATTTGATTAACCTAACCGGGCATTCAGTTGACCTAACCGGGCATTCAGTTGACCTAACCGGGCATTCAGTTGACCTAACCGGGCATTCAGTTGACCTAACCGGGCATTCAGTTGACCTAACCGGGCATTCAGTTGACCTAACCGGGCATTCAGTTGACCTAACCGGGCATTCAGTTGACCTAACCGGGCATTCAGTTGACCTAACCGGGCATTCAGTTGACCTAACAAGTCAGTTATTCTGAAAAAATTTATGAATCACTTCAAATGGAGTAAGAGCACAACCTTCATACACTGTACCCATGGCTAGACTGAGACAATATGGCGGACCAAAAATTATTATATTTATTATCTGTTATTATCCATTTGCGACGGAAGTGGTATTAGAAAAAGTTGTCTGAAATGAAGAGATACAGCTAAACAATACATCAAATATGCAGTAATCAAGTTGTGGTTGAAACTATAATAATACCAAATTTAGTCTTATTTTATTAGAAAATGTTAAGGATGTTGATTTTTCTGGATGGCATTGGAAAGCTTCCCAGTTTCTAGATTGGTGAATTGTATTGACCTAATATGAAATTTGCCAGTTTCTAAAGTTTTCTGGATAGTTGATTACTGGATAGTGCATGTTTTACTGTAGTCACAAAATCATAGTTTACTCGTATGTATCCCCATTCAGGGTTTTTTTCCATAGGGCCAGGTGGTGAAGCTTTACCACCTGAACATGAGCCTTCACCCCCTGAAATTTTAGCCAAATACAGGTTTTCAAACACTACTGGTAAAATGAGTTAAAAATGAAAACGAGTAAGAACTCCATATTAATGGTGACCAAGAATGTTATATGCATTTTTTAATAAACTTTAGTTGTTTGCCTAATTCTATAATTATTAGGTATGTAGTCATTTAAATGAGCTTTTGGTTAATACAGTAATACCTTGATTAGTGCGGGTTTTGATGTAGCACGGTTTGTATTTTCATCAATTTTTTTTAATTTAGCGTGCAATTTTCCTATTGTTTTCTAATTTCTTTTTGGTACTATTTCATTCGATGAATTTTCAACTTTTATTTGAAAAATAGACAATCCTCTTTTTTGGGTGGTTGGAATGTATTACATTGAAACCAGTTATAATAACGCTTTGAACAGTGCGGACAAATTCCGGAACCAATTAACCGCGCTGTGCAAGGTATTGCTGTATTCATTTTAATGCTCCTTTCATTTTTGATGGAAGGAGACATTCTATGACAATTTAACATATAAATTCGTATTCAGGACACTTTGAAACCTCAGGAAAACTGATAAAAATCAAGGAAATGTAATAATTATTTTTTATGAAAAAAAAAAATCTAGATGTAGATAACCAGCCATTACAGGCCATTGACCCAGTGTTTACCTCTTTCCTCAGTTAAAATTTTGCTGCTCTCTGTCCTCCAGGTTTTATGGGGAGACATCTCGCGGGGACATTTGAAAATATGGTCAAATCAGCCAATTAAATCTGGTTTTTGTTTCATGTGACCTTATCCAACCAATCAAAGACATGCATTTTGAATCTTCCATAATGCATACTCATTTTAAAATGCTCCTTCAGTTCGCTTTGACTTGTGAAGGTTGTGGTTTGGATTACTATCAGTTAATACAAGATATAGGTTAGGTTAGGTAAAATGCATTTTTCTGGTGTTTTTTAGTATTTTTTTTATTTAAATTTAGGGTTAATATTTGTTTTAATGCTCCTTTCATTTTTGATAGAAGGAGACATTATGACAATTTAACATATAAATTTATATTCAGGATACCTTGAAACCTCATTTTGCTATTTAAGATAAGAAATTGCGAAAAAATGCAGGTTAGGTGAAGTGAGGTTAGTTTAAGTTAAATAAAACACATTTTTCTGGTTTTTTTTGGTGTTTTTTTGTTTAAATTTAGCCTTCATTTCTTTGGAATATGAGCATTTTTGAGAAATTTTAAAATTGAAAATTTCTCAAAAATGGCTCATTTCCCAAAGAAACAAAGTTCAGATTTGAACAAATCGCACCAAAAAATACCAGAAAAATGTGTTTTGGTCCAGAAAGGAGAGGGAGCACTAAAACAAATAATTACTGAGCTTTTTCCAATATTCAATATGAAATATAATAAAAATGCATCAGGTTTGTCTGTATGTATATTGCTTCAAAACATAGTGTACAACATCTATAGCAAAAGTTTTTGTGGGAGAATATTGTACCGTAAGTTCACAATAGATTTAAATGGGCTCTCACAGGAGAAAAAGGACTCGCAGGAAAAAAAAAGGTTTAGCGTGAAGTGGCTGCCAAGTTTTTCAGTTTGTCATGTAAGGCTGTAACCTTCACCTGACAAAAACCTGAAAAAAACTTTGCCCATTGATACCATGTATCAGGTCATCCATAAGTAATGTCATTTTTTACGATAGATTAAGTTTAAACTAGTCCTACTTGGTTTAAGCATAAATTTTACAAAGGTTATAGCTAAGAGGAGATCTATTGTGTTTCGCTACATACTTTACAGACCTTGACCAGTGAAGACGTGTGTTTTGCTTTATGTGAACCCCTCATAAACATGGCAGTATCAGAAGAGCATATCAGGCATATAATGCTTTACGAGTTAAAAAAAGGGAATAGTGCTACTGAAGCAACGCGAAACATTCAGGACGTTTATGGCAATGATATTCTGTATGTGAGGAAATGTCAAAGATGATTTCAAAAGTTTAGGAATGGTGACTGCTGTTTGACAGATGCAGCATGCTCTGGACACCCTGCTGAGTTTGATGATGACCTGCTGTTAGCCGCACTTGAAGAAGACTGTTCAACAACTGTTGAAGAATTGGCCCAGAAACTCAATTCATCCCTGTCCACCATCCATTGACATTTGCAACAACTCGGGAAAGTGCTGAAGTTAGGAAAATGGGTGCCACATGATGAATTGTCAGTCGACAATCTGAGGGTGCGGGTAAACATTAGCACAGCTCTTCATTCCTGTGAACTCCAAGATCTGTTTCTGCACCGTTTAGTGACTGGTGATGAAAAGTGGATAGTGTACCAGAATGTTAAGTGCCATCGACAGTGGGTTTGTGCCAGAGAACCAGCAACACCACAGCCAAAACCAAATCTTCACCCTCAGAAGGTGTTGCTTAGTGTTTGGTGAGATAAAGGTAGTGTAATACACTTTGAAACCTTACCACACAACCAAACAATCACTGCTCAAGTCTACTGTCAACTCCTGGATCAATTGAACATTGTACTAAAAGAAAAGAGACCTTCTTTGGTTAATCGGAAAGGAATCGTGTTCCACCACGACAACACACGTCCTCATACTGCTCAGATCACTTCTGCAAAAATTGAGGAGCTTGGGTGGGAAAAACTTCCACATCCTCCATATTCTCCAGATTTTGTGCCTTCAGATTATCATCTCTTCAGGAGTCTGCAAAACTATCTTGATGAGAAACAGTATACTACTTTAGATGACCTGCACACCAGTCTTTGTACGTTTTTTGCCTCTAAACCACCTGAATTTTATAAACATGGCATTGAAAAGCTTGTAGGACATTGGCAGAGTGTCATTGATTTCGATGGAAAATATATACCAGATTAAAAAGTTTGTTATTTTTTTTTGTCCTTCAAATTCTGATCTAAAAAAATGACATTACTTATGGGATGACCTGATATTATCATATTTGATATGTACGAATTTCTCATACATGTATGCATCCTTTATGCGTATTGAGGGATAACTGTTCAGTATTTGAAACTGGGGCAATGAGTTTTGTATCATCTGCAAATTTAGAAACTTTACTACCTAGGTACTCCCTTCTGTAAATCATTAGATATAAAAATAGAGTAATGGACGGTCTAGGGTTGCCACATTTTTGAAATGCCCTTGTGGGTTAAAAAAATTTTCACAAGGTTTTTTTTCAATACAAAATTTTTTTTTTAAATTGAAACTAGATTTCTTCAGTGGTTACAACAAGCATAATTATAAAAATTATATTAAAATAATGCTTAACAATTAAACATCATGATTAATATTAAAATTATTATATATAATATTGAAATATAAATAATACTGAAATTATCATAGCATATTAAATATTGTAGTATACATCATTTTACTAATTATATTATGACGTATGTCAATATATTTCTGAATTTTTAATCATCAAAATTTTAGCTCCATCTTCTGACTTCGTGTCACTGAAATTCCTTGCAACACAACATTTTATAAGCATTATGTAATTCCTAGGATATTCTAGAACATTCAACATTACTCTACAGCAATGTTCACTCTAATTTTTTTTAGTCCGTGTGTGCAAGAAATTTTTGTTGTGCATACATTTAGATTCATGGTGAAAAATTGTGCAAACTTTTCTGAGCACTATTATCTTCAAAAATGAAATATATATAAATATTAAATACTTAATAAATATATATTATTTCCATAAGGTGATAGCTTGATCATTACGGTACTATTAAATGGATATTAAAAAACTGTTTACAATATTACGTATATATTCTTAAAAAAGAAAACATTTTATCCATTCTAAAAATATGAATAAAATAAAAAATAGTAAAATAAAATTCAACAAAATAAAGAAATAAAATAAAAATAACATTAATTGAAAATGACTATTTTAGTAATCATTTCTCAAAATAATTTTTCGCACTTAGCAATTTAAAATAGACTATCAAGATAATACATGATTTTATTCATTCACAAAATAGGAATAAAATAAAAAATAATTTTATTTTTTATGAATTATGAGATAATTACTATTCATTTTTATGCAAAAGTAAGAAAGAAGGTTTATATTCAATGCATTAATGTATAAAAGAAAAAAATGCAAATAAGAGTAAAAAAAATCTGTATTGCGTAATTGTGCGGACGTCAGCAAAGTTGGGCGGAAGGGATTAATACTTAAAAGAGCAACTGTAAAGTATGTTGATGTAAATGGTCAGACCTTGTGTGATGGTATATTTTTGAAATTACTTCATTTACTGTCATGACTCATGATACGCTTGAGCCTGTGCATAGTGATGTTAAAAAACTTTTTTTTATGTCCATGTTATTGTTTGTTTTTTTTTTCTTTTTTTGTTTTTTATTTATTTTTAATAATTAATATAGATATTGCCAATTTAATTATAAGGTATACTTTTGCAATGATATACAGTAAACCCTCGATTTAACGGACTAATAGGGGGGAAGGGGTGTCCGCTAATGCCAAAAGTCCGTTAAATTGAATGTAACCTTTTTGACAGTGTAGTTGGAGTATTTTGCCGTGACCATAGTGGTAGTAGTACAGTAGTCTTTATTCCGTATCTGAATGTAGAGGTGAAGGGAAATCTTCAGCTTCAGATTCTTCTGAAATGTGCACAGATGGAGGCACTGGTGTCGTCTGTTTGCTTGTAGACGGTTGTGATGTACAAGCAGTTGGAGGTGAAATAGGAGTGGGAGTCGGTGAAGTTCGCTTAAAGAAAGCATCCAGCTTCAGTTGTTTGCCACTCTGATGTTGTTTCTTAATTATGATCGCCCTGAACTGCCGAAAATGTTCATAGTAAGGGACAATTTCAGGGTCAGAAGATGTCCCTATGTAGTGAATGGCGATGTCCATGAGATTCCTCATTTCAGACAGTCTAGGCCATGCTGGTGTAACTTGCTCTTCCTCAATGTCTTCTTCCCCTGCCTTGCCATGTAGAACCTCGTCCACAATTTCTTCAGTGAGGACTTGGTAGCCAGGATCACCTTCATCATTTTCAAGCCATTGCTGAATATCATCTTCAGTTGTTTCCTGGTTGCCAGCAACGGTGCGGCGTTTAAGATTTTGAAATTTTTTTTTAAAATTTTTAATTTTTTAAAATTATTATTAATTAATGTACTGTATTATTATTTGTCTGGTCTGTTAAATCCGAAATCCGTTACATCGGGGTCCGTTAAATTGAGGGTTTACTGTATATTATAAAAATAAATAAATAAATAAATAATAAAATAGACCATATGGTACCAGTATAGAATGTCCTTTTCAGCCTATTTACAGAAAAAACTGGCCTCTTTCTTGCACTGAAAGTCTTGGATCTTGAGATCCGTTAAACTTGCGAGAACACTGGCTGGGAGCTGACTGCCCATTGTCCAACCTTTCCAGGACTCTCCCATCCATGCCTCAGATTTTGAATCTCCCACTTAACTATCCTTTAGACTGGCAATGACATATTCCCCCCCCCCAAGACCATCCATATATATATACATACACATACACCCATATACATATATACCAATATATACATAAATACTTATATACACATATTTATATCTATTATATACCCCATACACACGCATACATCCAGAATTCCAGATACATTCACACGCATACTCATATATATATACACCTACACAAACTCATACACCTCTATTTCGCCCTTTCATTACCTCTGAGATCATTTAGCATATACAGTAATATCCATACAGCCAAAAGAAACCGATTAAGCACAGACAGAGCAGCAAAGCTAGTATTTATATCCCAAAATGCAAAATTCCAAGAAAGTGAAGTAAAACATGGTGCTTCATTGGCTTCGTCAACATCCAAATCTGCAATAAGTACCAGTACCTATGATATTGAAACTATATGCTCTAATCAATCTAGTGATAATGATTCTTCAATGGAAATAGAATCAGATAATGAAAGTTAAACATATTAGGTTAACACAAAGGTTAAAGAAAGAGATGAATATTTTTATTTTTTTATTTTTCTATTTGAAATATATATATATACAAACTGGTATTCTTGCCAATCACAATTATATATATTGTTTTATACCAGTATTATGTATTTTTTATTATGTATATTATACCAGTATCTGTGATATTGAAACTAGCATATATGCTCTACCCAATCTAGTGATGATTCTTCCATGGAAATGAAGGTTAAACAACATTAGGTTAACAAAAAGGTTCAAAAAAAGGTGAATATATTTTTTTTTCTATCTGGAATATATATACTGGTACTCTTGCCAATCACAATTATGTATATTGTTTGAAACGAGGAAGAATGTTTTATGTTCTAGTTAAAAAATATATACATATAAGAAATGAGGGTTTGTTTTTCCTTTCTATCATATACTTTTTGCGTGATTCAGTTTTTCTAAAAGATGACTATATATACTAGGTATAAGCATGGTAGTATAGTAAATTATAGGTAATACTAATATACTTATTAGATTAAAGGAAGAAAAATATGGAATAAGTTTAAAACAATAAAAAACAAAAACATAGACTATCTTTGTTTTAAACAAAAAAATGACAAAAAAAAAACTACAATAAAAAATGACACATCACTACCTGTGCACATTTTATTTTGCGGTGTGTTGGGGTTAGGGTGGAGTGATTGTTTAGTTTAAAAAATCAGGGGTGTTAGATAGTTGTCAAATGTCTAAAAATGAGTATTGGTGGTGGTTTATGGTGGTTGCTGATGATATTGCATCAGCAACCACATACTAAATGTGCCACACCCACATGCGACTCAAAAAAAATTTTTATTTTGCCTATTTGGGGCTCTATAATAGCTAGAAGCACAATCTAAAAAGTGTATCTTATCATTTTTTGATGCTGAGAACAACAAAATTATTTTCAAAAGTGTACATTGATGTATAAACATATTTTTTGAGAGTTAAATTAAAATTAGTAGCTGTTTTTGTCCAACCTACTTTATATTTACTTCTATTTTTCAGAATTTTTATAACCTATTCAACGTCTTCAAGATTTTTAGTTACTTATGAAACATAGAAGCTAGACAACAAAAGTCTTACACGGTGGCCATAGTTTTCCATCCATTGACAGTTTTCCTAATGGAAAATTACCTACCACTGGACAAGTTGTTCAGTCTCTACTTAAGGAGCCAAACTGGAAAACCAAGGAAAACATCACAAAAGTTGCAGACGAGTTGAGGAAACAATGGATTTGGTGTAATGTGTATCCACTATACAGATCTACAGATCTACAGAAGCTAAGGCTAACAAAGACCCTAAGATCCACTCTAAGGTTAGCCTGAGAGAAAGGAAAGAGTAGCGGGTTAAGAGAAGAGAATAAGGGGTTAAGTAAGAGCAACACCTATCACTCATGGGTTAACATTCATTCAGAAAAAGAGGAAAAGTGTCTCACCATCATCATCCGCCGGCCATTGCCGACAAGTCAGAAAAATAGTCAGAGAGAAGAGGAGAGGGGTGAAAGATGAAAAGAAGTAAAATAAGAACGCTTATAAACCATGCAAACAGTCTTAACTCACTTTCATACCATGCAAACTACAAACATGCAAGTAAAGAGAGTTACAGACATGCAAGAAAGGAGAAAAGAAAAAAAAAAGTAGGTACAGTTAAACGAAAGTGGGTTAGTTTACGCTACGAGCTACATCTACGTTCGTGTTAGTCTAATTTTTTTTTTGCTGGCATCACACGCTGGCATGTCACAAGCTGGCATTCTTCGTCAACAGACTCATCCTCAAGCACCACCACCAGAGCTCTTGTTGTTAACTTTCTTTTTTAATTTTAAACAACGTTAATATTTTTAAAATGTCTGTCAAGATGGTTCTTAAACATATTAACGCTGGTAGAATGAACGACTGACGCGGGAAGATTATTCCATTTATCAGTTACTTTAAAGGTAAAGAAGTTTTTAGCGATATTAGTAATGAAACGTCTGCCACGCAACTTAAATCCGTTATTGCGAGTATTACTATTATTGAAAGTGAACAATTTGTCAAAATTTACGTTATCAATGTTATTAACGATTTTGAAAACTTCAATAAGCTCCCCCCTTAATCTCCTAGTTTCGAGTGAATACAAGTCTAACTCTTTAATCCTATCTTCATAAGGCTTATTGCGCAATGACGGAATAAGTTTCGTGGCACAACGCTGAACCCTTTCTAACCTATCAATATCCTCATGCAAGTACGGGCACCAAAACTGAATGGCATATTCTAAATGAGGCGTGACTAGGGACTTGTAAAGGGGCAATATAATATCCTTCAATTTAAATTCGAAATTACGCGCTATGAAGCCTAACATCCTATTAGCTTTTGCGCAAGACTCCAGGCACTGGTTCCTAACCTTTAAATCTTTAGTTACGTGTATGCCTAAATCTACTTCCTCGTCAACGCTCGCTAACTCCCTATCATCCATCGTGCATGCGTAATTATTGTTGCGAGAACCTATATGCAAAACTTTACATTTATCTACGTTAAATTGCATCTGCCACTTATCTGTCCACTCCATAATCCTGTCTACATCGTCTTGGATCCTATTTCTATCGTCCTCGTTAACAACCTTATCCTTGCGCACCATTGAGACGAAGGTGGACAAACTAGCAGTAGACTTTTCATGGTAAGTCATCGTAACTTTCTATCCTGAGTAGTACTAAATTAATTACAAGAATATTTTCTTAGCCAATAGTAAATTTTTTATTTTAAATATAATTTTGTTGTGATGTGCTCTGTAAACCTGTAAATTAATTTATCTATGTATTTCAGCCAAAATTTCTAAACTAAAAAATATTTAAGCAATTTGTGACCACATTTTTTAATTTCTAATTAAGAAAATAATATTGATTTTTTTTAATATTTCAACTTTGAAAAAGTATCAACAGGTTTCATTGATACTCTGTCACAAAGAGAGGTTCAACCTATTTGGCAAAACTAGAATTGTTTGTCAAAGAGCTTGATTGTTTATTTGATATTTTTTCTGAGGATCTTTCTCAATGATGAAAATTGGAGGAGGAGTTTAAACTGAGGATGACTCAGGATGATTTCTTCTTCTATGAGGATCAAAAATCTATGAGGCTAGGATACTGTTCAAGATTTGAGGAAAAGCTCACAGAGGCAGATGTTAGATACAGGAGAAGAATAATTGATGAACAACGAGCGGAATTATGGTTAGAGTACATCATGACTTGAACCATTTTAATTAAACCTTTATATTTTTTATTATATATATATATATATATATATATATAATATATATATATATATATATATATTAGGGTGCATTAAACGCCCCATGATTTTCAAAAAGTTGTTGGATTTTAATGTCTATTCCCTCAAATGTTACACTTGTTGGTAGAAGTATGTTTGCAAAAAATAAATCAAATCGGAGGTGGTCCTGGGTGGCCACCGGCCACTTTTATATATTTAGTAGTGATGCACCGAATATTCGGCAAATATTTGGTATTACTTATAATACTAATATACAAATATTCAGTATTACTATACTTACATTGATTGAAAGTTGAAAATGTATAAAACACAACGCCAATGTCACTACTCTAACTTTGCTCGTTTCCGCAAATTTGGCCTCGCTTTGCGGTCACATTCAACCACTTGAAGAAGATTTTGGAAGTGGTCTTCTCCTCTTGCAGCTGAGACAAAATCAGTTGTGAGCTTTACTGCTCTCTCCGCAGGGTCATTCACAACATTTAACCCATCCACAATGGACTTGGCTGCCTTGAAGTGGTCATTGTTCTGCCAATTGTCAACATCCTCTGTTAGGAAGGTCATATCCAGGTGAAGAAGGTTCACTGTAAACCACGAGTCCTCGTTCACAAGATCAGCCAGGGTTGTCGCTTCTGTAATTTTTGGAAATGATGGTTTGCCATATCCAGAACCGGAGCGGTGTTTTGGAGTGCTTGGCATTTCATCTGGTTGTATGGCTAGTAACACATCTGCAAGGGCATGACGCTCCTTTTGAGGTACTGCATTGCTGAACAGTGCCAAAACAACCAGTTCTGGGGTTAAATACCACAAATGTCTATCAAAGGCTTTCACAGCGCTGACTGAAATGATTGAGTTGACAGCTTTATAGTTGAGCAGAGTCTTGTATAAGCACAAATCAAACCATGGGGCATTTGAAGCAGACTGACATATGAGCCACCAATCACAATAAATATAAACAACAAAAACAACAAACTCTTCAGTTTTTCCTGTTGATGTTGTGTTGTTACAGTTCCTCGAGGTAGTACAGAAATTTGCTCTTCAAGTAGGCATATTTTGATGGAATAAAGAATCTTTGACATCCACCTTGCTTTATGCATGGCCCCAGGTCTGTGGAGTGTTCCTTGTTTTGTGACATCATCATCGAGGACTACCTGGCAGAGTTGTGCCATTTCCTTGTAGTCTTCCCTAGAGTATGAAGCGCTTGTGCGGATTGTGCTTAAAACCTTGTTTTTGCAGGATAAAAGCAGTTGTTGTGCATCGTCATTGTACATTGAAATGTCAATTTTGGTTAAACTTTCATCCTTTGCATGCGATATGCATTCCCAATTCTTCTGGAATCTTTGGAACAAAGATGCTTCTGGAGACTTTGATGTCTCAATTTTGAGAGCGTCAAACACATGATCCAGGATTACCTCTCCAACATGATGGCGACATGCACACCACAGAAGAGCACGTCCAGTTTTGATTGAATGGTAACACAGGCAGCTGTAATGTGTCCAGTGTTTGATGCTGTTGTGTCAAAACATAAGTTGACAACTGACTGTTTGCACTTCCATGAATGTAGAAACGTGTAAGTGTGCTCGGCAATGATGTCACCTGATGACATATCACTTCCATGAGGATATCTAGCCACTCCCAGTAGCTTTACATCAGTGGCATTCCCAACCAACACTGGCAATCTTTCTTCCTTGCCATTCTTGTTTGTGAGCGTATGCATCTGCTTGCAATCCCAGTGAAGTGTTGCAGCTGTTGGGGCGATCCAATTTTCTCGAATATCTTTGGCGATAGCACTTGTTATTGATCGTCGAGCCTTATCAGCAGTTGAATACGACTTGGCCACATGACGTGGATCACCTCCTGCCTCTTGAATTACAGCTTCGGTGAGCACAGCCTGTTGAACAGGAGTTATGTTTAGTCGAGTAGCAACAGACACGACTGAAGGCCTTTTCAGAATATCATAAGGAATAAAGGCAGACATACCTGCATATGTTGATCTGTGGTGACTACGCTTCCTTTGAAGCTCTGGAATCGCCTCTTCTTCAGTTTCTTCCAAGCTATCTGCAGAGGCACTATCATCAGAGCATACAGAACTTTTCATCTCTTGTACACTGGATGATTCATGACGTTCTCGTCTTGAAGCTTCCGCTAAGATGCGTTTTTCTTTTCTACGATCTTTATCAGCTTTCTTCTTGTCAACACTACCAAATGAGGCTACTCTGTCAGATTTCATTGACTCTAAAAATGCTCTATCTTCCTCATTCTTAATGTTTGTCATTGCATCTTTTGTCCATACACCAAAGGTCTTATCAAGACGTTCATTCATGGATTGCAACTTAGCCAAAGTGTTTGGAGATTCTCTGCGATAAACAGGTATTTGACGCAATTTGTTATTGTCATTAAGAAGGTCAAGTATTAGTTTGCAGCATTGATGGTCTGAAAGCATAGGAATATTTGCTTTAGTGTAGAATGTTTTCAGCTGGATAAGGACTATGCTGGCAGATTTCCATTTGAGTGGCTGTGTTTGTTTGCCTTCACATATTTCTTTCTGGATGTGCCACATCACGCATCGAAGAACCTGCCGGCAAGTTGGGAGGTGGACTCCTGTCAATGTACCATCTCCTTCTGTAAGAGCATTGCCAAGACCAAAAATGGCACTTGCTAATCTGGTCTTCTTAGCTTCCATTGTTACAGCTTCCATTGTTTCTGAAAGACAATAAAGGATATTATTAGACTATAAGTGAAGTTTCGTTTATGGTACATGTTTTATGTAAATCACCCCTTTAGGGTGCATCAAACGCCCTTAGGTTCTTGGATTTTAATGTCTATTCTCTCAAATGTTATGTAAATCACCCCTTAGCAACTCTATATTAAAAGAAACAATGTAAGTAGTCAACTGGTTGGTAAATAAAAAAAATAGATATTTTTACATAGCGCGGCCCCCGAAAATTGCCGCGAAAATATAAGTGACCGGTGGCCACCCAGGACCACCTCCGATTTAATTAATTTTTGGCATACACACTTCTAGCAACAAGTGTAACATTTGAGAGAATAGACATTAAAATCCAAGAACCTAAGGGCGTTTGATGCACCCTAACCTACGGGGGAGCTTTCCACATTAAAAAAAAGCAATGCGCCTTGTACTGTACCCCCTGGGTGGTGTGGAAAAATTTGACAATTTGAGTCATTCTGTCAATTTTTAATTGCTGGTAGCAACCCCTAAAAATTAAAAATTTGCTAAAATATTTTAGGATAGTTGGTTTTATGCTGAAATGAACCATTTAAAGGGTTGAACACATTAAAATATAAAAAAATTTTTTTAACCCCATATTTGAATCACCCTAATATATATACATATATATATATATACATATGTATATATATATATATATATATATATACATATATATATATATATATATACATATATATATATATATATATATATATTAGGGTGGAGCGAAAAATACGTTTTTTCTAGGATGAAGTTCTAATAGGGATTAAAAGTTGCATTTAGTGGACGATATATATCTGCCAAAATATGAGTTCATTTGTTTAATATTTTCAGCTGCCACCAGGGGGCTAAAGTTAACACAATTTTGGGTAAAAAGGAAAAAATGCTTCTATTTTAGGTTTATCAAACTATTATAAAATTTTATCTTAGAATTATCTAATAGTTTGATTAAGATTCTTAAATGATAAGAATTCGTTTTGTAAAAATGCCTTTTCATATGCTTAATATCTTCAGCTACCACAAGAGGGCTGAAGTTAACTTAAAAATGACAATTAAGTATGATTCTGTATTTACTTGAAAAAGGGAACAGTAATAAATTAGGATGTCTCTCCTCCTTTATACTGGCTTGAGACAGTTAAGAAACGTTATTTCGTGCCTTAGCTGAGTTACCACCCTTTCTCCAACCAACCTCCCTCTAGAAAGGGTTCTTGCTGAAGACTATTTAGTAATTTGCTTTTGTGTCAAATTTTGGCTGTTTTTTCCTTGATTCTAATGTAGCACGAATCCAACCACTTGACGCATCTCTCTACGGCTTGTGTATGACATGGAAACTGAAATAATTCTGAATGAAGAGTAGTCCCATGTTTGATGCATGATTCAATATCATCAAGAGAAACTCCTTTGGTTATCGGTGGTTCTGTTATCTGAAAATCTTGCCACATAATGAGATCTCTATAGTCTTTGACATAAAATTTATTTCTGGCACCTTAAAATACCTGATAACATCTGTTTCTTGAATGCATGCCCTTGCTTTTATGATACGCCTAAATCCCAACTGATGCACATGCTCCCTTTCATCAGCTATCATTGCAATGAGAATGTTTTCTTGATTTGCGTAATATGCATTTCGCTGAATGACTGAGTCATGTACTCTCCTAAGCTCTTCACGGAGATACCGGCTTCTTGCAATCATATGCCACATATGTTTAGCACCATATTGGCATAATGGTTTATGCTTTATCTGAAACCACATTGGTGCGTATACCCTAACAATGAAAGTAGCTAATTCTTGTAAATTGCCTGAATGATTCTCTGTGCTTGCATATAACCGCAGAGTCCTGTTTGCTGTGGTGAGCCACCTTGAATGTGATATATTGCCTGGACTCTTATGACTAAGACTCTTTGAGAATGTTCCACTTGATATAGCCTTGTGAATTTCAAGAAGGTATTTCTGGTCGGTACTTATGTCATCTACATCAATTTCACACATGTCCTCTTGAATTTCAATGGGTTTGAAGTTAACTATGGGAAGCTTTACACAGTCTGAAAGTGCTCGGCCAATTTCTCCTGAAAATGCTCGTCCAGTAGTGGTACCATCCAAGTGATGAAACAGATGGCGCAATGGAAGTTCATTAAGGTGTAAAAGGCATATCAGCCACTGCAATGGCTTATTAAAGGCTTCTTCCAGTAATCTTATTGTGCCTCCAATACTACCAGTGTTAACCACTGTCGAATCACAGCCAACTGCAACGATGTTCCCTATATCAACATTCCTTTCTTTCAAGCAATTCACTAGCGCTGTGCAAATGTATTTAGCTTTGCCACTGGAAGGTGTCACATGTACAAAGTACAGAGAGTGTGGTTCAGATATTATGCTGATATGCTCTTCGCGTTTGGTTCTTTGGTGGTTAGAGCCATCTCTCCTGGACTTGAATCATTGTTTTATCCTTTCTGCCATCAAAGTATAATCCCCGCATGGTTTTTGGCTCTCCTATCTGTTGTAGTTCCTTTCTCTGTTTTTGTCTTTCACGTCTTAGCTTACTTCTGTCTATAATATTCCCTTTGTCTTCGGGAGTACAATTTAAGATCTGCCAATACTGCAGAAGCAATAGCAGCCCCAGCTCTGTCCGACATTTTAAATCTATCACAAGTAATTGCTAATGAAGGCAGTGGCTCATGCATCTGTTGTTCTGATATTACATATTGAGTCGAGGTTGTATCTTCCTCATTATCTTCAGATATCTCTTCTAGTTGTTGAAGTTCACTTGTCTCTGTTTCGATTTGTAAGTTGGACGTATTGGTTATAGCAGCACTAGTTGTTTGTGAGGATTCCAGACGTGCTTTTTCCATTTCCTTTCGATGTTCTCTTGCTTGTAATCGTCTTGTGTGTGCTATGTCAATGCTTCCTATCACCATTATTCTGCGTGTTTCGTTGGTCATTTAAAAAATCCTGCTCTTTTGGAGGGACTTTCTTACTCTTTTCACATGAGCATCTCCTAAACTCCTTACATTTGCAGGTGCAGATGTCAAACAAAGTGCATTTTGAAGAGTTTTCAAATTCTTCAAGCTGATTTTTGTACTTAGGCTGATCCTTGCGTGACTTGTATGGCTTTAATAAGGACCTGTATTTATCATGGTACACTCGCATCATCTGTAAAACGCGTGTATGTGAAACTATTGGCAAAGAGGCATTCTTCCAAATATTTTCTACCTTTTTGGAAACTGCCTCTGCTATTTCAGAAAATGAAGGCTCCTTGTTATTCATCTGCTCCTTCACTAAATGTTTTGTGAACAGGTAATCTTTCATAATGCAGTTATAAGTTGGTAGTTGCATATCACTCATCTCTCACAAGGTACTTCAAATATGGCACACTTCATATGTTCTCTAGTGAAATGTTTATATTTAGTATTTGATGCCATAATATTTTTAAGAAAAATTCACAATCACAAAATATCCTGTAACATCAAAACATTATATAATTAATATATATATATTTTTAAGTATATATAATATATTACATAAATATATAATATATTATATAAATAAACTAAAATTATATAATATATTATAACAAGCATTTTATAATAAAATCAATATTATCTCTATATAAATCACTTTAAAATAAAGTTTTATAATATTCCGATCATATTAAAAACTCTCCGATCAACTGAGCGACTAGGCCTACTACCTAAGAAGACAAGTGTTAACACACTGTTCTAATGACACACAGAAAGAAATTCCTTCACACCAAAACCCTCCCCACACACCCTCCCCAACAACATTCAGTTTAGTCTCAACATGACTCAGTTACTCTAAATTGTGTTAACTTCAGCTCTCTTGTGGCAGCTGAAGATATTAAGCATATGAAAAGGCATTTTTACAAAACGAATTCCTATCATTTAAGAATCTTAATCAATCTATTAGATAATTCTAAGATAAAATTTTATAATAGTTTGACAAACCTAAAATAGAAGGATTTTTTTCCTTTTTACACAAAATTGTGTTAACTTTAGCCCCCTGGTGGCAGCTGAAAATTTTAAACAAATGAACTCATATTTTGGCAGGCATATTTGGTCCACTAAATGCAACTTTTAATCACTATTAGAACTTCATACTAGAAAAAAAGTATTTTTCGCTCCACCCTAATATATATATATATATATATATATACATACACAAACTCAGAATGGTTCCCTGAGAACAATATATGTTAAACACAGACCGTGCATGGCACAAGGAACTCTTCTGGGAAAATTAAATCCACTATAGTCTGAATAAGTAATGATAAATGACAAATACCATAGTTTTTTTCCTTTTTCATGATTTTAGCCCGACGTGGGCAACGGGTCTCTCGCAAAGAGATCCCATAAATATAGCTTCCCTCACCAGCTATCTGCAAAGCAGACAGGATCCAGCTTTGGGACGTGGATCTAGGGTTTAAAGCAAACCTAGATCCCTACACTCAGAACCTCTATATAAGTAAAAGACTCGTTGCATTCACGTCGTGTTGAATAAATCAAAGAAAAAGGGGGTAACTATTGTATTTTTAGCCAAAAAAACCAAAACTTAAACCTCAACCGGGACATTGAGCGTCCACTTTTCAAGGCACGAAACACGTCCGTTTAGTATACACAAACTCAGAATGGTTCCCTGAGAACAATATATGTTAAACACAGACCGTGCATGGCACAAGGAACTCTTCTGGGAAAATTAAATCCACTATAGTCCGAATAAGTAATGATAAATGACAAATACCATAGTTTTTTCCTTTTTCATGATTTTAGCCCGACGTGGGCAACGGGTCTCTCGCAAAGAGATCCCATAAATATAGCTTCCCTCACCAGCTATCTGCAAAGCAGATAGCTGGTGAGGGAAGCTATATTTATGGGATCTCTTTGCGAGAGACCCGTTGCCCACGTCGGGCTAAAATCATGAAAAAGGAAAAAAACTATGGTATTTGTCATTTATCATTACTTATTCGGACTATAGTGGATTTAATTTTCCCAGAAGAGTTCCTTGTGCCATGCACGGTCTGTGTTTAACATATATTGTTCTCAGGGAACAATTCTGAGTTTGTGTATACTAAACGGACGTGTTTCGTGCCTTGAAAAGTGGACGCTCAATGTCCCGGTTGAGGTTTAAGTTTTGTTTTTTTTGGCTAAAAATACAATAGTTACCCCCTTTTTCTTTGATTTATTCAACACGACGTGAATGCAATGAGTCTTTTACTTATATAGAGGTTCTGAGTGTAGGGATCTAGGTTTGCTTTAAACCCTAGATCCACGTCCCAAAGCTGGATCCTGTCTGCTTTGCAGATAGCTGGTGAGGGAAGCTATATTTATGGGATCTCTTTGCGAGAGACCCGTTGCCCACGTCGGGCTAAAATCATGAAAAAGGAAAAAACTATGGTATTTGTCATTTATCATTACTTATTCGGACTATAGTGGATTTAATTTTCCCAGAAGAGTTCCTTGTGCCATGCACGGTCTGTGTTTAACATATATATACATATATATATATAATATATATATATATATATATATATATATACATATATATATAATATATATATATACATATATATAATATATATATATACATATATATCCCTAGCACCCAAGGATGATGGGGCTCGACCCTGCAGTCCTTGTCATCCTTGGTCTTTTTCCACTTCGACTGTCCCCTCCACCCTTTCTTTTTCCTCTCTTTCCTCTCACTTTTTCTTTGTTTTTCCGCTGAGATATGCCCTTTAAATAGAGGCGAATCGGTTCTTCCTGAACTAAAAAAAAAAAAAAAAAAAAAAATACATATATATATATATATCGTAAAGAACGACGCTTGTATAGGAGATATTCCGCGCAAGACGAGAAAGAGAAAACAACAAATGAAAAAATGAAGTACCACCTGGGAATCGAACCCGGGATCTTCCGATTGCCGGTCAGACGCGATAACCACTACACCATGGACTCCACTCTTCCAAATGCCGTAATTCCTCTACATACTCGCAGAAACCAATGCCCCAAGGGGGCACCTCCCGCTTGCCGTAACATTATATACATTCAACTGCAAAGAACACGC
>JAJOZX010007371.1:0-110000 GCA_023014485.1 Bathynomus jamesi | reverse complement strand
TTGATCTTTCCTCTTCTTCTTCTTCCCTTTTTTCGCAAGACGACGACGACTATAGACCATCGGTTCCGATTCCTTCTTCGTCTGAAGCTCCGGCACCAAAGCGTCCCAAGAACAAGGTTACGAACATTTTCCAATCTCCAGAAGTCATTGGAGCAATGGATCGCACCAATCTTTCTGACCGGAATGCTGTTTTCGTAACTGGAGCTGTATTACAGGCCGCGGGGCATGATCTGTCTGGGATGATGTGCTCTCGGAGCTCTATTCATCGCTACAGAGAAAGTGGGCGAGAACAGGCAGCTCGAGAAGACCTAGAATCATTCTCTCTAGAAGACCCTGTCCTTCTCCATTGGGACGGAAAGCTTCTCCCTGGCATTGAAGGGAAGAAGACGAATGTGCATCGGATAGCAATCCTTATAACATTCAATGGACAGGAGAAGCTGCTTGGTGTCCCAAAGATGAAACAAGGAACTGGAGAAGCACAGGCCCAGGCATGCCTTCAAACTATGAAATTATGGAACGTGGAACAGCATGCGAGAGGTCTCGTCTTCGATACCACTGCGTCAAACACGGGTTTACATCGTGGAGCCTGTGTCAGGATTGAAGAAGCATTGGGTCACGAGCTAGTTTGGATCGGTTGTCGACATCATATACTTGAAGTCGTACTTGCTGATGTCTTTGCCTCAATATTTGGCTCAACAGGAAGTCCTGAAACAGGCCTTTTTAAGCGATTTCAAAAGGAATGGCCATCTCTCTCCCACGAAGCATTTGTCTCAGCATCGGACAGCTTGTTCGAGAACCCTCAACTCCAAGAGATGCTCACTTACTTACCTAACGCTCTTCAGGCAAGCCAACCTCGTGATGACTACAAGGAGTTCCTTGAACTATCTTTGCTCTTCCTGGGGGGAAAGACTGGTGGTCAACTCTTTATCCGAGCTCCGGGTCCCATGCACCACGCGAGATGGATGGCGAAGGCGATTTATGCGCTCAAAATCTACCTCTTTCACTATCAATTCAAGCTCACAGCACGCGAAGAACGAAACGTGACTCAGCTGGCTTTATTTGTCAGTCCGATTTACGTCAAGTACTGGCATGAAGCGCCAATGGGGACACAAGCTCCTCTCAATGATCTCAAAATGCTGCATCTTCTGGAAAAATATCCACATGGAGGAGCTGCACAAGCGGCGAAGACAGCTCTAAGACACCACCTGTGGTACTTGTCGGAGCATCTGATTGGACTGGCCTTCTTCGATAATAGGATCGATCCTGATACCAAAAGGAGAATGGTTCAACACCTCCAACATCCCCAAAAGAATGGCTGCCCCCGACGAATCGACATGGCGGAAGCTGGTATTGAAAATGATGTGGCATCCTTCGTCACGAAAAGGACATTGACCCTCTTTGATGCCTTGAAAGTTGGAGGTAAGGAGGAAGCGCGCCAGTTACTTCAAAAAGATCCACGGGAATGGCCAAATGACAAGAACTACAAGGAACTTAGAGATCGCGCCTTAAAGATGAAAGTCGTCAATGATGCTGCCAAGCGAGGTATTGCTCTCGCACAACGCTACAATGACACTTTGACACGAAACGAGGACCAGAAGCAGTACCTCCTACAACTCGTAGCCGCCCACCGAAAACAGATACCAATACCATCCAAGGCGACTCTGATGCAGAAGAAATAATGAAGATACACCCATTATCATGTCCTATTGTCTTACTGTTTTCTTTCATATTCTTTGAGAACCAAAAAAAAATTTAGTTATTCAGTTGTCTATATATTTTCCCAAATTTTCAAAAAGGAGGCAAGTGGGGCAACCCCTAAATATTAACCGAATAACGTGAAACTTTGCACAAATACTGTCCACACCAAGAGGCATAAAACCAACCTTGTGGAGAGAACTTAGTCGATGCTTTAACTTTTTGGACCACCCTAATATATATATATGTGTATGTATATATATATATATACATACATACTTTTTATTTATTTACTTTTATATCTGTTACAGAAGGTTTAATGAACGTACCCACTACCCAGTTTGACTTGTGCATTTATTTAAAGTATGATAGGTGCTCATTACATTTAAGGAACATCAGCATGCTCAGAAGATCTGCTGAAGTTCGATTTCTGTGGGGCCTCATTATTATGCCTCCATGGCTAAATACATGCTCAATTGGAGCACTAGAGGCAGACACTGTTAAAACAGTCATGGCAATATTGGCCAGTGATGGGAATTTATCCCTTTTCTGGTGCCAAAACTTTATTGGAGAGTAGTTGTCTAAAATATGAGATTCATCGATCTCTAAGAGGTCCTGCCGCAACTGTTCCCTGTGGTTCAAAATCTTCCCAGTTTCAACGTTCTTCTGCTTGAACCGATAGCTTTCATATTTTGCCATTAGTCTCGGAACTTTGGTTTGACTCTGTTTTATTTCGTCATCGCTGCTGTGAAAATGAGTGCTGTCTCTCTGTATCTGCTCATTCTCCGTGCTTGAGTTTTCTGTATAGCATTTTTCCAACACCATTAGTGATTAGTGAATACCTAGAGTCCTTACTTTTACAAACTTTCATAAACATTCTGAATTGTGTCTGTTCAACCAAGCCACCATCATGAGTATGCTAATAACATTTATTTTTCATTACCGTCTCGAGAGGTCTCGAAAGGTCTCGGGGAGAAAAACCGAGGCCGTGTCGATCGAGACCGAGATCTAAATAGCGGAGACCGAGATCGAGATCTGCAAATTGGGTCTCGAGATCGGTCTCGAGACCGAGACCGATCTCGAGACCTACATCACTGGTATATGTTGTTGGCATCTTGCCTGCTCACTTCAATCCTTGATGAGGTGTACTTCTGAATACATGAAAGGCCTTGGAATCATTTTTCCTTTTCCTTGTGAGTTTACATTATATATATATACACACACACACACACACGCACACATTTAACAATAAAGAAAACTTGCCAGAGATATCTGCCAGTCTCCCAATCCTTCAAGTGGTCTTTTGAATAGGGTGCTGCCCTTTCTCTGTGCACACAGCCATATGATTAGAGGAATAAAGCGCGCGCGCACACACACACACACACACTATATCATATATATATATATATATATATATATATATATATATATATATATATATATATATATATATATATAAGCACACTGGACAAAAAATTAGTCACCCCTCTCAGAATGTACCTAATAACGTGTGACGGTGCCTCTGGCCTTGATAACTGCACGAATCTGGCGAGGCAGAGACTCTACGAGGTTGTGCATGTACTGAACATCGACTTGCTGCCACTCATTCATCAGCCGGTCCCGAAGTTCCGCCAGAGTCCGTGGGTGTCTATTCCTGCGCTTCACATTCTGTTCCAAATAATCCCACAGATTTTCAATAGGATTTAAATCAGGGGATTTGGTGGGCCATTCGAGGTGAGACAGTGTTGCAGAATGTTCGTCGTGCCACTCACACACACTTCTCGCCCTGTGCACACAGCAATTGTCGTCTTGGAAGACAGGAGTGGCAATGTGATGCTGCTGCTGGAGATGTAGGGCAAAGGGTACCAATTCATCATTTAGTATGCGGAGGTACGCCTGCTGGTTCAAATTCATCGTCACTGGAACGAGAGGGCCCATTTCGTGGTACGAAAAACATCCCCAGAACATCACGGAACCACCTCCAGCCTGAACAACACCTTCGACGCATTCAGGATTAAAGGCTTCATTGGACCTGCGATGTACTCGTCGCCTCCCATCATTGGAGAACAAACAAAAATGGGACTCATCGGACCAAATTACACGTTTCCAATCTGCCGCTGAGCCCATTTATAACGTGCCAATTTGTGACCTGCTGTTAACAGCGGCCTCTTCCGTGGTACCCTGCTCCAGATGTCCATCGCATGCAGTTCTCGTCGCAATGTCCATTTGGAAATTGGTCGCTGGAGAACCTCATTGGTTTCTTGGAGCAATTGTTCTCTGGTTTGAAAATGATTTGCAGTTACTAGACGAGAAACATGGCGGCGCTCCCTATTGTCGAGAATTGTTTTCCAGCCACAGTTACGCTGTTGATTTTCAGTTGATTGCGAACTACACCACTCTTTGTAAACTCGCTGGACAGTACGCGTTGACACACCAACAAATTGGGCTACTTCAGACATTTTGTGTCTGTGGGCTCTGCCAAACACGATGGCTCCTTTTTGCCACTGAGTAACGTCTGCCTCACGACCCATTTTGCAGACTATATCCAACACACACTTTGTTCTTCACCACCTCACGAAACAGATCTGATCCTGTGTGCTACGTCACCGCTACTTGTCACTTACCAATGCTACATCAGCACCCTCTGTGTGACCTTGAACTTCCTACTATCGGTGCTATTAGGGGTGACTAATTTTTTGTCCGGTGTGCTTATATATATATATATATATATATATATATATTACTTTTGTTGAGTTTGAACAATGGTTCAGGATCGACCTGTGGTCAACCCCTCTGCAGCATCCTGCCTCATTTGCGGGACTTGGTGAAGGAGGGAATTGCTCTCTGATCGCCTCCTGCCCTTGTAGCCAGCCACGCATAGCTGGCCAGGGACTTTGCACAAGAATCTGTTCAGCTGGTTCTTGAAGTTATTCAGGTCGGTGTGCTGGAGATTCCTCGCTTCTTTTGGGAGGACATTGAAAAGCTTTGGCCCCATATTCTGAGGGTATTTTCCATCCTCGTTTTCATGGCTCCTTGTCCCACCGCAGCTGGGACTGTACAAAATCTGCCTCTTCTCTCATTCCAGTTTGTTTCTATTTCATTTCTGAGGTTAGGGACAGCCCTCAAGTATTTTCCATATGTATATTATTGTGTACCACTCACGCCTTCTTTCAAGAGAGTAGAGTTCCACAGATTGTAGTCGAGACCAGTAGTCTTCACCTTCCATTTCCTCTATCTTAGACGTAAAAGTCCTTTGTATAGCTTCAATGCTCGCAATGTCTCTCTTTCTGTGTGGGCTTGTGAGTACTGAGCAATACTCAATTATTGGTAGGACTAGACTCCTCCATAATTTAAGCATGATGTTTGCTTTTCTGCTCCGGAAGCTCCTCTAGATGATTCCCATTATTTTTCTAGCCATTGTGATTTTGATTTTATAGTGCTCTGTGAATTCTGCATCTGACGACATTATTACTCCAAGATCCCTGACTTGTGGATTTGGTGTTATCTGTTTGGCTTGCGGAGTTTTGTACCCTTTTTTCTGTAGCTCTTTGTTATTACCATATCTTAGAAGTTGGAATTTTTCTTCGTTGAACTTCATATTGTTGTCTTCTGCCCACTGGAATAATGTTTCAATGTCATTTTGTAGTTTTCTTATGTCATCTTCGTTCAATATTTCCTTACATAACTTTGTGTCATCTGCGAAGCATGATACAATACTGTCCTTAATATCTGCATCAATATCTACAATCATTATTATGAACAGCAAGGGAGCTAATACTGTCCCTTGTGGGACAGAGCTCAAGACTTCCGAGACTTCCTATTTAACTCTGTTTACCACCACTCTTTGCATTCTTTGCATCAAGAAATTAAATGTCCACCTTCCTAGCTTTCCAGTAATTCCTGTCTCCTTAAGTTTGTGTGCTATGATTCCATGGTCACATTTATTGAAGGCTTTAGCAAAGTCTGTATATATTACATCAATGTTTTGTCCTCGACACAATGTTCCTAATATTTTCTCCTGGTGGTCTAGTAGCTGTGACAGGCATGATCTACCCACCCTGAAGCCATGTTGATTTGGGTTGTGTAAGTCTTTTTCTTGTAGGTAGTAGGTAGTTTTGCCTCTAATTATGCTTTCAAAACACTTTATAAGGTGTGAGGTGAGGGCCACTGGCCAATAATTTTTGGGCATTGCTCTGTTACTACCTTTAAATAGGGGGGGCAATGTTCACATTCTTTAAGAGGAGTGGAATTTGTCCTGCGAGTGATTTCCTCCATGGTAAGTATAGTGGTTTTGCAATACTCTCTCTGCATTTCTTCAGAAATGTGGCACTCCATGTGTCTGGCTCTGGCGCTGAATTGTCTCGCATCTTTTAACAGTAAATAATACTTGCCAGAGATATCTGCTGGTCCCCTGATCTTCCATGTAAGCATCACAGGCCATAGATGAGGCTTGGAGAATAGTAAATGAAAACATGTTAGTTCATATTAACACTTTAAGTGAGCTTATTTATAATCTTGTGTATTAATGATGTACCATACTCAGTTAATTAACTGAACTAGAGAATAAAAACTAACAAAAGTGTGACCCTCATTACAGAACAAATGTGTAAATTCAAATCATTCCACAGTACTTATGGTTAAGAGTTGAGACTGTTCTCTCTATATGATTTTAAACTATAAAATCTGGCCTTTAAAATGGTGCAATCAGATTTTTTATATTCATAAAAGAAAACCATTTAAAGTGCCATGAATTTCTCAATTTTTTTTCAACAGATCACACATTACAATATGTATTAACATTTCCTTTTATAATTTTTCATATGCTTCATCTATATAATATTTCTTTTTAAATTTAAAAAATACAATGTTTTAGCATTCAAATGATACCAATTTCAATTCCCTTTTATTATTTTTTCAATTTTGGGCTTGAGGTTGACATTTCTGTGGAATGACCCTGTTCAGTTACAAATACTAAAAAGTCTAAGAGATTGGACAAACAAGAACTTCTTGATCTAAATCCATGTTGGGAACTTTAAATAAGATTAAAAATTTCTGAATGATTTTCAGTATTATTATTTATCATTTTTTTATTTTTTAGTATTTTACCCACCAAAGATGTTAAACTAACAGACCTATAATTGTCTACCTCCTTTTTACTACCCCTTTTTGTGAATAGGTATTACATTTGCTTTTTTTTCATTCATCTGGTACCTCTGCATAATTGATAGACCTAGCAAACAAAATAGTGCCTCAGATAAGCTGTCCTCCCATTCTCTGAGAATCGTAGCATATATATTATCAGGTCCAGCAGCTTTATTTGACTTTATTGTATGAATCACCTGCCTAACATCATCCTTCCTTATATGAATCTTATTAAGGATGCCTGAGTTTAATTAAAATTTTCTTCAGTAAAAACAGAGCTAAAATAATTATTGAAAATACCAATAATATATCCTAATCATTTTCAAATATCCTATCATCATGTTCTATTGGGCTGATCCTATCATGCATTTTATTATTATATTTATAAAAACTAAAGAATTTCTTTGGATCTTTATTGCTATTTCTAGCTAAATTTATTTCACTGACCTTTTGCTTTTTCTAATCAATGTATTTAGCTTATTTCTTAACTGTCTATAACTATCCAAGTCCACAAGGCTATTAGTATTACTGTCTTTAAATTCCCTGAATGCTTTTTTTTTTCATTTTTAATTATTTTAGCTATTTCCTTATTCCACCACAAAGGTTTCCTAATCTTGTTATTCCTCACAATTCTGAAAGGAATACATCTATGTTGCACATTGTCTAAAATTTTTTGAATCTACACCATATCTTGATAGCATTTTTATTGGCAAATTCATTATCCCACTTTATGGAGCCTAACAACTCTCTAAATTTACTATAGTCACCCTTCAAGTAGCAAGGAACTAGATGGTCATTGTTGACTGGTTCCATATTTAATTCCATCTTCACATTGCTGCGGTGGCTGCGTAGGCTGTTGTCCCCAAGTATCTATATTGTCGAACCACCCAGCATCTTTTCACATTTCTGGGTTCATGATAGTCAAGAGACTGGGCAAAGATGTAAGCTCCTCAGGTATCTAGGAATGCCTCTCTTGTCAAGATTATTCAGGTCCAACAGGTGTCTAAATCTGACTCTCCAATGAGTAGGAGAACCAACTACTCATAGTTCAAGAAAGGGCTGGAATTCAAAGGTAGACCTAATAGAAGTAAACTACTCTGTTTTTCTCTTTATTATATCTGAAATAAACAATTATTCAGTGTGAAAGTATAAACATAACAAAAAAACTGGCAATGAATCACGATTAACAAAACCTCTGGAACCCCAATAATACGTAGTGAGATTTGGCAGAAAGGATAGAAAGCAAGTGGGAGACAAGTATCGGAAATGACTTGCACGGAATGTTAACCCTTGTCCCAGCCTGGCTACCCTCCAAACTTGACCCCCGCTTTTATGACCTGAGTTTCAATTGCTTTATGTATGCACTTCGACACTTTATATACTGGCTAGTTAGTAGGGTTAGGGTCACCAGCCTGATTCCAGGGCAGATCCCAGTGGCCAACAGTGGTTGACACAAACTGCATAGCTCCCACTGGATTGGATCCACAATCCAAGCTTGATGAATCTGGACCACATGAGTTGAATCCCAACTGGTTGCCTAGACAACACAAGATTATTAGTTACATGCACTAGGCACCATTAATCACAATAATAACATAACATAACATGCGCTTAATCAACAAACATTAACTGGACTCATGACTTCATAATTGATCACTGGAAAACATAATTTACTCATGAAATCAAAGCACATAAATAATAAATAACAAACATAAGAAATAATAACTACAAACATTGACAATTATGGCAAACCTATCTCGTATGAGTTAATCAACCTATAACACTGGTCAACACTCATTTTATTGCCAATCATATTAGAGTGATTTTGGGGTAACTTTGTGGTGCTGATTCCGAATATGACATCGGTTTTGCTAGATTGGCTCTAATTTATGAGATAATTGGTACCCCATTGAAACATGTAAAAATGTAAAAAATTTAATGTTCAGGCGGAGCCTACTTACTACTGGTTGGGTGGTCAATGACTTATATACAGAGGGGGAATATTCTAGAATGATCGCGGAGTAAACACTAAGAATATTCGCGTGTCTCACCATCTAGAATGTTCTGGTAGTTTCCCATATGCACGTGTTATGGTTACGTTTCCTATTAATTGAGGGTATTCATTATCTCAAGAACTAGAGCCAAATCGGAAAAACTACTTTCATTTTGGAATTCAGCAACCCCAAAATGCCCTAAATTCGTACGAATTTCCTTGGCAATGAAACAAATTTTTTTTTTTGTTGAGCTGTGTAATCAGTGCCAAACAAGCATGGGCAAAAACCTAACTCTGGAATAATATGACTGGTGACCTATAATAATGATGATCGGTTCTCTAGCTAGTTACATGACAGGGTGGCAAACCTATCTATTAGGGCATTCCAAAAACACGAAGTTCGAAATCTAGCAACGCACATATGCTAAACTGGATCCATTTGTACTAAAAAGAAACCACACAAAAAAATAGTCTTGATAGTCTCATTCCTTCCATCCCCCAAGCCCCTTGTAGGTTTGGGTCAACTTGTAGAGCGTTGAAACAGCGAGTGTATTGACACGAGCACACAATCGACACGAGCACATGACTAGCACCACACACACACACACACACACACACACACACACACACACACACACACAACCACTTTCCGTTCATCAACCCATCCCCACTAGGTGGGCATCTGCTGCCTGCCTACAAACTGTTATCAGTCTGACGTGTCGTACCACTACTAATGAGTCTTATTTGTTTCACAGATGGCAACAACACGCAAGCAAGTGAGTTTGTGGCTTCTCGGGCACCTCAGGGAGGAGGATTTCTCTTCCATGAGACAGCTTCCCACCATGGATGAAGTTGGAAAGCGTCTGTTTTTTATCCAACGAGTCACGAAGCAAGGCCTTCCAAGAGCATGTAGTGATGTGGCCGAAGAACTCATGGAGGTGTGGACAAAAGCATCATTGAAGACATCCCACAAGCCATACATTGTTGCCAAGCTCAAAAAGCTTCATGAGAGGTATGTGAAGTTGTCTAATCACAAGGATTGATGAACGGAAACACAGCGAGTTCATGAACAACAGTTCTTGTTGGACATGGAGACCTTGTTTGATGTTGCTCACTCTGAAGCTGGATCTTCAAAGACAAATAAAGAGGACTGTGACTTCCTTAAAGACCAATGGACAATGAGAAAGATGGTCATTGGCCCAGAAGACGTTGCATTTGCCAAAGCATCCAAGGCCAAGGCAATGAAGCAGGAGAATGAGGAGCGATGATGACACAAGTCTAAGGAGGAAATGAAATGAATACGGGAGCTGGAGCATGCAGAGGCAGATGCAGAATTGACTGGCAGCTCATCCAGCTCCACCGAGTCTTCGGGAGAGGAATTCACTCAGGTCAGCCACCGCCTCAGCCAATGTGGCTCTCAGCCAAAAGCCATGATGATGGACCCTCGCCGGGTTATCGATGACCCCCAGTTCATCGCAGCCCTTGACTGGACAAATACAAGCGTGCAAAAAGCCATACACATCGTCGCTCCTGCCCTGTCAGCAGCTGGGGTGAATGTGCGAGAATTGATGCTCTCAGTGACCTCCATTCACGGTGCCAGAACCAAAACACGACACAGAATTGCCGAGGACATTAAGACCAACTTTGACCCCCAGAAGCCATGCATTCTCCACTTCGATGGGAAGATCCTTCCCGATGAATGAGGTGGTAAGTCGGATCGCTTACCCATCGTTGTATCAGGAGAAGGCTTTGAAAAGCTGCTGGCCATTCCAAAAATTGCATCAGGAACTGGAAGAGCAATGGGAGATGCCATACTCACCGTGCTGGACAATTGGCCGAAGGTGAAACCATTCATTGCAGGAATATGTTGACACAATGGCGGCAAATACAGGTCTCCACACAGGAGCATGTGTCACAATTGAAGAAGGCTTGCAGCATCCACTCGTCTTCTTCGCTTGCCACCACCACACTCACGAGTTGGTGGTCACTGCAGTCTTCGACAAGTTCTTTTCTTCCTCTGGCCCGAACATTCCTTTGTTTGCTCGCTTCAGGGATTACTGGAGCTTCATTGACCAGGGCAGCTACCATCCCTTTGAAGCTGACCCGCAAGACCCTGACCCCTTGCAGACTTTTGTCTCTGATAACTGGAACAGTGTTGTTGAATTCATCAGTGCCAGACTTAGTCAGAAGCAGGACTGGGATGATTACCAAGAATACATGGAGCTGGCGCTTCTCTTCTTGGGGGTAACCGTTCCTCCAAGGAAGCAGAAGAAGAGTCTCTTCCGCTATCCCGGAGCATTCGACCGAGCTAGGTGGATGGCAAAAGGAATTTATTCCCTCAAGATCTTCTTGTTTTGGAGGCAGTTTTCCCTAACGCCATCAGAAGAGAAGGCGCTGCGACGCATCAATGTATTCTCCACTAGGATTTACCTTCGAGCGTGGTTTGAGGCACCCAGTGGCATCAATGCTCCTCGAAATGACATCAAGCTCCTCCGACAGCTTGAAGGATACAAGACCAAAGATGAGGCAGTTGCAACCATTGCGATAGCCAAGGCTCAGAACCACCTCTGGTACCTCAGTGAAGACCTTGTTGGTCTCGCCTTTTTCTCGGATAAGATAGACAATTTGGAAAAGAAGCATATGCTTAAAAATCTCCATGAGGTCCCTGTGCGCAAGAAGGTGCTAAGAAAATTTGAGTCAAAGTGCATGAAATCGCCGTATCTGCTCACTCTCCCAGACTTCGTGACTAAATGGACTGCTAACTTCTTCAAATGCATGGGACTCAAAGTTCCCCACTACCTGGAGGACCTGGTGATGATGAAGGAGAGAGTTAGGGCCATTCGAGTTGTCAATGACTGTGTTGAGCGAGTGGTGAAGCTGGCAACTGACTTCAACAGCTCAATCACCCAGCGCAAAGACGAGAAAGAATTGGCATTCCAAGTGATTGAGCATCATCGGAAGACCATGCCCAGTGCAAAGAAGTCCCATTACATATGATCCCTATGGATATGTTGGTAAATTTTTCACTGTTTTCTTAATGTGTTGAAAAGACAGGTTTCTGTTAATTGTTTTGGATGTAAAGTTACGGAAGTACATTTTTGTTCAGCTGATTCCATAATCTCCCATAAGACTTGAAAGAGGCTCTTGGGGGACCAGTAAATATTACTCAAATTGAATAAAATTTTGTTTGTGTTGTTCAGTTAATAAATAGACTTGATTAAACATGTGTGTGGTATTGAATTCCAAACTTTGTACATCACCCCTATAGCCACAGAATGCCCTACTTTTAATAATAATAATTAATAATGATGATGAAAATACAAATGACAACACCACAATAACTAGGAATAAGGATTATGAACAAGTCTTTATTCCTATTGTACACTGGCCAAAGATTACAAGCTAGAGCCTATTGGGCCTTCTATTCCGGTTTCATAACCTTTTAATAGGCTTCCAAGATCAAATAGTCTGGATGCTACCCAAGAGGGTTTTTTACAATTAACAGGCTTACTAACTAGACTCCTGTGTGGGATAGAAAAACTTGAGAAGAACCGATAGGACTTGAAAATTAGGGTGAGGTTTTGGTGAAAAACTCCACAACCCAAAAGGGGATTTGAAAATGGGGGGGGGGGGGGGGCTGAGAAACTTCACAATCCCTACAACTGTATGATGAAATGGTCACTATTCCTACTATTTATCATGGAACCCAGTCTCAAGCTCATTTTTTTGCCACTTATACAAGCCTATTATTACACTTGGCCCTAGACTAACCTGGTCACTTCACTTAATATATATGGAAGGGGAAATTTGTCTAACCCAAATGTTAAAAAAACTGTTGACCAATGGCTGATTGCTTTTGACCTGGTGACTGAATGAAAATTTCCAGCAGATTTAATTAATGCCAAGAGTTTGATAGCAAAAAGCATTTTTTTTTCATTAAAATTTGTGTGTGTATATGGAGGTCTTCAAAAGACTTCATTAAGTTTTGTTTCTTAGTTAAATTTACTTTTCTTTGGTATTTCGTGCAGGCAGCCCAGTGGTAAAAGAGAGAACACCATAACCTTTTCCTTGTTGAAGTCTATGTCTGGTTGAAGGTCCATGGTTTGCTCACTTCTTTTTGGATGTAGGCAGCAGGGTTGGTTGTGATTACTTTGAAAAGTAATTGATTATAATTACAATTACTTGAATCTTCATGATTATAATTACACACTTTTCACATATAATTGATTGATTACTTTGGAAAAGTAATCATGATTACTTTTTTAATTCAAATAAAAGGAAACGATTTTTTATGGGATTTCATGATCATATTATTATTGTTATTATTATAATACATATTAATATAATAAAAAAATATACATATCCATATAAACATTCGTGGCACTCATGGAGGATCTTTAAAGTTGAACTATTGATAAATGGCATGTAATAGAAAAAACACTGACCCCTGGCCTAGATAGTAGGCAGGCCTATAAATTGTTTCATAAATATAGGGAGTCCTCATTATTTGTATACTCTATATTTGTATACAATGGTCCTTGCTCTATGAATCTAATTCGTTGCAGAGGGTGTTTGTAGAGGAAAAAATTCGTAGAGCAAACCCTATAATTAATGGAAATAGTTTAATCTGTTCCAAGCCCCCAAAATAGGTCATTTTTACCAAAATGTATTTGAAATTTACGAGTTTTTAAGCAGTAAACAGTGTGTAAATATGCATACAACATAGAAGAATAGCCAGTGGCAGTGGAGTTGGTGTAGAGGGGTTACTGCTTGGAAGGTGAATCTCCTTCCATTATGATGTTAGGAGGACCTTCCAGCTGTGGAGTTTGGAGTCTGGGTTGTTTACTAACAAAGGTGTCAAGGGTTGTTTGCCTTTTTCTCTTTCTCTGCATGTTCTGGAAATAACAGGATGGTGTCTTCAAACCTGCAGGTTAAAATTTCTGTTGATTGAATGTCTGGATGTTTTTTAACAATTTTTAATAACATCCTAGGCTTTAAAAAGATCTGTCAGCTCATGTGATGTTACAGCATGGGCATCTTCATCAATTTCCTCTTCTCCATTGTCCTCCTCACTTGACCTCCCCAATTCCTGTAGCTCCTCTGTTGTTAGTTCTTTTCCGTGGTCTGCAATTGTGGCTAGGGATGAGGCAGAGTAACCAAATTCAGTCACCAAGTCTCTTAAACGTACCCCATCTTCAAATTTTTTATATCCCTTTAATTTTAATAGAAATAATAATATAGCCACATTTAGCTTTAGGACCCGTAGTTAGCAGTCAATTAACAAAGCATAACTGAGTGCACAACTACTTGTAGAAAACTATCAACAGACACTGAACAGAACGTAATGGAGTGCCTCCTAGTGGATGAAATCATCAGCGCTGCACTACTATTGGCCAAAATTGATGCCAGACATTTGGCAGGAAATTTGCACAGCGAGTTAAATTTCGTAGAGCAAACCATTTGCTCTTTATTTGGGTCATTTGTACAGCGAATTTTTCGTACAGTGAGGGACCAGTGTACTTGCTTATGTTTATAATTTTTTTTTACACCTAAAATTAATTATTTGTATGTGATCCTTGCTTATACATATATGAAAATGGCTGTCCTACCACCAGCCAGGACAGCTGCTTTCAGCTGAAAATTGCTACCACCATCACCCCCTATGGCACCATCTGAGAGTTTTGGAAAAGTTATAACATTAAAAAGGCCTTGAAGAACATCAAGCTGGCCTGGGAAGAGGTGAGTGAGGCAACAAAGAACAGTGTGTGCGCAACTTCCAGGACTTTACAAACCAAGTGCCTGAAGTCAGGAAGGATATTACTGCCCTGTGAGGGAAGCTGGGTTTAGGTGGATGAGGATGACGTCAAGGATTTATTGAAGTCATATGAGGAGCAGCTCAGCAATGAGACCTGATGGAATTGCAGCAACAACAGGCTGAGGAGGAACTACAAGAGCCAGAACTCCCCTCAGAAGGAGCTTACCATCAAGAACTTGGTGAGCATCCAACAGAAATTTGAAGATGCTTTGGAGGAGGTATTTGAGCATGACCCTCAGTTGGATAGGAGTGCCACTGTGAGGGCTAAGGTGAATGATGGTGTGCGATGCTATCATGAGCTGCACATCTCCAAGAAAAAATGTGCCATTCAGCCAACACTTCACACCTTCCAGCCACCCCAAGCACCAGCAAGCAGTCACCAACTGCCACCCCAAGCACCAGCAAGCAGTCACCAACTGCCACCCCAAGCACCAGCAAGCAGTCACCAACTGCCACCCCAAGCACCAGCAAGCAGTCACCAACTGCCACCCCAAGCACCAGCAAGCAGTCACCAACTGCCACCCCAAGCACCAGCAAGCAGTCACCAACTGCCACCCCAAGCACCAGCAAGCAGTCACCAACTGCCACCCCAAGCACCAGCAAGCAGTCACCAACTGCCACCCCAAGCACCAGCAAGCAGTCACCAACTGCCACCCCAAGCACCAGCAAGCAGTCACCAACTGCCACCCCAAGCACCAGCAAGCAGTCACCAACTGCCACCCCAAGCACCAGCAAGCAGTCACCAACTGCCACCCCAAGCACCAGCAAGCAGTCACCAACTGCCACCCCAAGCACCAGCAAGCAGTCACCAACTGCCACCCCAAGCACCAGCAAGCAGTCACCAACTGCCACCCCAAGCACCAGCAAGCAGTCACCAACTGCCACCCAAGCACCAGCAAGCAGTCACCAACTGCCACCCCAAGCACCAGCAAGCAGTCACCAACTGCCACCCCAAGCACCAGCAAGCAGTCACCAACTGCCACCCCAAGCACCAGCAAGCAGTCACCAACTGCCACCCCAAGCACCAGCAAGCAGTCACCAACTGCCACCCCAAGCACCAGCAAGCAGCCAGCCAGCCATCAAAGGTCACCCTTTGGCACCACTTCAGTCATCCAAGTTGGCTGAGTCGCTTTTGTAGTAAATACCTCCACAGCTCCACATTCCTCCAAACTTGGGGAGGAAAATGATTGTCAGCACACACCACTGGATTGCAGAGTACAGTACTTTATTTAACAAGGTTTATTTTTTAATACGATTAGTGTTCGTATGCTTATTATTTTATATTATCCAGCAAAATACATATTTCACCTAACTTGACTGACTAGGAATTGAACCCCTTCATATTACATTGATTTTTATGGTAAAAATTGCTTCATTATTCGGATAATTGTTATATGTATGGAATTTTAGAAATGTAACCCATATGAATAATGGACTCCCTGTAGACAAGATCATAGCAGCCTACATATAGTATGTATAATAAAAATAGGCCAACACAAATTAATACATTTCCTATTTATTCAGTAAGTTTGGTAGCTTATTGCAAAGCAAGTAGGCAGAAGTAAGAAAAAATAACACAAACACAAACTGTTAAGTCATCAAATCTTTCAAATTCTGTGTTCCTGTTTTTTCATGATAAATTCGGATATCTTAAAATATTTAATTTAAAATAACCCTTTAAAAAAAGCTGTTTACTTGCGCCATACATATGTCTTCAGTCCGTGTATGCGTATGATATATCCACATTTTATTTCAGGATAAATCGCCGTATCTGCTCACTCTCCCAGACTTCGTGACTAAATGGACTGCTAACTTCTTCAAATGCATGGGACTCAAAGTTCCCCACTACCTGGAGGACCTGGTGATGATGAAGGAGAGAGTTAGGGCCATTCGAGTTGTCAATGACTGTGTTGAGCGAGTGGTGAAGCTGGCAACTGACTTCAACAGCTCAATCACCCAGCGCAAAGACGAGAAAGAATTGGCATTCCAAGTGATTGAGCATCATCGGAAGACCATGCCCAGTGCAAAGAAGTCCCATTACATATGATCCCTATGGATATGTTGGTAAATTTTTCACTGTTTTCTTAATGTGTTGAAAAGACAGGTTTCTGTTAATTGTTTTGGATGTAAAGTTACGGAAGTACATTTTTTGTTCAGCTGATTCCATAATCTCCCCAATAAGACTTGAAAGAGGCTCTTGGGGGACCAGTAAATATTACTCAAATTGAATAAAATTTTGTTTGTGTTGTTCAGTTAATAAATAGACTTGATTAAACATGTGTGTGGTATTGAATTCCAAACTTTGTACATCACCCCTATAGCCACAGAATGCCCTACTTTTAATAATAATAATTAATAATGATGATGAAATACAAATGACAACACCACAATAACTAGGAATAAGGATTATGAACAAGTCTTTATTCCTATTGTACACTGGCCAAAGATTACAAGCTAGAGCCTATTGGGCCTTCTATTCCGGTTTCATAACCTTTTAATAGGCTTCCAAGATCAAATAGTCTGGATGCTACCCAAGAGGGTTTTTACAATTAACAGGCTTACTAACTAGACTCCTGTGGGGAGAGAAAAACTTGAGAAGAACCAGATAGGACTTGAAAATTAGGGTGAGGTTTTGGTGAAAAACTCCACAACCCCAAAAGGGGATTTGAAAATGGGGGGGGGGGGGGGCTGAGAAACTTCACAATCCCTACAACATGTATGATGAAATGGTCACTATTCCCTACTATTTATCATGGAACCCAGTCTCAAGCTCATTTTTTTGCCACTTATACAAGCCTATTATTACACTTGGCCCTAGACTAACCTGGTCACTTCACTTAATATATATGGAAGGGGAAATTTGTCTAACCCAAATGTTAAAAAAAACTGTTGACCAATGGCTGATTGCTTTTGACCTGGTGACTGAATGAAAATTTCCAGCAGATTTAATTAATGCCAAGAGTTGATAGCAAAAAGCATTTTTTTTCATTAAAAATTTGTGTGTGTATATGGAGGTCTTCAAAAGACTTCATTAAGTTGTTTCTTAGTTAAATTTACTTTTCTTTGGTATTTCGTGCAGGCAGCCCAGTGGTAAAAGAGAGAACACCATACCTTTTCCTTGTTGAAGTCTATGTCTGGTTGAAGGTCACATGGTTGCTCACTTCTTTTTGGATGTAGGCAGCAGGGTTGGGGTGATTACTTTGAAAAGTAATTGATTATAATTACAATTACTTTGAATCTTCATGATTATAATTACACACTTTTTCACATATAATTGATTGATTACTTTGGAAAAGTAATCATGATTACTTTTTTAATTCAAATAAAAGGAAACGATTTTTATGGGATTTCATATATTAATTGTTATTATTATAATACATATTAATATAAATAAAAAAAATATACATATCCATATAAACATTCGTGGCACTCATGGAGGATCTTTAAAGTTGAACTATTGATAAATGGCATGTAATAGAAAAACATCACTGACCCCTGGCCTAGATAGTAGGCAGGCCTATAAATTGTTTCATAAATATAGGGAGTCCTCATTATTTGTATACTCTATATTTGTATACAATGGTCCTTTGCTCTATGAATCTAATTCGTTGCAGAGGGTTGTTTGTAGAGGAAAAAATTCGTAGAGCAAACCCTATAATTAATGGAAATAGTTTAATCTGTTCCAAGCCCCCCAAAATAGGTCATTTTTACCAAAATGTATTTGAAATTTACGAGTTTTTAAGCAGTAAACAGTGTGTAAATATGCATACAACATAGAAGAATAGCCAGTGGCAGTGGAGTTGGTGTAGAGGGGTTACTGCTTGGAAGGTGAATCTCCTTCCATTATGATGTTAGGAGGACCTTCCAGCTGTGGAGTTTGGAGTCTGGGTTGTTTACTAACAAAGGTGTCAAGGGTTGTTTGCCTTTTTCTCTTTCTCTGCATGTTCTGGAAATAACAGGATGGTGTCTTCAAACCTGCAGGTTAAAATTTCTGTTGATTGAATGTCTGGATGTTTTTTAACAATTTTTAATAACATCCTAGGCTTTAAAAAGATCTGTCAGCTCATGTGATGTTACAGCATGGGCATCTTCATCAATTTCCTCTTCTCCATTGTCCTCCTCACTTGACCTCCCCAATTCCTGTAGCTCCTCTGTTGTTAGTTCTTTTCCGTGGTCTGCAATTGTGGCTAGGGATGAGGCAGAGTAACCAAATTCAGTCACCAAGTCTCTTAAACGTACCCCATCTTCAAATTTTTTTATATCCCTTTTAATTTTAATAGAAATAATAATATAGCCACATTTAGCTTTAGGACCCGTAGTTAGCAGTCAATTAACAAAGCATAACTGAGTGCACAACTACTTGTAGAAAACTATCAACAGACACTGAACAGAACGTAATGGAGTGCCTCCTAGTGGATGAAATCATCAGCGCTGCACTACTATTGGCCAAAATTGATGCCAGACATTTGGCAGGAAATTTGCACAGCGAGTTAAATTTCGTAGAGCAAACCATTTGCTCTTTATTTGGGTCATTTGTACAGCGAATTTTTCGTACAGTGAGGGACCAGTGTACTTGCTTATGTTTATAATTTTTTTTTACACCTAAAATTAATTATTTGTATGTGATCCTTGCTTATACATATATGAAAATGGCTGTCCTACCACCAGCCAGGACAGCTGCTTTCAGCTGAAAATTGCTACCACCATCACCCCCTATGGCACCATCTGAGAGTTTTGGAAAAGTTATAACATTAAAAAGGCCTTGAAGAACATCAAGCTGGCCTGGGAAGAGGTGAGTGAGGCAACAAAGAACAGTGTGTGCGCAACTTCCAGGACTTTACAAACCAAGTGCCTGAAGTCAGGAAGGATATTACTGCCCTGTGAGGGAAGCTGGGTTTAGGTGGATGAGGATGACGTCAAGGATTTATTGAAGTCATATGAGGAGCAGCTCAGCAATGAGACCTGATGGAATTGCAGCAACAACAGGCTGAGGAGGAACTACAAGAGCCAGAACTCCCCCTCAGAAGGAGCTTACCATCAAGAACTTGGTGAGCATCCAACAGAAATTTGAAGATGCTTTGGAGGAGGTATTTGAGCATGACCCTCAGTTGGATAGGAGTGCCACTGTGAGGGCTAAGGTGAATGATGGTGTGCGATGCTATCATGAGCTGCACATCTCCAAGAAAAAATGTGCCATTCAGCCAACACTTCACACCTTCCAGCCACCCCAAGCACCAGCAAGCAGTCACCAACTGCCACCCCAAGCACCAGCAAGCAGTCACCAACTGCCACCCCAAGCACCAGCAAGCAGTCACCAACTGCCACCCCAAGCACCAGCAAGCAGTCACCAACTGCCACCCCAAGCACCAGCAAGCAGTCACCAACTGCCACCCCAAGCACCAGCAAGCAGTCACCAACTGCCACCCCAAGCACCAGCAAGCAGTCACCAACTGCCACCCCAAGCACCAGCAAGCAGTCACCAACTGCCACCCCAAGCACCAGCAAGCAGTCACCAACTGCCACCCCAAGCACCAGCAAGCAGTCACCAACTGCCACCCCAAGCACCAGCAAGCAGTCACCAACTGCCACCCCAAGCACCAGCAAGCAGTCACCAACTGCCACCCCAAGCACCAGCAAGCAGTCACCAACTGCCACCCCAAGCACCAGCAAGCAGTCACCAACTGCCACCCCAAGCACCAGCAAGCAGTCACCAACTGCCACCCCAAGCACCAGCAAGCAGTCACCAACTGCCACCCCAAGCACCAGCAAGCAGTCACCAACTGCCACCCCAAGCACCAGCAAGCAGTCACCAACTGCCACCCCAAGCACCAGCAAGCAGTCACCAACTGCCACCCCAAGCACCAGCAAGCAGTCACCAACTGCCACCCCAAGCACAGCAAGCAGTCACCAACTGCCACCCCAAGCACCAGCAAGCAGTCACCAACTGCCACCCCAAGCACCAGCAAGCAGTCACCAACTGCCACCCCAAGCACCAGCAAGCAGTCACCAACTGCCACCCCAAGCACCAGCAAGCAGCCAGCCAGCCATCAAAGGTCACCCTTTGGCACCACTTCAGTCATCCAAGTTGGCTGAGTCGCTTTTGTAGTAAATACCTCCACAGCTCCACATTCCTCCAAACTTGGGGAGGAAAATGATTGTCAGCACACACCACTGGATTGCAGAGTACAGTACTTTATTTAACAAGGTTTTTTTTAATACGATTAGTGTTCGTATGCTTATTATTTTATATTATCCAGCAAAATACATATTTCACCTAACTTGACTGACTAGGAATTGAACCCCTTCATATTACATTGATTTTTATGGTAAAAATTGCTTCATTATTCGGATAATTGTTATATGTATGGAATTTTAGAAATGTAACCCATATGAATAATGGACTCCCTGTAGACAAGATCATAGCAGCCTACATATAGTATGTATAATAAAAATAGGCCAACACAAATTAATACATTTCCTATTTATTCAGTAAGTTTGGTAGCTTATTGCAAAGCAAGTAGGCAGAAGTAAGAAAAAATAACACAAACACAAACTGTTAAGTCATCAAATCTTTCAAATTCTGTGTTCCTGTTTTTTCATGATAAATTCGGATATCTTAAAATATTTAATTTAAAATAACCCTTTAAAAAAAGCTGTTTACTTGCGCCATACATATGTCTTCAGTCCGTGTATGCGTATGATATATCCACATTTTATTTCAGGATAATTTGACAGGTTGACAAACTAAAATAAGTAACTTTGTCACTAATTTGAGGAATCATCAATAAAAATATTGATGCGTTAAATTGAGTTCTCATATAATCTATTAGAGTTAGGGTTCATAACAAAGAAATATACCAAATTTGGTATTCAGTGCATAGTTTACTTCTTAGCTCGTTTGCTTACATGTTTCAAGAATTTTTTCATATTTTTGCTTTGGAATTTTATTGTTTTTTTTTATGATATTTTGTATTGTTGAATCTTGAATCACATTATTTTTTCATCCTTGATTTCCTGGTTTTCCATATATCCATGTTGGCAACTCTGTAATACCCAATTTTAGGTAACTATAACTATTGGACTAATAAGCATGTTATCATTAGTATTGTGGCAGTACTGTTAATATCTAACAGGCAACTGTAACTATCAATTCTTGCTATAATAATTGATTAGTTTTCCTTTATTTTTCCTATATTATCATTTTTTTATTGCCCCAATAATGATATAAAAAAAAAGGCTCCCGAGAACAGCCCTCCTGTATGTTTCTCATTTATTATCTCTTTTAGGAGCTCTGTTATTCATTAATTTTAAAATGCCTCATTCATGCTATCATATATTTATCACACCTGATTAATAAACAAAGATTATGAAAATTGTTATCAATCAATTTGTTTATTGATTTTTTTTTTCTATCTTACACTTTTAAATGTCTAGTTTTAATGCTCTTTAATAAAAATAAGAATTACAGTCTCTAAATTTCTTTAGAAGGTACATGAGATTGAGTTCCATAAATGTAACCCATGTTTAAAAATCTGGAAATTCTTTTAGAGATTTACTAGAAATATGCGTGTGTGCCTATCCTCTTGGGTCAACAGATTTTATAGGTACCAATTTCTGAACCTGAATGAGTACCAAAACTAAATGGTGGTCACTTACCAATTTTTAATCTTAATGTTAGCAGCCTTGCGAAACATCATGATGACCTCAAAGATACATTATCTTTAATAATTATTAAAAAGATTCCCATGTAATTACACTCATGGAAACCTTCATACAGAACCCATATATACTATTTTTTCCTTTAAAGGGCTGTAATTTTTTGACACACTGTCCAGAAAGAAGAGAGCGCAGCATTTGTATTTACATAAAAAATACTATAAAATGCACAAAAATTCACTATGTATAGTAGAACCTCACATTGAAACACGTGCAGTAAATCTTAACCTTGACAAAACCTCTCTCAATTTACTGGCAATATACAGACTACCATACCTAGTGGTAGTACAAATAACTACATTAATACTTTACAGACTCAAATCAATCATCAATCCCTAAAGAGCTCACACGGGGTTGGTACCCAAAAACCCAGCAAAAACACAACTTAAAAACCCACATCAATTTACTTCTCATAAACTTATTTTTAACTTGGCATTTTTTATAATATGGTTATGCAGTCTTATATATTAATAACTATAAACTATAATTAATGTGATAAGGCCAATATAAACTAAAATTTCCAGAAACTATTTATTTGACGTTTCATTATGAACCTTATATCTAATACTGTATCTAATTTATCTATCTTCTAATTGGCTACCTATATCTAAAAATAAATCATGTTTCTTTTCAGCTTTATAATTTAAATAATTTAAGTGGTTCCTAATATTGATTATTGATCAGTATGTTCAGCATCTTTTGACCTTAGGTGGCAGTAGATTTGAACCAACATTTCTGCCTTTTCTTTCCCTAACGTATTTTGTATTTTATTCCATACCAAGCCAAATGTTGAAAAAATCTTTCCAATGATCCAGAACTGGCCAGACAACTATGAATAGATCTCTCAAATTTAGCAAAACCTAATGGTAACCTGGTCTTTTTTTTTTTGCTCATTATAATATCTTTGAATAAATAAGGAGGAAAAATTAGTGCATCTTTTAAGTGGAATGCATAATATCCTGCCATGTATTCTGAATTTATTTCAATCAGCCATTCTTCAGCCTCTTCCTCTTGAACTCTATTCAGTTTTTGTCCTGAAAAATAATAAAACTGTGTGGAAACAAAAATAAAGCTAATAATATAGATTATATAATTTATGTTTTGGTATCTAATTTATGCTAATTGTTATCTAATATGGCAATGCCAGATGATTTGATTCAGATTAGAGAAAACTCTTCTGCCCATACAGTTGAGTTACCTATGTTTTATATATTGATAGTAGTTAAGCATTTAGGTCCTATTTACCTTCATACTTTGGGTCAATTATATTTGCCAAAAGATGATATGGCTCCATAGCTTTTTTAAATCTCTCAATAATATCTTCTTTGTATGGAGCTAATTTTTCATCTTGGATTAAATTGGGCCAAATTTCAACAGCATCAGATAATGTTGTATTATCAGCCTGCAACTGTAACAAAAAAAATAAAAAATAAAGTTATATATGGCTGAATGAAAACATCTGTAAACATATAGAATTATGCATTGTTAGAATTTATTTTTTGGTCTTACAAGTTACAACACATAAGATGAAGTATATTTTAATTTTTTATTAGTAGTGCTTTAGTACAGGATTCTATAAATAAAATGTGCACTATAAGTCTATAAAATATCTTGAAATTAATATTAGTATTTAAAGTTAAGTAATTTTAACTGCATAATATAAACAGTCTAGGGTGGCAATAAAAAATGAAGTTGCAAAATTTAAAATGTGCGGGTGCTCATTTTATTTGGTTTATTGAAAAAACAAATTCTGCCAAATTTCAAGTTCCTAATCTTATTTTAAGTGGTGGTACAAAACACAAAGAACTTTGTGCTCTAGGCTATTGGAAATGAGTGTTCGAGTGAGCTTCAAAGTTATACAAAACAAAAAACTGAAAAGAACGATTCTGATAAGACTCAAACAACCTCAAATAGGACTGCAATAGCTTGTAGTGATCTGATAGATTACAATTATGCCTAATTTTTCTGGCTTCGAATGAACGTGGATTTATTGGCATCAGGGAACATCTTCCGGTGCTGCTCCACAACCTGAAGAACGTATTGCTGTTGATCCTCCTGTGTGGTCAGCACAGCGTTAAAATCTTTCATTAGGGCAACTCCTCTTTCTGCGGGATCATTGACAACACTGATGGCAGAGACGCGCTGTTTCCCTTGTTGAAAATCTTCATCTTCCCACTGCTCCGGATCCTTGGAGAGGAAGGATGTGGGAAGCTGGAGCAGGTGGAAGAAGGCCAATGTGTTCTTCGTGACAAAGGCTGCCAAAGAAAGATGTTCAGCATCTCCCACATCAATTGTCACACGAGGCGAAGGACTCTTCCTTTCTTCATTTTTGAGTGCCTCAACCATGCCTCTTTTCACTGCGCTGCTGAGATATTCATCAAAAAAGGCCAAAGCGACCAACTTTTCACTTAAGTACCAAAGATGGCTAGTGATCCCTTTCAAAGTGGCCTCTGCCACGCGTCGGTTAACTTGTCTGTACTGCACCAGCTTTTGTATCAGCTCCAAGTCCAACCGCGGAGCATATCTGGCTACCAGGGCATTGAACCAAACTTTAACGTAAATCTCTGCAACAAAGAGGCAGAAGTCAGTAACACCCTGGAGCTCCTGGTCCGTGAGTTTCCCCAAGTTCCGCAACTGGTGATGGTACAAGATCTTAAATGCATAGATGCATTTTGCCATCCACCGTGCCCTGTGGAGGGCACCCGGAGTTTGAATATGATTTCCCTGTGGTAGATTTATTCCGAGAAATAGCAGTATGAGTTCCAGGAATTCACGGTAATCATCGTGAGGCTGCTGAGATCTCAACTGTTTGTGCACAAACTCTGCAACTTTCTCCTTGAATGCGTGCATCCGATCTGCCACCTCACGGTCTCCCTCAGCAGAAAGAAACGAATCCTTTACAATCTTTGGCCACACCTCCGCCAATCTTTGAAAGAGCTTGATCTTTGGTCCCGAAGAGCATGCTACTAAGGCTTCGAAAACTTTTTCGAGAACTACTTCCACGATGTGGTGATGACAAGCAAGATTGAGAAGTTTCTTCCCAAGCTTCTGCTCGAGGAATTGACAAGCGCCGTTCAAGCGACCGGTGTTACATGATGTCGTGTCAAAAGACATGGCTACGATCCCGGGAGATAACTGCCAGTCTTCCAGCATGTCATGCAGTGCTGTTGCCTGCGCCAGACCTGTTGATGATGGCAGCTTTGGTACCCCCAACAGTTTCATCACACCTTCTCCTGAAACCAGGACTGGAAGGCGATCGACCTTCTCTTTGTTTGTAAGGTCTGGAAGGAGCTTGCCATCCCAATGAACTGTTAATGGTACTGTGGGGGAAAAGGACCTTCTCAGCTCGTCCGCGATGTCTTGGTAGAATTTCATTCGAGCTAGTCGGATTGTCTCTCGATTCAATGCGTAGTGCTCCATACTTTGTCCAGCAGCTGCTAAGGTATTGGCCACAACATGAACTGCCCGGCGATTGGATATCTTTGTGCGGTCCAACGCTTGCGCCAGTTCTTGAGTAACAATCTGATTTAACCCTCTTGATCTTTTCCTCTTGGGAGTGGCAGATGACGCGCCTCCTATTGCTCTGACATTCACCTCATCTTCCTTGTCAGTATCCTCGTTTGTAGAACTGCTGCTCGACTCCAAAACCACGGACCTGTCCATCTTCTGGAGTTCATTCAGGTTCCTTCATTTCCTTTTCTCTTGCTCACGCTGCCGCGTCATTTTGTTCTCCTCTTGTCTAATATACTTTGATCAACAAGTCCTATAGTTCCTCGATGACCAGGCTCACACTGGGCAAGAAGAAACTGCTTGTCTTCTTTATTTTTGATGATTTTGAGCACATCACCGTGAGCGCAATCGAACATGCCTTTCAGACCTTCTAGAAAGACCTTCTCCTTGTCCATCTGGGTTTTGGTATGCCTCGCTCGTAATTTCTTTAAGCTTCTCCACTCAGAATGGAGGTTCTCCAGCTTGTCTTGTGCCTGGTGCATAGCTTGAGTCGGAAGACTTGCATTCTTCCACATCTGTTTGACCTCTGTCATCACCAGTCAGCTACTTTCTCTGACAGGGCGAGACTCGGACAGGTGAAAGAACAAGAATCATTCCAGGACCTGCCGCTTGGATGGCAATTTGGCTCCTGTAAGGGCATATGAGTTGGGAGAAGTCTCCAGTAGCCATAAAACATCATTCTTTCTTAGAGTAGTCGCCATTTTTCAACTACCTGCAAAGTATACAAAATAGAGAATTAGTAAGTGACAATGGTGGAAACTTTGTTACTCTTGTACCACCCCCTAATGTTTATCAAAAGTCCTAAAAATTTGCCTGAGTGATTTTCTTTAGGAACTGCACCAAACGCGCCACCGCACTCGCTCCTCCAGGCAACTTGGATTTTTACCCCTATTGGTTATTGCCACCCTAATAAACACACCTTATCTAGAGCATTTCCAACAAGTAACAGTTGTGACTGTAAATTGAGTGCCTCTCTCTGTATAGATAAGTTATCTTTCAATTTTTTGATGATGTGATCAATGTCTTCAATATGCTCTCCTCTTATTTCTATATATAGAGAGTAATTTGACAAATAGGTTTTTATGCATTCTAACTGAGAATTCCATCTGGTTTCATTTGGTAGTTGCGGCATCATACCTCCTTTCTCCATTAACCAACCCTAAAATTTAAATTTTTATTACAAATATTACTGGGTTTGACAGCATAAATATGATAAATAGCCTATGCAACTTATTAATGAGTCATGAATTAGGATTCACACTGGTGACAGTGCTAATGCATAAAAGTAAAGCTGACAGTAGCTAATTTATTGGATTTGTTTTTAGCTTACATGAGGTTGGTGATGGTTTCGGAAATATTTGTTAATTTCTACAACATGCTTGAGAACTGATTTTGGGGAGACATTTTTTTCTACCAAGTTTAGATGGTGTGCTGAACAGCCATAAGTAATAAGACTGTAGTTGTCTTCCTCAAGAATTTCTCTCATTCTTATCATTTTGTTTTCGTTATCAGTGCATATAGCAAATACCTGAAAATAAGATGTCATAACTCATAAGGAACTGAGCATTTGAGTATACCAAGGTGGAGAATTACATTCAGTTTATAACTAAAATAAAATGTACCTACAAAATAGTTATACTTACATCAATGCCTTATATTTCTTTAGTTTTTGTTATTGCTTCTCTAGCTAACTGTGCACAATATTCTGCTGTCTTTTTTGTACTTCCAGCATCTACTGCTGTAATCAGATATGGCTTTTTTCCATTATGAATACTGTGCAATAATAGGATCATTACCTACTGAACTCCAGCCATCTTGTATAAGGGTAATGGTGTACAATCATCAAGATTAAGGTCATTCTTCATTTCATGGATTATCTTCATTAACTTTTATTAACAGATCAGAAGCCAACCTTTTCCTATTTGGTGGTCATATCCTGATCTTAGACCTTTGATTAATTTTATAAATTCTTTATTTTCTAAAATGTTAAAGGGTATGTTAGCTGAAAAAAAGAACCTTGCAACTTGTAAATCTAATTCTTCCTTTTGGTCCACAGTCATTCTTACCACAAATGGTGTAATTGATCTTTGCCTTTTATGCTTTATTGGTGTTGAATGACAGAATGTGGATGATGAAGAACCTGCACTGGTGTCACTCATTTCAGGCACATTTTCACTTATAATCTTTGGATCATCTTTGCCAGAAGCCAAAGTTGGAGGAAGTGAATCAGTTTCAACTGATGCTCCAAATTTGAGTCTCAGCATACCTCTTGCCTCATTTTCAAAACATTCACTTTTCTTTTACTGCATTTCTCTAGATGATGTTTCACACTCAATTTTTTGAGTGATACTTTCTTTGCAATAATTGCATAGTACTCTAGTAGGCTGATCACTTAATAAAGTCACCTCATCCCATTCGCTAGCTTTAGATCTTCCACCTCTATAACTCTTTGAGTTTGGCATTTTAAAAATTTAAATTTGAGTTAGGTCTAAATAAAGCTGAAATCTGCTGTTAAGAAATAAAGGAAAGATCTAAAATTAAAATGGAGAAAATTTTAATGTCATTATTATCTCACATATCTGAACTTTCTATGAAATAAAGATGTCTTTTTAATATATATTGTAGATTAGATAAATGAATTAATAAAATAATAGATATATTAGGCACTACATAATTATCAAACCTTTCTAAAAAAAAATTTCAACCCATCAAAAAACCAAAAATCCCCAAATCCAGCAAAAATCCAGTTGGGTTGGGTTTTGGCCAACCCTGGCTCTCTCACTTTCATCCCTGGGGACATTAATATAGACTTAATGAAAATAGGAGCAGATTACATTGCCAAATCATTATTTAACACAATGATTAGCCAAGGATATAAGACTTTCATAACAAAGCCAACATATCCCCATACTGACCTCAGCAAAGTTCCTATTAACCACTGTCACCATCCAACTCTTTACTCTCACCTAGCTTATATTTCTGCCTGGAATTGTGCAAAATCTGTTCTTTGACTTGCCAAAAATTCTTTCATTCAACAAAAATGTGAAGATGTATCCAATTCTTATTATTCTTATTCCTTCCGGCATCTATCCAAGAACCCCTTCAACAACAACTTTTTTCCTCCTTTCCATTCTGGTGGTAAAGTTGTTTTCTCCTGACAAAGCTGAACTCTTTTACCTCCAACTCTACTGTGGATGATTCTGGGGCTATTCCACTAGCTCTTTCCTCATAATCTTCTTTCAGATTGTCAGTGTGGGTTCTGCAAGGTATACTCCACTGATAATCTTCTGGCATATCTCTCTGACTCTTGGTCATCTTCCTTTTGGGATTTTGGTGAAACTTTTGCTGTTGTACTAGATATATCAAAAGCTTTTGATAGTCTGGCACAAACCTTTAATTTTCAATCTGTCCACTTCTGGTTTCTATCCTTCTATCGTGCCTTCATTTCTGAATTCCTTGCTGGCCAATCTATAGGTGCAGTTGTAGATGGCCACTCTTCTTCTCTTAAAGCTATTAACAGTGGTGTTCCTCATGGTTCTGTCCTGTCACCCACTCTTTTCCTTTTACTTATTAATGATCTTTTAATTTGCACTTCCTCTCCTATCCACTCCTATGCCAATGATTCCACTTTTTACTTCTCCACCCACTTCACAAAGCATCCCTCTCGATAGTCATTCCATGATTTGCATAGGATAGCTATGGTACACCTGACCTCTATTTGTTCTACAATCTCTGATTGGTGCAAAGAAAACATTTTTTTTTTTTGTGCAGGAAGGAGGGCCCAAGGGCAAATGCCCACAAAAGCACCCCTCCCAAAGAAGAAGAGCCAAAATCAAGGTCCGGGGTTTTTGAGATGTGTAGACACAGTGTTTGAAAGATGGGAGGTCATAGACAGGAGGAAAGATGGATTGAGGAAGATTGTTCCATAGTTGACTGGTTGAGTAGATGAAAGATTGAAAATACCAATTAACCATTGTGTTAGTTGGACAGAAAAGGAATGAGGAAGTGTAGAAATTCTGGTACTGCGTGCTCTACTTAAAGGAGGAGGCATGCAGTTAGAGAGTTCAGAAGAGCAATGTCCATTATAATAGTGATAGTAGAGAGAGTGAGGCAACATTGTGGTAAAGAGAGAGAAAGAGATTGAAGACAATCAGTAAGAGGTGTGGAATTGATGAGATGAAAAGCCTTTGATTCCACCCAGTAAAGTGCAGTTGTGTGGGTTGGGCCAACCAACACATGAGAAACTGCGGAGGTGGTACAGCACACCTAACCTCTTAGAAGCTGTTTTAGAAAGAGTATATGGGATCTTTCCAGGAAAGATCATGAGAAAGGTAAACAGCACAGATGTATTTAGTTTGAGATAGGCATGTAAGCTGTAGCCATAGGGTATAGAAATTGGAAGATTCAAGGTTGGGAATACGAGAACAAGTTAGGTCATTGCATACATCCACCTTTGGAGTGAAATTGAGGATAGAGAAAGTAGAAGGGTACAGAAAAGGGGTTGCTGTCAGTCATCCCAGACAACTGAGTTTCAGTGAGGAAAAGATGATGAGGTTTAGAGGAGGAGAGGTGGTATTCAGCAGATTGGAAATTTGAGAAAAGGCCATATATATTGCAGAAGTTTAAGAAAAGTGAATTGGACAGAGGTCCAGAACATCTTGAATGCTTTCAATGTCTCAAAAACTTGGTTCCTCCATCTGTCTGCTCATTCCAATCTTTCACATGACTATCTCCCCTTACCTTCAACAATACCCAACTCAATCCTTTCTCTTAACATTCTTGGCATTTCCTTTTCTTGTGATCATTCCTGGTATGATCATATATATGCTCTTTCTGGAACAGCTTCTAAGAGGTTAGGTGTATTGCTGTCTCTGTACAGGGGTCTTGACCATTGGTGTATGGAGTGTTATGCTTCTCATGTGTGGGGTGGCTTAACTCACAGAACTCTACTTGACTGGGTGGAATTGGGTTTTTCCTTCATTTTCCCACCTCTTATTCATTGTCTTCAATCTCTCTCTCTCTTTGCTGCAATATTGCCTCACTCTCACTCAGGGTTGGCAAAAACCTGGTTTTTCACAAGAAACCCAACCTAACTGGGTTTTTGCTGGGTTTTGGGATTTTTGGTTTTTTGATGGATTGAAATTTTTTTTAGAAACGTTTGATAATTATGTAGTACCTAATATATCTATTATTTTATTAATTTATTTATCTAATCTACAATATATATTAAAAAGATATCTTTTTTTCACAGAAAGTTCAGATATGAGAGATAATAATGACATATTAGAATTTTCTCCATTTTAATTTTACATCTTTCCTTTATTTCTTAACAGCAGATTTCAGCTTTATTTAGTTCTAACTCAAATTTAAATTTTTAAGATGCCACTCAGAGAGTTATTGAGGTGGAAGATCTAAAGCTAGCGAATGGGATGAGATGATTTTATTAAGTGATCAGCCTACTAGAGTATTATGCAATTATTGCAAAGAAAGTATCACTCAAAAAATTGAGAGAGTGAAACATCGTCTAGAGAAATGTAGTAAAAGAAAAGTGGAATGTTTTGAAAATGAGGCAAGAGGTATGCCGAGACTTGAATTTGAAGCATCAGTTGAAACTGATTCCTCCAACTTTGACTTCTGGCAAAGATGATCCAAAGATTATAAGTGAAAATGTGCCTGAAATGAGTGACACCAGTGCAGGTTCTTCATCATCCACATTCTATCATTCAACACCAATAAAGCATGATAAAAGGCAAAGATCAATTACACCATTTGTGGTAAGAACGACTGTGGACCAAAAGGAAGAATTAGATTTACAAGTTGCAAGGTTCTTTTTTTCAGCTAACATACCCTTTAACATTTTAGAAAATAAAGAATTTATAAAATTAATCAAAGGTCTAAGATCAGGATATGAACCACCAAACAGGAAAAAGGTTGGCATCTGATCTGTTAATAAAAGTTAATGATGAAGTAATCCATGAAATGAAGAATGACCTTAATCTTGATGATTGTACCATTACCCTTATACAAGGTGGCTGGAGCTCAGTAGGTAATGATCCTATTATTGCGCACAGTATTCATAATGGAAAAAAGCCATATCTGATTTCAGCAGTAGATGCTGGAAGTACAAAAAAGACAGCAGAATATTATGCACAGTTAGCTAGAGAAGCAATAACAAAAACTAAAAAAATATATGGCATTAATGTAAGTATAACTATTTTGTAGGTACATTTTATTTTAGTTATAAACTGAATGTAATTCTCCACCTTGGTATACTCAAATGCTCAGTTCCTTATGAGTTATGACATCTTATTTTCAGGTATTTGCTATATGCACTGACAATGAAAACAAAGTGATAAGAATGAGAGAAATTCTTAAGGAGGACAACTACAGTCTTATTACTTATGGCTGTTCAGCACACCATCTAAACTTGGTAGAAAAAGGTGTCTCCCCAAAATCAGTTCTCAACCATGTTGTAGAAATTAACAAATATTTCCGAAACCATCACCAACTTCATGTAAGCTAAAAACAAATCCAATAAATTAGCTACTGTCAGCTTTACTTTTATGCATTAGCACTGTCACCAGTATGAATTCATGACTCATTAATAAGTTGCATAGGCTATTTACTTATGCTGTCAAATACATCAATATTTGTAATAGAAATTTAAATTTTAGGGTTGGTTAATGGAGAAAGGAGGTATGATGCCGCAACTACCAAATGAAACCAGATGGAATTCTCAGTTAGAATGCATAAAAACCTATTTGTCAAATTACTCTCTATATATAGAAATAAGAGGAGAGCATATTGAAGACATTGATCACAACATTGGAAAATTGATAGCTACCTTATCTATACAGAGAGAGGCACTCAATTTACAGTCACAACTGTTACTTGTTGGAAATGCTCTAGATAAGGTGTTTATATTATGCAGTTAAAATTACTTAACTTTAAATACCAATATTAATTTCAAGATATTTTATAGACTTATAGTGCAAGTTTTATTTATAGAATCCTGTACTAAAGCACTACTAATAAATAATTAAAATACACTTCATTTTGTGTTGTAACTTGTAACACCAAAAAATAAATTCTAACAAGGCATAATTCTAAATGTTTACAGATGTTTTCATTCAGCCATATATAACTTTATAGTTTTTATTTTTTTGTTACAGTTGCAGGCTGATAATACAACATTATCTGATGCTGTTGAAATTTGGCTCAATTTAATCCAAGATGAAAAATTAGCTCCATACAAAGAAGATATTAATAAGAGATTTAAAAAAGCTATGGAGCCATGTCATCTTTTGGCAAATATAATTAACCCAAAGTCTGAAGGTAAATAGGACCTAAATGCTTAACTACTATCAATATATAAAACATAGGTAACTCAACTGTATGGGCAGAAGAGTTTTCTCTAATCTGAATCAAATCATCTGGCATTGCCATATTAGATAACAATTAGCATAAAGTAGATACCAAAACATAAATTATATAATCTATATTATTAGCTTTATTTTTGTTTCCACACAGCTCTATTATTTTTCAGGACAAAAACTGAATAGAGTTCAAGAGGAAGAGGCTGAAGAATGGCTGATTGAAAGAAATTCAGAAAACATGGCAGGATATTATGCATTCCGCTTAAAAGACGCACTAATTTTTCCTCCTTATTTATTCAAAGATAGTATAGTGAGCTCTACATCAGCTAGTAATTGGTGGAAAATTGTTGAAATGAAAGAAAAAAGAGAGACCAGGTTACTATTAGGTTTTGCTAAATTTGTGAGATCTATTCATAGTTGTCCGGCCAGTTCTGGATCATTGGAAAGATTTTTTTCAATGTTTGGCTTGGTATGGAGTAAAATGTGAAATAGGTTAGGGAAAGAAAAGGCAGAAATGTTGGTTCGAATCTACCACCACCTAAGGTCAAAAGATGCTGAACATACTGATCAATAATCAATATTAGGTACCACTTAAATTATTTAAATTATAAAGCTGAAAAGAAACACGATTTATTTTTTAGATATAGATAGCCAATTAGAAGACAGATAAATTAGATACAGTATTAGATATAAGGTTCATAATGAAACCTGTCAAATAAATAGTTTCTGGAAATTTTAGTTTATATTGGCCTTATCAGAGAAGTAAATTGATGTGGGTTTTTAGGTTGGGATTTTGGGTACCAACCCTGCTCTCACTTTACTTTTGCTATTACAATGGACACTGCTCTTCTAAAGTCTCTAACTGCATTCTTCCTTTTAGGAGAGTATGCGGTCCCAGACTTGCAACACAGTCTCATTCCTTCTCATACACAACCTATATGAAAATGTGAAGGAAAGTCTAATCTCAAAGGAAGGCTACACTCCAGAGGTGTACGGTAGTGGCCTTGGGGCGGGGTGGGGCAGTTGCTATATTGCGCAGCCTTCAGGGGGTCGCAAAATTGATGAGTAGAACTGCAGTCATTTTTAGTCTCTGTCTTTGAATTGTTCTGATATAATCATTTATGCTTCAAAATGACTGTAATTGTAAAACTTTGTAAATGATGCTCAAGACAAGAACATCTTGCATCCTATGTTTGGCAGGGTTGTACTAATATTTATGCTGAATTTCACTCATATAGCTATATGTTGTCGCACAAGACACCAGTTTGATTCAAAATGTGGATGTTGAAGTAGTGAGGCAAGTCTTTTTATTTTATTGTATAAATCATGCAATATACTTTTAAATTTATATTTATCTATTTGCTTTATCATCATTTGTGTTGTTTGGCATTGATTTTTTTGAAGTTATTTTGAAATTTTTAGGGTAATATTTTTACTTCCTTTCATGTCCATTGTAATTTTCCCATACCAAACTACTGTTTATAGTGATGTTGAGTACCTGTGGATAATGGAGGTAAGGTATGGATTAGAAAAAAGCGTTTGTTTACGATTTGGTGTACCAAGACCAGGTGTTGTGAAGTGGCATGTTTTCTGTAATGGATGCCTAGGACATTCACTGTACAGATACATTTGGCTGTCTACAGTATATACCTACCATAAACAACTTATTTATGAAGTTTATCATAATTAGATTAATGTGAACTTTTTGTTTTTCCAGGATTCATACTTTATGGGCAAGGTAGCCTTCTAGTTGCTTTTTCTGTTCATGCCAAGAGAATTGCAATAAACCCATTTCTCTTTTATTCTATTTTTTCCCACTAGTAGTACATTTCCTCTTCACATCACCCTATGGGCCTATATATATATATATATATATATATATATAGGGTGGCCCAAAAAAAATGGCACCAAATTTGAGAAGTGATATCTCAATAACCATTGCAGCTAGGGACTTAAAAAAACAACCAAATGAAAGATAAATCTTTTCTCTTTAAATACTTATTCTATGGCTTGATGGTTATAAGCCCATATAATGCCCAAAATTGGCTTCGAAAAAAAAATATACAAAAAAAAGTTGCGCATTTATATTTATTCCTTGATCCTAATTTTAAATGAAATTTTTCTATTCCAGACCCCTCAAGATGGGATTGAGAGAATCTGATAAGAACATTATACAAGCACTACGTGAAGAAAAAGGATATTCATTAAACAAAATCCTTTACGAATTTCCAAATAGAAATTGGAAAAAAAGAACTGTGGCACACTTTTTACAAAAACTTAAAGAAACCGGCAGCAGTCAACGGCGTCCGGGAAGTGGTCGATCAAATAGTATTACAACGCCAGAAAACATTGAAAAAGTAAATGAAATCGTTTTAAGTCAAGAGGAACAACCGGGAATAAGTAAAAGTGAACGTGAAGTTGCGAAAGAAACCGGGATTTCACGCTCATCAGTACAGCGAATAATTCAAAAAGATCTTGGGTTGAAAACATTTAAGAGGGTGAAGGTTACTGCTTTATCGGAGCCTGTGAAAGAAAGACGTTTCCATCGATGTAAAAATCTATTGTGAAGATTTCGGTCAAATGAGTCTGTGAAAAAAATTTGGTTTTCTGATGAGAAACGATTTACGGTCGAAACACCATGAAATACCCAAAATGATCGGGTTCGTGCAGCAGTGGCGACAAAAACTCATGTTGACCCAAAATGACTTTTGCGTGAAAAAAAACACTTTTCAGATTCGATAGTGGTTTCCCTTGCAGCGTCATCTGAGAACAAAACATCCATCATTTTTATTCAGCGAAGCGTTAAAATTAACTCAATTTACTACTGTAATGACATTTTGTCTCCAATGTTGTCAGAGATCAAGGAGACGAGCACTGATTTTGTGTTCATGCAAGATGGAGCCCCATCTCATACAGCCAAGGAAACAATAACATTTCTCAATAATAATTGTCCTGGTTTTATCGAACCAAATAATTGGCCACCATGCAGTCCAGATCTAAACCCCATTGACTACTTTGTGTGGTCTGCCTTAGAGAGAGAAGTCTACCATGGTCAGAAAATCCGTGATGTGAACCATCTTCGTGAACGAATTCAGGCTGCATGGGAAAATCTCTCACAAGTGACGATCTCAAAGGCAATTTCAAAATGGAGGGCGAGATTACAGCTGTGGTTGACCATAATGGAGGGCAGATTGAGCCATTATTGAAAATTAGGTTTAACTTAAAAGGAATAAATATAAATGCACAACTTTTTTTTGTATATTTTTCTTATAAGCCAATTTTTGGCATTACATGGGTTTATAACCATCAAGCCATAGAATAAGTATTTAAAGAGAAAAGAATTATCTTTCATTTGGTTGTTTCTTTAAGTCCCTAGCTGTAATGGTTATTGAGATATCACTTCTCAAAATTGGTGCCATTTTTTTTGGGCCACCCTGTATATATATAAAATATAATTTATGTAAAAATGAACAATGAATAATTCCTATGCTCATACATTCTTACTTCTTACATTCTTACATTCATGTATATAATTCTTACATCCATTTATATACCTCATATATTTATATAATCCTATATATTCTTATATATTTATATTCATATAATACTTATATTCATATGTATGTACATTCATATATTCATTTTTACATAATGAGCAAAATTGCCTAATGCAAGTTTGGATAAAATTTTTGACTTGCTTTCTATTTTTGCCAAATAATTGGTGACTCGTTTCTTTTTAAATTACCTAATCACTTTTTTAGATTTAGCTTAATAATGAATCCTGATTAAATTTTGCAATGTTCATTTTTTGTATATTCTCTCTGTTATAAAAGATGAAGTCATGTTTTTCCTAAATGTTTAATTGTAAATCTTAAACCTTTAATTTCTGCTCATATGCATAGTTTAATGTAAAGCTGCATAGTTCAATTTCTATTTTTAGTTAACTTGGCAGATCATGATAACATCAGATCTGAAAATATGTGGGTTAAGATAGAAATATGTTCTTTATATGTTTAAATGTTGCCATAGCTAAAAAAATGTACTTTATCTTCAAATATTGTGCCAAAGTAATGCAGCCTATAGAGAATAGAAACGACATAAGTCAACATTAAATAATAATGATGATAGCTAAATTATGGGTATATAAACCCATAAAATTTCTTTCATGTTTATTATGATTAGACTTAGAGGCTGAGCATTACCTGTACATCTTAGCACTAAATTACAGTAAGGAAAAGTCTTTTTCTCCTTCGAGCCTTGCTCTCTTCAGAGAACTTAGTCAATAAAGTAGAAAAAAATAATCTCCCGATATGTTACAAGAAGAATCGGGGAACCTTCAGAGAGCTCCACAAAATCCTCCGAACCACTATAAGAAGAACTCGGAGAGTAGTATAGAAGACACTACTGTGAGTAACAAATCCATTGCTGCCACCTAACCAGAACTTCCATCAACTTTGAATGAACCAATGCCATAGATGGAGGGGTTAACATACCTATATATATATTAGGGTGCATCAAAATCACCAATGACATAGTTTCACTTTGTCCCTAAGTTAGAAATGTTCCAATGGTTAAGAAAACCTACTATGTGAATTATTTTTGGATTTGAATGCCATTTATGGGGTCCACACAGACTTCCTATATGCACACCAACCCCACAGTCATTCTGTGATTTGAGATCCAAATAGTAGAAGTTTAAAAATTTTGTTCACTACAAAAATCAGCCTAAGAACATGTAAGTGATATTCTAAAGGTCATATATACTTCTAAAAAGTGATAGAAACTTCTATAAAGTGATAGATACCTCTAGAAAGTGATAGAAACCTCTAGAAAGTGATAGAAACCTCTAGAAAGTGCTAGGAAGTGGTGGGAAGTTATAGAATATTCTAAAAGGAACTGCAATATATAATCTGATATGCAAGTATTTATGATAAATATGATTTTTGTATGTTTATGTTAAATGTTTATGTTAATGAATTTTGTGTTCTCTCTTTACAGAATTTTTTTGTGTTCTCTTTATACCTGTCGTGCATTATGGCCAGTTCAGATAGCACAAATGATAAATATGCTGTTAAAACTCGTCAAACTGCTGCCATTTATGGTCTTGGTGCTGGAATCAGCGATGCAGATGCAGAGATAACAGGATCTAGGCTGCCAACATGTGAGCAAGTGTTGCGATGCTACATGTTTCATCAGCAAGAAGGTCTACCGTTTAACCGTACAAAATGGAACAATGCTAAATTTGTCTTGCAAAAAATTATTCCATTTTATCAGAAAGGCAACATTGCCATGATTACTGAGAGGAAAGCTGTTGAAAAAATTATAGCACTATCTGCAAAAAATGCAAAACTTAGGGAACTTCCAGTGGATCGGTGTTCTTCGCTTGGTGCAGTTGCGAAGCTTAAGGGGATCGAAAAGGAGTTACAAGAAACATTTCAGTTGTGGCCAAGGAATGCTGAGCAACTCATAAAAGATCCTGAAGATCTGGAGTTCTTGCGGTCAATGAAATCAGACAGAGTCGCATCATTTGGAAGCCATGACAAGAAGCTCGCATCAAAAGTCCAAAGAAAGCAGGAAAAGGAAATGATGCAAGCAGAACGACAGCTTAAAGCTCATAAAGAAGCCCAAGCATCTACAAGCAAAGTTCAGATTGAGAACAGTGAGGAAAGCAACAGTGATGTTGAGGATGAAGAGGGTGATATAGAGGATTACAAACCAAAAACACGAAAATCTCGCCAAGCAACTCGCTCAGGAACAACTGCTTTTATAAGTCATGACATACTCAAATACCATAGGATGGTTTCCCTGTCTACAAGCATGAAGATCACACCGGCCAACATGCAGCATTTACCAAAGCCATCATTGAGGAATCAGGAGGTGACACAAAAAAAGTTTCACATATATTCTACTGCCGACAGAGCAAGACGTAAGGTTGGTGAAGAGCTTGCATCATTGGTCAGAGAGTCCTGGGTTCCACCACAGTTCCTGTCTCTTCACTGGGATTTTAAACTGATGTCAACTCTGTCATACCAAACTAAAGCTGAGAGAGGCTCACCATAGCAGTTGGCAATTCGTATGACATCAAACTTCTTGGTGTGCCTTCCTACAAGCCAAATACAGATCAGCCAGCTGGTCAAATCATTGCTAATCTCACTATGGAGCTTCTCCGATCATGGAATTGTGTTGACTCGGTAGTGAACATGACTTTTGACACAACAGCTAGTAACACTGGTCATGTGAGTGCTGTGCTGCATGTGTTAGTCTGCAACAGGACATAGGTCGAGCTTTACTGTGGTCAGCTTGTCGGCATCACATTGGCGAGGTAATCCTTACACAAGTCTTCAATGATCTGAAAATAGAACCACCATTGTCAGTAGAAGTTACCATATTCTGTCGGTTCCAAAAGCATTTGACACAGTTCCGCACAACAATAATCAGTCACTTAATTTTTTGGATGGTACCTCTTATTCAGATGGCATACAAACCATAATCCATGACTATAGGGCCAGAGCAATTTCATGCGCGCAGTCTGTTGTGAAGCATCAACGTGATGACTACAAAGAATTTTCTGATCTTTGTTTGCTCTACTTGGATGGGACAAGTAGAGAGTTTTCATTTCGACGTCCTGGTGCTGTACACAAGGCTAGGTGGATGGCCAAGCTTCTCTACTCCATTAAGATGGTGCTGCTGGAGGAGCAGATCAGTTCTCTTCCCTCTGGAACCATTACCACAGAAGCACAATGACCCAAACTGCGTGTTTGTGAACTTTGTTTGCTTGCTGTACAGCTGGTGGTGGATCACCTGTTCAAGCGCGGTACCTGACTGACCTCTTGCGCTCTTTAATGATGCAGTCCCTGAAGCTGAACGCTGCTATCTGGCTGAGAGATTTATAGCAGTAAAGCCAGCACAAGATCAGGCATCTTTACCACAACATCGATTTGGCACAGGATTTGGGGAACCCAAATTTCCAAACTCCATTTCCAGCACAACAAAGCTTGGTGACTTAATCAACGAAGATTCATGGTACATTTTCTCTGTTCTGGAACTTGACAGTTCTTTCCTGACTCATAATATCGAAAATTGGCCAGAATTAGCTTCCTTTCAAATGTCCAGAGAACACATCTCGGCAGTTAACGTCATAAATGATTGTGCTGAGTGTGGGGTGAAGCTAAGTTCTGATTTTCTCATGGCTGCCAGATCACAACATTACCAAAATGTCCTACAAGTTGTTGAATCCGACAGAAAGAAGCTTCCTAATCTTCGAAAGAGGAAAACTAGAGCCTAAACTAATTGTTCATGTTCATTTACAGTTCTTGAACATTTTTATTAACGTAGTGTTCTTTTGACTTTAACTTGCTTGTATCACCAATAATGTAATGTATAAACCAGAATGTAATGTAGAAATCAATGTAATGTATCCCTGTTTTGATTATTTAACACATTTTTATTGGTTCATACTTTTGCAAACACGGAAATGGGGATATAAAATGTTTAATTTTTGGTCAATTTAACTCCAATACTAAATATTGCATCAATGATGTGGACCCCCTAGATGACCACATAAATCTTTGAAATTTGGCCATATGTGCTATTTCAGGCATTGGAACAGAGTAATCATAGGGACAGATTGAAATAAAACATTTTGAAAAATCATGGGAAATTTGATGCACCCTAATATATATATATATACACACACCTTACCTTACAACCTTACACAGGTTCTACATGATTATTCCTCATTTCACAAAGGTCAAGCTTGTTGCCCCTCCTCTTGTGTTGGCCTGGTGTAGTAGTGAGTTGGATTCTTGTACTCTCCACCTCACCTAGCCAGGTACGCCCAGCTCATTGAGAATTTTTCTGAGCCAGGCATCTAATCTTTCGAAGGTGTCCACTGCAACTCCTTTTATGTTCCTTAGGTCTTTGGGCAACTAGGTAAACAGTTTTGGTTCTCTCACAACAAAACTATTTTCTTTCAGGATTAAAGATGTTCCTGTCTAGCCTTTAATTTAGAAACACGACACAGTCTTCCTTTTCTACTTTCCACCATTGTTTGGGGAGTTAACAGAGTTCAGAGTAAGATTAGGGACTAGTTTCTCCATTATTTTCCAAGTGTAAATAATAGTGTATCTCACTTCTCCTTTCCAGTGAATATAGGTTTAGTTCGTGTAACCTTTCCCAGTAGTTTAGTTCTTTGCACCCCTCGATCTTGGCTGTGAAGCTTCTCTGAATCCCTTCCAGCTGTCTAATGTCTTTTATATAGTGATGTTAGGACTGAGCAGTATTCCAATTTGGGTATAATCAGTGTTTTCAGCAGAGGAATCATTACATCCCTTCATCAAATGATCCTATTACATCAAATCATCCCTTCATTTAAAGGTTCTCAATATCTGCCCTGTTATTCTCTTTGCTCTGTTTACTGCTATCTTATTTTGTGTTTCAAATTTCACATCATCAGTCATCATTATAACCCCTAAATCTTTTGCTCTAGAATTTCTCTGAATATCTTCTCCATTTGGAGTATAATATTCCATGGATTTTAGGTCTTCTCTTTTTTCTGTATTGTAGCTGAAATTTCTGTGTTAAACTTCATATTGTTGTCTTCAGTCCATTTATAGATTCTGTTCATGTTGGGTTGTAGAGATTCTATATTTTCTGGGTTTCTTACTTTTCTACTGATCTTTGTGTCATTGGCATTTTCTACTGATCTTTGTGTCATTGGCATTTTCTACTGATCTTTGTCATTGGCATTTTCTACTGATCTTTGTGTCATTGGCAAAGGATGTTACTGTGCTGCCTCTGGTAATGTCCTCATCTATGTCAGTTAGCATGATTATGAATAGTAGTGGAGCTAATACTGTTCCTTGTGGTACTGAGCTGACGATCTCTGATTCTGATGAAGATACTCCTTGTACTGTAACGACTTGCCACCACTCACTAAGGAAATTATATATCCATTTCCCTACTTTCCCTGTTGTTCCCATATATTTCAGTTAATGAATTATGATTCCATGGTCATACTTGTTGAACGCTTTGGCAAAGTCTGTGTATACATTGTAGTTTTCATTACTTTCAAGTGCATCAGTAATGTTGTTGTAGTGTTCCATTAATTGTGATAGCCATGATCTGCCTGACTGAAACCCATGTTGGTTATCATTGAATTTTTTCTGAGTTTCCAAAACGTCATAGATTTTCTGTCTAACTATTCTTTCAAATATTTTAGTGAGATGAGATGTAGGCCTCAGATTGATCTCCTCCTTTATATATTGGGACTATGTTTGCACTCTTCAGGATGCCCAGTATTTCTCATGTGTCTAGTGATTGTCTCCATATCCAATATAGGGGCTCAGCAATTGCATTCTTGCAGTTTTTGATCAGTGTGGCATTCCATTTATCCGGTCCTGCCACTGAGTGTGTTTTTAGTTTCCCTATAGCTTGTGTAACATCATCCATCATAAAGTTGAAGTCTGTTATACCTTCCCCTTGTAGTTCTTCTTTAAAGAATGCATTTCAATCACATATCAGTTTGTCAGTTTTTGGGATACTGAAAGGTGATTTGTACTGAGCACTTAATGTTTCAGATACTTCTGTTAGATCATTAGATAAAGCACCGTTCTCATTTTTTTATGGTCCGATAGTCGCATGGTTTTTCAACTTTGTTTGTGAAATTATAGAAGTAACATATATATATATATATATATACAGGGCATCCCAAAAAAATGTATACACACTTTAACAGCTGATAGCTCAATTGATGTTTTTTTCTTTCCAAGTTAAACCCATTAGAATTAATAATGGCAGTCAGACTAAGCTTTGAACAAAGGAAATTCATTCTAAAATGCTACTGGAAGTGTGAAAACGCAGTTGAAGTGCAAAGACAGTTTAGGAGGGAGTTTCAAACAGATCCACCAACGCGACTTACCATCACTCGAATTAGAGATAAGTTTGAAGCCGATGGAACTGTTCAGAATGTCCACAAGAAGCGTTCCGGAAGACCATGGACATCGACAAGCCCCACAAAGCAAGAAAGAGTACTGGAAACGTATCACCAAAGTCCAAGAAAATCTGTGCGGCAAGCGAGTCGTGAGGTAGGAATTTCAGAATCGTCTGTCCAACGCATTTTGAAGCGCTGTCAATGGAAAAGTTACATTCCAAGATTAGTCCATGCTATTAATGAAGATGATCCGGACCGAAGAGTGGAGTATTGTGAGTGGTACTTGGCACGATGTGGATGTGGATTGGACGAAGGGGTTTCGTAGAATACCCTCCGCGTTCACCAGACCTCACACCACTAGACTTTTTTTTATGGGGATACTTAAAAGACAAAGTCTACGCTATAAAACCTGCAACAGTCGCTGAATTGAGAGCAGCCATTGAACAAGAATGCACACAAATACCAAACGAAATGTTTCGTGATGTTTGCGATTCCATTGCTTCACGTTATCAGCAGTGCCTGGACCAGAACGGACGTCAGTTTGAAAACAGGCGTTGACAAAACAATTAAATAATGTGTGTAGATTCTATTACATTTTGAAAATGAAATGTATTTTAATAAACACTGCCTTTATAATTATTTAAAGTGTGTATACATTTTTTTGGGATGCCCTGTGTATATATATATATTATATATATATATATATATATATATATATATATTTTGTTATTGTTTTTGTTGTTTACACAGGTGACATCATCGACATGTCTGGAAGGAAATCAAGTGGTGCTCAGAACACAAATGAAAAGCTAAAGAAGAACAAGAAATGATTAAGTCTAGAAAATTTCTGAAATGTTACCTTAAGCAAGAGAAAAATGAAGAACAAGCAGAACACTGATGAACCTCTTCCTGTGGTGCCATCTGAGGAAGAACAACATATTAGCGGAACGAGATCAGTGGTGTAAGGTCCTGCATTGCGTGGTGAGCTGCATAAAGTTTCTATTTTCATAGAATTTAGCATTTTGTGACCATAAGGAAAGCTTAAGTCATATCAGTACTAGTCACAACAAAGGGAATTTTGTATCTCTCTTCAAACTCATAGTGCAATACGGTCCTGTACTGCATAACCACATTGATGAAGAATAAGTTGCTGACTTCCGTCAAGAGAAGCAAGTATTATGGAATCATGCTCAACACAACTCGTGATGTTGGACATAGAGAACAAATCTCACAGATCATCAGGTTTGTTGATATGGATTTTATCTGCAAAATATCATCATAAGAGAAGCTTTTCTCTGATTCCTTGAAGTTCACGCTAAAGATGCAGCTGCTATAGAGAGATCGATTTTGGATAAACTTGAATCTGATAAACTCTCTCTACATAACTGTTGGGCTCAATGTTATGATAATGCAGCTGTAATGTCTGGCTACATATCGGGCCTACAACAGAGGATCTTGGAGAGAAATCCAAGAGCACTGCTCATCATCATGTGATAATCACAGTTTAAATTTGGATGGGGTTCACTATGCTGTTCAGGAGCCACTTGCTGTGACTGTTTTTTTTTAAACAGTTCAGAGGTTATATTTATTTTTTCACAGTCAACTCATAGATGTGAAGAAATGAAGAAGGCTGTGGCCACCACAGTCAAACAAGAATCAGAAACTCGCTGGAGTGCAAGAGTGGAAGTTGTAAAAGCTATCCACGATAATTTTGATAACATGGTAAGATTACTGCAAAAAACTCTCTGAGGACCTGAGTGAAACCTGAGAAACAAGGGGGGATGCTGAACAGATACTCCAGAGTATCCTTACATTCAACTTTGCACTCTTTCCATTTTGGTACTGCACATTGTTGCAGTGAGAATGAATGAAATAACTAGAATACCGTAACTTAGCTACTTCTTGATGATGGGAAAAGGCAAGGTCCCGGGTGGTGAAGTTTTTCTCACCTCCACTGACTGTCACTGAGGGGAAAACGAGACTCCCACACTGCTGAATCAAGAAATGGACTCGACCCACTAGCTATTCCAAAGATTAACACTGTGTCTGAGTCGGGTCCACTTGAGAACCTGGAAAGCCCTGGCTTCAGGAAAAGTGTGTGCAATGTACACCCAGCAATACTTGAGGACTTCAACCAAATATAGGCGTACACAACAAGCAAGCAAGATTTTAGCAGACTGATTATGAAGTAAACCAAATGTGACTGGATGAGAAAAAGCAGATATTACCCTCTGAATTGTAAATCCTTGAAAGTAACGACCCCAGTCTATAAGGACAAAGGCTGAAAAAAAAACTAGTTGGTAGAATTCTAAGGGTTTATTAGCAATCAACTTGAATTATTTACAAGAGCTAGAATGGGTTATGAGCTTGAGTCTAAACATGGCTTAAGATCAAGAACCGGAAATAAAAAAAAAAAACCCTGAAAGGGTATGTTATACAATGGTGCTTACAATTACAATGACAAAAAAATACTGAACAACAAAAATGGAATTTCCAGAAAAAGAAAAGAAAACAACCTATGCTAGAATGGTACAATTAGACAACACAGTAGACCTCACTGGACCTAACATCCTTAAGCTAGACTTGAGGTCAATCCAATCACACCTATCTATTATAGTTAAGCCATGGAGAAGCAAAACCTGAAGATAGTAATCCTACAAATACCTTAGCCTGCACACTGTTATGCACAGGCAATGTCCATTATCATAGGGCACTCTGTTTTTCTTGAGTTTTCTTGTTCTTAACAAATTGAGTTGGCAGGCTAGAACTTCCACAAGCGGAAGCCAACTGTGACTTTAAACATTGAAGGCAAAATTTTCTGACAAGAATCAAAAACAAAACTGCTGAGCTAGTCAGGCATTAAGCAAGACTAACTCCGTCAACATGGGGGTTACATAGTGGGCTATCCTGAAACAAGAAGAAAACAAGATGTTAGTGAAGACAACCCCACTACAACATTGATGAAAATAGATTGTGTACAGAAATGGCTACAAGATCCCATCATGAACTTCCAAGATGCATATAAAGATATTGAGGCCCTACAGCTAAATATTTCCAAAACCTGTGATGAATTGTGCCAAAGTTCCTTAGAAAAAGGGAAAGACAGATGTAAGGCATATGGAGAGACATTCAGAGGAGGATAAGATGAAGAAAAAATGAATGGAGAACTATGAAGAGATGTGGGACTCAGCAGAGGAAGAAATAATGAGAGCCATAAAAAACATTCTAGATCACCTTAAGTAAGAAATGATGCAACAATTCACTCGATTGAAGGACCTCAGTGCAAAGTTTGGCTTCCTACTTGACACAAGGAGCCTATTGGAGGACAAGAATTTTGGTGTTCCTTCCCGCAAGCAAAACTATTACTCTAGGCCAGTGGTCAGCAACCTATGACCTGCGACAACAATTTCGCTGACCCACGAAAGTATATAGTTATGGTATATATAAAATAAATATTATTACATGAAGTATTTTTTATTTTAAAGTGTCGTGAAAATAGTGTATTTTGATTTAAATTTTGAATACTGACCCATTATCAAATTACCAATAAATCAAATTGATCCAGTTTCAAAAAAAGTTGACTATCACTGCTCTAGGCAATACTTATCACTAGAGCCTGGATGTTCAGGCAAAATGGCATAAAATGCCTTTTCTGCCTATTTATATGGTAATTGCCAATATCATGGTAAAGCGCCATTTTTGTCATATTTTTCATTAATTAAAGAAGGATTTTAAAATATGATGATATCATTAGCCTAAATACAGTTGAAATTATGATAACTCTTAATGTGACAAGTTTAAGGGTTAATTGTCACAATGCCTAAAGTCAGTGTATCGAAAAGTGTAAAATTAAATGTAAAATTTGAAAAAAATGCTTGTCATTTATTGCAATCAATATAAACACTTTTTTTTCATGCAATTTTTCTTTCTTTGTATTTCATGTATTGATACATTTTGTTTGAATTGTAAGAAAATAAATGCCTTTTTTTGCCTTTTTTCTATATTTTATTTCGCCTTTTTACCTGCCTATTTTGTAGTTTATTAGTGCCTAAACATCCGGGCCATACTCATCACACTGACCTGGATGGAAATGAACTTTTTAATGAGATTTGTGACTGCAGAATGCTTTTAAAAACCTGCTATGATACTACACCAAACACTCCTTTAGAGATACTTTTATTCATTATTTCATATGATGATGATTTCCTAAATTTACATGTTGCACTGCAGATTATGCTTAAAATTGGTGTATCTATTGCAAGCTGTGAATGCTCATTCAGTAAACTGAAGCTTATTCTCTCTTATTTGCAGGCATCAATGAGAGAGGACCACCTCAGTGACCTAGCCATTTTTAGTATAGAAAGGGAAACACTTGAAAACACTTTGATAAAATCATTGATCAGTTTGCTACCACAACAGCAAGAAAGATGCACATTGCATAAGAATATAATTATGTTGATGAACATATGCATATACTGTATATGTATTACGATATATGTATGTGATGTATATGTGATGTGTAAACATATGTGAACACACACACACACACGTGTGTGTGTGTGTGTGTGTTCAATTTTATTTTAGATTAATACACAAAATGCAATAAAGATTCCATTATCATTTGATTATTATCTCATCTTTATAATCCTTTGTGAGGTGGAGGGCTACCCAGGCTGGGGATTTACAAAAATGTGGGAGAGAAAGGGGGCACCAATCTGAGCTTTGCCCCATGGTGCAGGATGCCCTCACTATGCCCTTGCTACACTCGCTCTAGAAACAGACTTAATTCATTAACACACAAAGCTAAAGCTAATTACTACAAACATAAATTGAGAAAATACAAAGGTGATCCCAAACAATACTGGAACCTCATTAACAAAGCAAGTAATAAAAAACTAACAAAACCCTCTGCCCCAGTAAAGCTTTTAGTAAATAATGAACCCATAATTGACAAAATAAATAATTGAAATATTTTCAATGATTATTTCAGTGAAGTGGGTTGGGAGCCAACCTTAATTAAAAAATACCACCCACAGTGTGGTCTTTAGATACGTACCTAGGCTCTCCATTACCATACATATGCTTTGTCTCTGGCTGTGACACATGATCTAATGCAGATGTATCATGCCCATAGACATTGGACGGGTATGTGTGCCCCAATTTTTGTTTTTTTGTTTTTAATTGAATAAACTTAGTTACAAAATAATATTTAGTAAAAATAGAATTCAAATAAATTAACCCTATATATATACTGTTTACTTTTCTTATTTTTAAAATGTAGTTAAAGCATTGAATTACTGGTATCTTACAACTGATTAAATATTATTCTTCTGACAGTGCCCCCCCAAAATGTTTGTTGCATAGTTCCCCTGATCTAATGACAGCCATAAACCAATTAAAAAATAAGTTTTATGTTAAACACAATCCCAAACAGAATTTACAGAGAACATACAAACTTAATTGTGCCCCTGCTTTCATAGCTCATAAACTTACCTATTCAAAATGTCTTCCCAAACAGCCTCTAAAAGGCTAGAGTATGCCTTATTTATAAATTGGGTGCTAAAACTTCCTCCTCAAACTCCAGACCTATTTCCATCCTCCCAATTGTTAATAAAATATATTCAAATACAAAATCATACACAAACAACAATTGTTTGGCTTTCTAAGTAAACACATGATAAAGGATACTGCATTGGTAGAGAAGGGAGGCTTGATGGGATCTGGTGGTAGCCAAAACCTCTGAATAGACATTTTCAATTTTAGGGATGATATTTGGGTTTATAGTGTAGGTATGTTTTAGGTAAATTATAGACTATCTAACTTAGCTCACTTGGGAGTCAAACCCTCTGAATAGTCATACTCATCTTCAGGGAGGATACTTAGAATGGAACTTTAGTTTTAAATATTGTACTTCAAAATTTTTATGAAAAAAAATTCTGCATATTTTGTACTATTATTCCCCGTTGTACATGGGGAAGAATACAATATAAATTACTGCATAATAAGTCTCCATTACACTGGTATGCATATGAAATTTTTTTGTCTGCTTTGAGGGTTTTTTCAACTCATATATATAATTCGACCATGCTGAATTCGAAAATGACATTGGTTTTCCTCAATCAGGTCATGTTTTTTCTCTATTGGCCATTTATTATAAGTCCAATTTTATCCCCAAATTTATTGATTTTTTTAGCTTAAACACTGTAGATACGAGTAATATAAGAACACTCGTGAAAAATGAAAACATTGTGTGAATAAATACTTTTATTCATACAATGAATATGGAAAAAAGTTTATTGAGGAAGGAATAAAGTTTTTTTGGCTTTCCGTCTGTTTTTCTTCGGGCACGTCTCGCTTCAAACACCAGCAATAGTCCACCAGCATATTGATATCCCAGTTTCCCTGGTACCTCTCTTCCATTATTTTGATATCTTGGTGAAATCGTTCACCCTGTTCCTCACTATAATCCCCGCAATTTTCAGGAAAATAGTCTAAGTGGGACCACAAAAAGTGCATTTTTATGGACATGCACGACCCATGAGCTTTGAAAGCTTCCATCAAGTTTTCGACAATGGACTCGTATTCTGGACTTCTACGCTTGCCAAGAAAATCAGTGACAACTGATTTGAATGCCTGCCAGGCATTCTTCTCAGTTGGAGTCATTGCGTTTTCGAACTGAGTATCCTTGATCAAAGTTTGAATTTGAGGACCATCAAAAACCCCAGCATTTAGTTTAGCATCAGATATATGAGGAAATTTACTCTCGAGATATTGGAATACTGAACCCTCCTTATTCATTGATTTGATGAAATTTTTCATCAAGCCCAGCTTAATATGAAGTGGTGGGAGCAAAATTTTTGTTGGTGGTACAAGGGGCACTGAAACGACATTATGCAACCCAGGTTCAAAATTCTCTCTGGATGCCCATTCACGCTGTGCATAGTGCTTCTCATCCGCTTGGCTATCCCATTTGCAGAGGAAACATGGGTATTTCGTGTATCCCCCTTGCATTCCCAATACAAATGCCACAATCTGAAAAAAAATGAAAATATTTAAAGAATTTAGAGAATTTGTTCTATCAGATAAAAAAATCTATGCATTGGACTGTATCACTTCTGTGGGGAAGTTAAGTGTTCTTATACGCTCTCAAATAACCTTTGGAAAAACAACATAGTCAATAGCAATAGTTTACTTATGGTATTAGTATTACCTTCAAATCTCCACAGATCCTCCAGTTATGTTGGTTGTATATGAGAGCATCCAGTAAAATTTTCATGTTATCGTAGCTCTCAGTAAGTTGTACGGAATGTGCTACAGGGACTGATGCAACCCTATTCCCAATGTTGAGAAGTACTGCTTTCAAACTTCATTTAGACGAGTCTATAAATAGCCTCCATTCTGATGCATTATATGGCAGGCCCAAGGATTCGATTAGCCCCTCAACATTGAAGCAGTACACTAAGGAAGAGGTATTTTCGTGCACTGCAAAAAACTTGCGGAATTCTTCCTCTCATTTCCTATACCAGGAGAATGTTGTTCCCGGAGCCAGCAAGTTGTCCTCTCGAAGTTGTGAGCCCAAGATCTCAGCAGCTAATTTGGAAAGTCCTAAATCCCTGGTAAGATCATTAAGTTTGGCCTGGTTGAGAGGCCTTGGCTCATTTGAAGCGGTATTTTGAGGTATATACGACTGGGACTGGTCATTGATTCATCATCAGAATCATCAAAGTCCAGGGTTTGATGTGGGTCGGGTATTGGAATTCCAGGACCATGGGGTACAGGTCTCATAGCAGAAGGAATGTCAGGGTATACAACAATGTGTTTATTCTTCTTGTTAACTCCTGAAAATAGAAACACAGAAACATGGATATAAAACTTGCATATGAAATTATAGAAGAAGCATTCAGACAGTGGCGGCTCGTGAGGGAAGGCTGCGGTCTGTAAGATATGAAATAGGTCGATGGAGTCTGTATATTTTCTTTCTTTTTCATTCATATTGTCCCTTCAGGGACAATATGAATGAAAAAGAAAGAAAATATACAATCATTGTATATGTAAATGTAACTTGTATAACAATATGTATGTGTAAATGTATTTTCTATAACAATATGTATATGTAAATGTATGATTACCATTATGGTGAATATTACATTATGGTGAATATTATGTCATTTCATACGAGGATTTCAAAATATTTAAGAAAAATAAATTTATAAGCCCACTTTGGAGGTTTGTCATGCAGAAATAGCAATCTGTCACGTGATCCTTTCCTTTTCTCCAAATCATGGGAATTCCAAAAGGCAAAGATTTCACTCTGCCTTTGCTCCATCTTCTCAAATTTTCAATGCACGTCTTGCAGCACATATGAGGGGTGAAATTTTTGTCCTGGTCCCCTAGCTTAATTCCAAAGTATGCTCTATACATTGTCTTCACAAATTTAGTGATTTGGGACTGGTTATTTGGCATGGTAACCATCCCACATATGTAGCAGAATCTATTGGGATCATTTTTACACGCTCTATTCATTATGAAATATTTTATCTACAGTGCCCGCGAAAAGTATCCGATCACTCAAGAAAATACAATATTTTCCCTTAATATTCAGAGACACGTAATTCACTTTCTATTTGTTCTAGCGACATCTGGTAACTTTGAGGTTGCTCGCTGATATGAGAGCTATCCAACGCATTCTCAAATTAGTGTTCTGGTAGCCTTCGTTGCGGGTGGCTGTGTCTCAAATTTGTCAGATTTCACTGTTTGTGTAAATTTCTTGATATTTTTTTTTTTTACAGAAAGTGGTGTAAATAAAATTTATATATAATGTGTGCTAAAAAACAACTTAAGAGTGATTGTCGAGGTGATTGTTGCTTTGCATGCATGTGGGAAATCACAGAGACAGATAGCTAAGGAATTAAACATATCCCAAAGTACCGTTAATTTATGGGTTTCACGGGCTAAGAACAATGGTGGCCTAACCACGCCAGTCCCTAAAAAACGATCTGGCAGACCAAGAAAAACAAATTCGCGAACAGACAAACTTATGAAACGTTTAGTATTGAAAAACCCAACAATAACTGCGAAAGAAATAAAATTTAATATGAATAATTTGTTATCTGGTGTTTCTGAACGAACTATCCAGGAGCGGCTCCAAAAAGAACTCGGATTACCATCTCGCCATGCTGCTAAGAAACCGTTCATTAATGAAAAAATGCGAAAAAAACGTGTCGCATTTTGTAAAAAATACATTCATTGGACTGTTGATGACTGGAAGAAGGTTTTATTTAGCGATGAGTCGACATTTTTGACATTCAGAAGTTGTCCAAAAAAGGTTCGCCGGCCTATTGGCTCAAATAGGATGGACCCTAAATACACCCTAAAGACAATGAAACACCCTCCAAGTGTGATGGTTTGGGGTTGTTTCGGTTACTATGGGCGTGGAAACTTATATTTTCTTCCGAAGAACACAACTATGAATGGTGCACGGTATTTAGCAATGCTACAGGATAAACTTCCAATGGCAATGGCAATCCAAAGGACAAAAACATACATGCATGATGGTGCACCATGTCACAGGGCCAAAATAGTGACAAAATGGATTACTGACAATAAATTTGATATTTTGGATTGCCCTGGTAATAGTCCAGATCTCAATCTGATAGAAAATCTGTGGCTAATAATAAAAAATAAGGTTGAATGCCACGACACTGGCTCAGTCAAAAAATTACAAGAGGCCATCAAAAAGGTATGGTGCAAGGAAATATCAGTGGAAGTTTGTCAAAACTTGATTAAATCCATGCCAAAATGTCTAGAACAAGTCATCCAAACCAAAGGACAGATGACAAAATACTAATATAAGGTTAGTATACATTTAAACATTGTTTTTTATGTAAAAAATACAAATTTCAAGGGTGATCGGATACTTTTCGCGGGCACTGTATATGCCTGAAAAGTAAAAAAAGATATACAAGTGAAACAAGTGATGATAGATGTTACTGTTCCAATTCCGCTTTGACAAAATCACGAAAAATTCTATTTTACTTATGAGGCCATAGCCGGATAACCTGAGCTGATTGAGAAAAACGGATTGCAGATTCGAAATCAACAGGAAAAACTATAAGAATCACTTACAAAACCCTTGACAGCAAAATTGATGCATACCAGTGTTATAGTGGGTATGATAGGATACAAAGAAATGATGCAACAATGAAATGATGAATTCTTGTACATAATAAATGAATAAAAAATTCCTTTAAAAAAAAAAATGCATGTAGATTAGATTAACCCTTTAACGACGGATGGTACCTTAAGGACGACCAGAAATAATAATATAAATTGTACTACAATGCCTCATTTCTATAAATGTTTCTACGTGTTTATATATAGATGTCATTTAGGTGTCGGGAAGAGACCCAAAATGTGTATCATTTCAGTGACTAGTTACTAAAATATTTAATTTTGAATAATAATGAAACCTATACATTCTGGTAACAAGAGTGACTGCATGCTGCGGACTCGTCCTTAAAGGGTTAAACAGTTTAGTATTCATTCTAACCTTTATTGTGTGCTGTCTTCTCATGTGTAACTGAGTACATGAGATAAGTGTAGACATGGTGTGAATGAACTCTGAAGCTGTAATCTTCATTATACTTTTTCCTATTTTCCTATTTAGTGGGGATCTGTTCACCCACCACACAATTGGGTTCAGGGCTCACCCATGCCTGCCCAATAACCTGGGCTTTAGCTGGGTTGATTCCTGCCACAAACCAACTAGACCACCCTACTCTGCCCTCCCTTTGTGCCTATCAGTGGTCTAGAATCCCAACAATCAGCAAACTCAGCCAACCCACAGACCCAACTGGTCTCACCAAAGTCCTGAAATGACTAGTGACCAAGTGACAAAACAAAATGAGAGAGAGCCACACCTTTTACAATTTTTCCACAATATGGATAAGAAAACACTCTTCTGAATATAAGAGCATACAACCCCTTTCTTCACCCAACTCGCTCACCCTCCCCTCAGTAATACTTTTTATTTCCTCTCAGCCCTGTTATGCACCCACTACCTTTCTACCCTACCTATTATCCCTTCACCTTTTTTATATTAACCCTGCTTTATTAAAAGATAGATTTGTCCATAATTTTTCAAATATTCTTTCTTCATGGTCAATTTCTATTCTCTTGCTGAGTTCCTCCTCGCTTCCTTACTGTTCTGATATTTTTATTTATTTTTTTTTTAGTTAATATATTTTCTTTCTTCATCCCTAAAGATATAAATTCTGATTTTAATAACCTGTCTCCCAGCTGCTGTCTGCTGCTGGATGGACCAAGCAGCAGATTGTGGCTTTCACCATCTTCTCTCCTCAATAATAAGGGTCTTGAAAAATAAGGGCTGAGCTTAAAGATTTTGAAGCTTATTTTCTTTATTTTTTTCCATCCTTTCTTTACATTTATAAGTTCTTACATTGTTAACTCATAAAAAAGAGAACACTGAGCTTAAAGGTTTTGTCATTTATTTTTCCTTAGTTTTAGATTTTCCTTCACATTATAATTTTTTCTATCTTTAACTCGTAGACAAAAGACTGGCTGGCCACTTTCTCTAAAGAGACTAGTATTCATTCAAGATCAAGTTTAGGAACTTGGTCCTGGTACAGAGGAAAAAAAACTGTGCCTTGAGAGAAGAGGGAGAAACTTAAAGGGCAAAGATTGGGGCTTGAGCCCTTAAAAAGCTTCTAGCCACAGAACATATTTTTATTTAAATTATCTGTTTGAAATGGGGAAAGAAAATATATTTTAAAAAATGAAAACATACCTAACAACTTGCATAACATCAAATAACTAAATACCTAAATAATTAAATAATTATATAATAAAACTATGAAAGGACACACATTTGGGGAAAATGAAACTCAGGCGAGGGTTGGAGAAACTTTATGACAAAGAAAATGAGGGAGGTCAGAGAGACCCCACACCTATAAATCTTTTCACCATTACTTCATCAGCAGTAGCTGGTGGAGGGAGAGAGAGCCTTGTCTATTCTATACATTACTATTACTACTATTCCTGTATGAAAGCTTTACATATCTAAAAGTGTAAGCATGGTATAGGTTTTGAGTATTCCTTTTTTTCCTTGCTAATTCTAACTTTCCTACTTCCTTCTTGGTTAGCCCAGAATGGATCCTGGGTCTTTCTTGGCTTTTAACTCTGTAACTCTCTTGCAGCTATTTTTTCCAGATTTTCCAGATTTCAAATGTTACCAATATCAATAGACAACCACCACCACCATAAGTAATTATCTATGGATATGTGGTGAATTGACAACTGTATGTAACACACACAGACAGAGAGAGCGAGAGCAGTTGTTAATTTTTCATTAAATTAACTATGAATATAGTGAAGTTGGTACTCTGCAGCAAAGAGACTCCAGTTGTCTGTTTATTAGTGTTAAATATTTCAAAAAGTCAATAGAATAAAAATTTATAAATGATTGATTTCCTTTATAAAAAAAGTCAGTTGATTAAAATGGGTGATTTAATAACTTTGAATTAATTATCAGGAACCCCTGTTGAAATCATTTCAGGACCTGGAATTGTGAAGCAGCAGCTTGAATATTTAATAGGTAAATGTTAAAGGTCTATGAAGGTACCAGTTGCTGCCTTAAACCTGACAAATCTTTAGTGACAGAAGTCTTCCATTTTCTCTTCATGTGGCAGCAGCAAATAAAGGAATGTACAGTAAAGACTTTAACTTAAGGTTATTCATGAATAAATGGCATATACAAATTAATTTGTTTACCTATAATATTCCTTCAGTATGACATATAAATAATTGTGACAAACGATTGTGGTAAATTTAATAGCATAATGTTAGAAATGCATGAAGACTATGACACAGATATGAAAAGGAAGAATGGAAGTGAACAGGCAAGGTTTGCTCTAAGAACGGCTTCTAGATGGCATGGTACAATACGTTAATGGTAATATCCCTGATACTCATGCATTGCCCAGTTTTATTTTTCTGACATATTTTGCCCATGGACTGAGGAACCTATTCCAACATAGTTGTTGAAAATGTGAGTTGTGTCATTTGGTGAAGGTCACTGAGTGCAGAAAAATAACCCGGACTTTGCTTATGAGAATATCTTGGTTTTCTTAGTAGTTCCAGAAATATAGGAATTATGATTGATACTGTTAAACTTTACTTGTCAGAGACCCAAAATGGTAAAACCTTCATTGACTCATAGGTCAAAATCCATTTGACCCACTGATTGGGTCAGATACTCTTTCCAGAAAAGTCATGTGCATTCATTGTGTCAGTTTCCTTTTGAAAAGAAAAATATAAGAGTCATTCCAGCCTGAAGTAATTTTATTGTAATTTTATTGTAATTTTGTTGTCATAAACAGTTTCACATTTTTTAAATTTTGGATCAGAGAATTTGGATCCCTTTATATATTTAAATGAACTGCACCCATTTAGGGTCAAATATGCAATGTTTTTACAACTGCCCCAAATTTAAAAAAAAAAAAATTTATTTAAAATTTTTGGCAACTGGATCCTCAAAGGTCATTTACTGCTGTTGGTCAAAGAGTGAATTTATTTATTTAACCTACTTGCATAAAATTTAAATATTTGGAATCCTCAGCCTCTCATGACTTAAAAAGAACAATTTAAAGATAAACAAGTTTTATTGCCAAAACCATGGTCATGGTCTAACCCTGCAGTGACCTTGACCTGTAACTTTTGAACCATTGTTTAGATTAAATTAAAATTTGAAAAATGAGGCATTTGGCCAAAAACTACCCTGGATACCAAGTTTCATAAAAATTGGAGGGAGTAGAGTTTTCAGCATTAGTCTACTTCATTAGAATTTCATTTATATGGGTTACTTTTGTATTTTAAGATCAAGTATATTATTACTGAGGGCAGTGTGAAATCATTTACCAGAAATGAGTCCATGCTCTGTCCTTTTGGGATAAATTCCATGATGGTAAATGTCAATTTGGTGTGAATATGGTTTCATTGTTTACCAATTGTTATTTCACTTACCATTTCTTGTTCATTATCATCATTTGATATATTCTTGTTTTTAGTAAGCTTTCTATAATAAACTGGGTAATACATATTGAGTATTTTCTCAGCCTATACACCATTCGTTACTCAATTTCATGTTTTTTTTATCCACCTTCCTGATGAAGTTAAAAAAAATCTTACATACACACCAAAAAAAACTGATGGTCAGCCATCACATAAACTGAGATTTTTGACCCATACTTACCATAAACTTTAATGTAGTGTGTGTTTTGTAAGGTGTTCAAAAAATTTTGAAAATTGTAATTTCTGATCTTTCCATCATTATTACTTTCTGTACATGTGTGAATATTTAGTATTAAGCAGTAGACAGCTTTTGTTGAATTTTCTCTGGTGACTCTCCCAGCCCTTAAACATGAGCATCAGCCTCATATCATTGACACTGTAAAATTCCATGTACGTGTATATATCAGGTCATCCCATAAGTAATGTTGTTTTTTAGATCGGAATTTGAAGGACAAAAAAAAAACAACTGAAACTTTTTAATCTAGTATATATTTTCCATCAGAATCAGTGACACTCTGCCAATGTCCTACAAGCTTTTCAATGCCATGTTTATAAAATTCAGGTGGTTTTGAGGCAAAAAATGTACAAAGACTGGTGTGCAGGTCATCTAAAGAAGTATAGTGTTTCTTGTCAAGATAGTTTTGCAGACTCTTGAAGAGATGATAATCTGAAGGCGCAAGGTATGGAGGATGTGGAAGTTTTTCCTACCCAAGCTCCTCAACTTTTGCAGAAGTGATCCGAGCGGTATGAGGACGTGCGTTGTCATGGTGGAACACAATTCCTTTCTGATTAACCAAAGAAGCTCTTTTTCTTTTAGTGCAGTGTTCAATTGATCCAGTTGTTGACAGTAGACTTGAGCGGTGATTGTTTGGTTGTGTGGTAAGGTTTCAAAGTGTATTACACCACCTTTATCCCACCAAACACTAAGCAATACCTTCCGAGGGTGAAGATTTGGTTTTGGCTGTGTTGTTGCTGGTTCTCCGGCACAAACCCACTGTCAAACGCGCTTAACATTCTGGTACAGTATCCACTTTTTATCACCAGTCACTAAATGGTGCAAAAATGGATCTTGGAGTTCATAGGAGTGAAGAGCTGTGCTAATGTTTACCTGCACCCTCAGATTGTCAATGGACAATTCATGTGGCACCCATTTTCCTAACTTAGGCACTTTCCCAAGTTGTTGCAAATGTCGATGGATGGTGGACAGGGATGAATTGAGTTTCTGGGCCAATTCTTCGACAGTTGTTGAACAGTCTTCTTCAAGTGCAGCTAACAGCAGGTCATCATCAAACTCAGTAGGGTGTCCAGAGCGTGCTACATCTGTCAAACAGTAGTCACCATTCCTAAACTTTTGAAACCATCTTTGACATTTCCTCACATGCAGAATATCGTTGCCATAAACTTCCTGAATGTTTCGCGTTGCTTCAGTAGCACTATTCCCTTTTTGAACTCGTAAAGCATTATATTCCTGATATGCTCTTCTGATACTGCCATGTTTATGAGGGGTTCACATAAAGCAAAACACACATCTTCACTGGTCAAGGTCTGTAAAGTATGTAGCAAAACACGATAAATTTGCTCTTAGATATAACCTTCGGAAAATTTATGCTTAAACCGAGTAGGACTAGTTTAAATTTAATCTATCATAAAAAAACATTACTTATGGGATGACCTAATAGTTTAATATTTCTGATATCAATTTTCCCTGTAGATCCTTCATATATTTACAAGCATCATATGTTAAAAGTTTGGGTGTCAGATTTTACAGATTCTGCATACTGGGTTTGATTCTTATTGAGATAACTAAAATTATTTGATTTTATGTTTGAAAACTGAAATTATAATCTGAACTTCAGCCATGAATATTGATTTTTGAGAGTAGTTTGAAAGAATAAATTATAGACCTGTGTTGGTTAGGTTTATTGGCTGTAGCATGAAAGACCCTCTTTTTCTGTCTTAATGTTGAAACCATATTTTCACTTTTATAATAAATTTGGTGTCTGAGTTGCCATTGCACAGCACTATGTCTTCAAATATGTTGAAATCATTCCCGAGTTATTTCTTCAGGTACACTTCTTTGAAAGAACTATTAAAAGCAAAATATGAACTTTTTAATTTGGAAATTTTGTTTTCAGTAGAAGGAATATTTTATGTCCTTAAAAATAATGAACTGTTGACTAAAGAGAGCCACTTTTGCTGAGGAAAATAATTTTTCCCATCACTCATTTGATGTAATGAGTTTCAAAATAGAAAAAGGTGAAAGTGAGTGGAACATTAAAGATGAAGTTTATATTAAAGAAGAAGAAGATTTCTGTGAAACAAATTACTTTGAGGAAAATTCGTTTGTCCACAGAAACATTTGTGATAAATGGGAGGTAAAGAATAAATATGAAAATTTATTTTATTATTATATAGTTTAAGTGGATTTACTATTCACGGCACAATGAAAACAAATAGACCTTTTTCATTCTTCAAATGACTAGAGATTATCAACTGAGATTAGTAATTTATTTATTGATACATTCATAAAAACATTAACCTGATTAATTAATTTTTAAAGCTTTAATAGATTATAAGGCAATTTTATTAAACTAAGAAATGAATTGAAATAAGGAATTAATTATTGAATGTTATAAAAAGAAAATCAATTTCAGTGTGATCAGATCGAAGATGACATTTCTGTTGAACAAAATATGCCCTTCAGTGATTGCAAACTTGAGGTGAAGGTAAATATATATGAATGGTTTTTTTTTGTTTGTTTTTAGTTAGTGATGAAACATATTTTGTAGGGTTTTTTTATATCATTAATTTTGCCAAAAATCAATATTCTTTAATTGTTGCTCAAAGGTAATTTTATTTAAAATATAAATCTACAAGTGATCAAATTATTAAGTAATGTAAAAAAAATCCCTTCTGTTGACCTGACTTAGGATTATATTAACTGTTATTGTTGAATATACAGTGTGTCCAAGAAATAATGGTGTAAAAATAATTGATAACTTTTTTATTAATCATTAATTAAGCTGTATGTATTTGGTTATTTACATTTCCAAACTACAAGTTTAGAATTTTTTTTACAAGATGACCATCATTTGTCACTATAATGAGTGTTCAACACTGAAACTCTATTAGGGCATCAGTAAGGTGCCCTTGAGGAATGGATCTATTGACCTTTGTTTCTTTGAAGGAGTTTTGCTAATACACTGAGTTTATAACAATACACACACGTTTTAACACCCACAGATAAAAATTGAAAGAGGTTAAGTCAGGTGATTGTGTTGACTGTGCTATCAGTGTACCACAGCTTATCCAGCATTGAGGAAAGTTTGCATCTAGAAAGTTGCAAACAGCAATGGCATCATGGAAAGTCATCCCATCTTGTTGAAAGATTACACTTGTAATGTCAGCTCTGATAGCCATTAGTCAAGAAGTCTTCACTCTTAACTGTCTACATTTTTAGCAACTCCAAGAGTGCATTTCAAGTTTTGGAGTTGCCCTATAATTTTAGATGCCTTAAAGTGACTCCTCTTAATTGATTGTTGTGGATGGTGTGCTGAGTTTTGTTGCCTTGGTTGCCATTAATGGGAATGAAGAGGTGACCTACTTCCCAAAGTCTATTGCTTCCCATATTTCTGCAGGTGAATGTCATATTGCTTTTAAGGTACCATACTTCTTTCCATGGATTCAGGCTGCAGTTTGCCTTGTCTGGCAGCCAAAGTTGAAATAATATTTTTGGTATAAAAAAACTACTTTAATGACAGATTATAGTAAAAAAATATAAAAAATTTTCATATCTTAGAAACTGGTTTTATGGATCTAGCGCCTTTTGGAAATTAGCTCTCCATTTATAGAAAATTGAACATAAAACCCACTATTTGTGATAATTTATTCTCGCTTCAACATGTAATTATATAGAAATAGTTTACATTCATGAAAAAGGGAAAGCTTAACCCTTTCACTCTCGAATTATGACATAGGGTAAAAAAGAAATATGCCTTTATCAGGGCTGTGGAGTCGGAGTTGGAAGTGCATAGTTGGATGGAGTCGGAGTCAGTGCAAATCCTTCAACTATAACCATAGCAGCCTAGGCCTAGGCCTAGCTCAATTTTATGAATAAAATAGATTTAACCTAATGTTTTAATATATAATATAATATATAAATAATATATAAATATAGTTGCTTATAATTAATAAGGATTATAATTAATTAATTAACAATTAATAAAAGGAAATTTAAAAATTTTGTACTAGCAACCCTAAATCTTTTTCAGATTTTTAGATTTCAATTTGATAAGTGATGATAACAGCGTAATGTCACATCAAAAGTATAAATCTGCTGTTTTTGAATGTTTTTCACTCACTGCTGATGGAAAATATTACGTATTACGGATGTTTATAATAATACAAAAACAAATTTGCTAAACCAATAATCTTATTTTGTTTAAGCTTCAATCAGTTTGTATTTTGGGATTTATTGTAATTTTTGAATGAAGAGAAAAAAAGTCATTAAGGCATAGTTACAGCCAGTAAGTAACTGATGAGTCATGGGGTGGTGACGAAATGCCTTGTTTATGAATCTCCATTGGCCTAATAAAGCTAATCATAATCAATTTGGCCTTAACATTCCATCGGAGTCGGAGTCGTAATTATACAAGTCAGATTTCTGGAGTCTGAGTTGGAGTTGGCAAATTTTATCACCGACTCCACAGCTCTGGCCTTTATGTGTGGTTATATAAGAATCAATATGGTTTATTTTTCAGCTGCACAATTGTCTACCCAGTAAGTGAAAGGGTTAATAAGTTAAGTTGTCTGTAAATTTACGTTTTCTCAAACTAGCTAATCTCTAAGTATTATTAGGCCTGTTTAAAAATCAACTTTTTCTTATTTTCATAGGTTTCTGTACATTTTCCCATGCTTTTTGACCTGAAAAAGCCGAAAATCACAACTATTTTGACCTAGGATGTTGGGAAGCATTGCCACATGGAGCTTTAAATTTTCTGCCTTGAAATTGGCCAAAGCGCCAATTCCGGGGTCCCTTGAATTATGTTTTGCACTTTAACTTTTGATCTAAACAAGATAGAGCAACAAATTAGGTATCAAATGAAAGAGCATAAAATTAATAAATAATAATAATTAATAATAATAATAATAATTATCTATCATTTTTCAGGAAACAACAGAAACTCAATCAGAATCTAGAAAACCATCTACAAGTTACAACTTCACAATGGCATTAAGCAAGGAGCTGAGGGAGCTCCGTGGGCGCACAGTTGATATCTCAGAACCTCCACGTACTGTCCACTGGGCCATCTACCAGATCTCTCACTGAAACTTTCCTGGTTGGATACCCTTCAGCTTTTATCAGTGGTTCCCAGCTTCCCACCAACAGACAGGCATTCCAGTATTTCCTTAATCTTCAGAATTTACCGGAAAATGCAGGGAGGCCCATGGTTCAAGACCTTGCATATGAAACAGTTGAATCTATCATCCCATTCTGGCAGATGGCTAGGATCAAGACAATGACCAAGTACAACGCAATGAAGCTCTTCATGAAACTACATGAGAAACATCGTGCTCTGGTGAAAAGCAAAGGAAGAGCAAGTAACCCTGAAAAAGAGGAGCATTTGTGCTGGAATTAGACAGCCTGTTCGATATAGGAGCTCCAGATGCAATCCAGGAAATACAGAACAACAGACTGCTATCCAGAGAGAAGAAAGATGAGGATATCAGGTTCTACGAAGACCAAAAGACTGAGAGGAAAGGTCATATGTCTGGTCATGACAAGATTTTTGAGACAAGATCCCTGCAGCAAGCAGCGAGGAATGAAAGACTGCAGCATAGACAAGAACAAGGTAAAACTAATTACTTTGAACGTCACAAAAAGTTTTAAGTTTTACTCCATTGCGATATTTAGCATGTACTTAACAATTACTGTCTTAACATGTTGTACTATTTTACAGCTGCAGCAGAACAAGAGGCAGTTGTTCATGTGGATGACATTACCTGGGGTGACTCAACTGACAACGATGCTAACACAGAGGACATGGATTACCATCAGCCTCGTCCTGGATGTTCTCACCATCAAGACACTGTGACTAGTGTGACTTTGACGTTTCCAAGGAAGGTCATGGAATGTGATGTCATCTGCAATACAGCTGATCGTCTTGGTTTATCAGACAATCAAGTTACTGCCATGGTTTCTGCCACCTTGAAAGCTGGAGGGGCTGATCTGGATAACTTCATCATCTCAACCTCAACATGATGTCGCAACAGAATGCTGTCCAGGTATAATATCAGCCAGAGTCACATGTCCAAGTTTTGTGAAAACCCCCCACAGTACGCTGCCTTACACTGGGATGGAAAGTTGCTCAAAGATGTCTTGGGCAGTGAACCTGGAAGTACCTCAGAGACTTTAGCTATGCTAGTGTCTGGTCCACCTTCATACACTGAAGGAAAGTTATTGGGAGTACCTGTCATCGACAATTCTTCTGGCACAGCTCAGGCTGAGGCTTCAATGGATTTACTGGAGACATGGGAACTTACGGATAATGTTACTGCCCTTGTTTTTGACACTACATCCAGTAACAGTGGAGTTCACAGAGGAGCTGCCAAACTGCTAGAGAAAATGCTGAACAAAATGGTGTTTTATCTGGCCTGTTGACATCACATCCTGGAAATCCTAGTAGGAGCAGTTTGGGAGAAGCTGTTTGGGAAGGTGAAGGGGCCAGATAATCCCTGGTTTGAGCATCTGAAGGATGTTTGGATGGACTTGTCCAAGGAAAACCCAAAGATGCTGGCTATCAACAGCAAATGGCTGAAGGAAAAGAAGAAGAACAGTGAAGAAATACTCCAAGACATTCTAACGGCAGAAAGGCTTCCAAGAGCCGACTACAGGGAAATGGCTGAACTGACAGTCATTGTTCTTGGAGGAACGCCTCCTCGAGGTATTCACTGGAGTCGACCAGGCGCCATTCATCAGGCCAGATGGATGGCCAGAAACCTGTACTTCATGAAAATGCTGATGTTTGCAGATCAACTTGAGTACGACGAAGACACTGTATCAAAGCTGGAAAGACTCAACACCTTCCTTGCGCTGTTCTACACTCCTGTATGGATGATGTCAATGTCTGCTGCAGATGCTCCCGTGAATGATCTAAGTCTAATCCAGGACATGTTGAAGTACAAGAAAACTGACCCAGAGCTTGCTGATGCAGTACTTAATAAGATGGAAAACCACAAATGGTACCTGATGCAGGAAGTCGTGCCATTTGCCCTGTTCAGCAGTAGATTGAGTGACACATTGAAGCACGACATTGCTGCCCAGTTACATGCCACTGAGAAGCCAGACAGCTTCAGAACAGGAAAGCCTCTACTCCAGAGAGTCACAGCTAAGACCACCCTGGTTGATCTCATTGGCCCAGAATCACATTTCCTGCTGGACACACTGAACATTGGATCCGAGTGGCTTCTGGAACCTGTCACGTCTTGGCCACAGAATGAGGACTACAGAAAAGCGTTGGACTATGTTAAGAATCTGAAAGCGGTGAATGACATTGCTGAACGTGGTGTCAAGATGATGAGCGACTTTGCAAATGTCATAACAACAGATGCCAAGCAAAGGGACTATCTCCTTCAAGCTGTGGAGTTCAACAGACGCCGCTTTGACAGCTTCAAGAAACAAACTCTCAACAACTGACTGTGTAAATGTCATTATGAAATTAATCATCATGTAATGCTTTCACTTCTTGATCGATTAGACTTGTGACAAAATGTTAATCTCAAATTTGTGTCATGAATAAGGCGCCTTGTCTGCCTTGAGTGTGAGAAAACGAATTTTGTGATATTTCTGAAATCTTTGTATGTACCAATGTGCCATTTCTTGTTCCAAGACTATCATAATTGTATAAGTTAGAAAGAGGATTAAAAACACTTTAATTTGGTGCCTATTTTGTTGCTCTATCTTGTTTAGATAAAAAGTTATAGTGTAAAACATGATTCAAGGGACCCCGGAACTGTTGCTTTTGGCCAATTTCAAGGCAGAAAACTTAAAGCTCCATGCGGCAATGCTTCCCAACAACCTAGGTCAAAATGGTTGTGATTTTCGGCCTTTTCAGGTCAAAAAGCATGGGAAAAAGTACAGAAACCTATGAAAATAAGAAAGTTGATTTTTGAACAGGGCTAAAGTATTATACAGGATGTACATAGTCAGGATCTATTTTTGTGAAATAATTATTTTTTTCTATTTTTCTTTTCAGAAGCCCTTAGAATGAATACAGAAGAGCATGTGGCAATAGTAATTTGGCGAATCGAGGGAAAGAAATACAATGACATCAGAGAGAAGTTTAGAAGGAGATTTCATAAGCCGGGGCCAATAGACAAGACAATACGAAAATTGGTGAACAAATTTAAACGAACGGGATCTGTAAATGATGAAGCAAGATCAGGACGACCGTGTATGTCAGATCTTACCGTGAATGCAGTACGTGGAATTATCACTGAGGAGCCACGTACATCCGTTCGTGCTGCATCACACAGACTTGGCTTCCCAATGTCATCTGTGCACAAAATTCTGAAAGTTAATTTGCAGAAGAAAAGCTATCATTTGTAGGTTTTACTTGATTTACATGAGGAAGATTTCCCTCGATGAAGTGCTGTGTGTGCTGATCTCGTAGAACAAATCTGGAGTGATAATTTAATGGACAACATTCTCTTTAGTGATGAAGCCACTTTCCATACGTGTGGAAAAGTAAATCGCCATAACTGTCGAATTTGGGCAGATGAAAGACCGAATGATTTCATCCAAAATTGGGAGAGAGACTCACCTAAAGTTAATGTCTGGATGGGTTTAACAAAATCTAAGGTTTATGGTCCTTTTTTCTTTGCTGAAGCTACAGTTACGGGGCTTATTTATCTGGACATGTTGCAGCAATTCCTTGAACCTCAGCTGATTGGGGATAGGATTGTTAGTACCATCGTCTATCAACATGATGGTGCTCCTTGTCACTATGCCAAAATTGTTCAGGATTATCTAAATGGACATTTTCCAAATCGCTGGATCGGACGCGGAAGCAACAGACCTTGGCCAGCAAGATCACCAGATTTAACCCCTTTAGATTTCTTTGCATGGGGCTTTATCAAATCGCACATCTATCAGATGAAGATTATGAGTCTTGAAAACTTACGTACACGTATACAAACTGCTGCAGATAACATAACCCCGCAAATGCTCCAGAATGTGTTTAGAAATGCTGTGGAACAATTTGAGCTGTGCAGGGATACTGATGGGCATCACGTCGAATCCTACTCTTAATTATTTAATAAATATTACCACTTTATCATTTTATGATTGAATTCCATATAATTTCCAAGTGCTTCACAAAAATAGATCCTGACTTTATGTACACCCTGTATTATAAACTGTTGTAACTCTACAGTATATAAATAATAATTCCATATTAAGTTGTACTTTATAATTTATTTATTTAAACCATCTTTTTATTATGACTATTTTAAGTATTTTAATAATTTATAAACCCCAATTGTTTATCCATTTTATTCAAATTGGCTACCAGGAACTTGAAATTTAGTGAAATTTTAATGAAAAATTTTGTTGTTTACATTGTGAAAGAAAGAAAATACCTTTAACATAACCAATTACAGTACATTAAATATTGGTATTCAATTTATGAAATTTAAAATAAAATTTTATCATTTTACTGAGTAATAAAATTATTTAACATCATTTTAACTATGGTATATGAGTAACAAATTGTGGTACTATATATTGTGGAGTGAGCTAGGGAAAAGCATTTGAACAAATATGAACTGTAAAAATATGAAAATTGAAAAGTTTTCACATTAGATTAGTAAAATTTATGAAGGGAATTGATTTTTTAAAATATAGGTAAAGAATTGCATTGGCTAAATTTTGGAATTGGTACATCACTAAAAAAAGAGTTTGTAATCCTGTGACATAGGACACTGAACATAATTTTTAGTGAATCCCATTCATTTTTGCTTCATCACTGGATAGGCCACCTCAATTGCCTGACAATAACCCCTTTTGAATGTGTGGAGTTTTGTAAATCAGCAAAGCCAGATATCTGGTAGTAGCCCATCAAAGAACCAGAGGTTATTGGATGCATTCCACAAGAGCATCTTCCTAATGCTCTAATAAAGTTTGAGCATTGAATATACACTATAGTGATGAATGATGGTCATTTTCTGGAAGTGTTCTAAATTTGAAGAATTTGAAAATCTAAATAATCATATATAAATATATATTAGTGATGTACTGGTTCTAAAATTTAGCCAATGCGGATACCAATGCTGATTCTTTGCCAATATTTTTAATCAAATCTCTTCATTAATTTTCCTAATTTAATGTGAAAACTTTCAATATTCATGTTTTTAAGTTTCAAATTTGTTTAAATGCTTTTCCTTAGATCACTCCACAATATACAGTACCACAATTTGTTACTCATCTCCTGTAGCTAAAATAATGTTAGTTTTATTACTCAGTAAAATGATAAAATAATTCTATTTTAGTTTAATAAATTGAATACCAGTATTTAAAGTATTGGTTTTCTTAATCTTCAAGGTATTTTCTTTCTTTAACAATGTAAAGAACAACAAAATTTCATTAAAATTTAAGGCTCTCATGGCCTATTTGAATAAAAAATGGTTATACAATTCGAGTTTGTAAGATTATTAAAATATTTAAAATAAAGTCATCATAATAAGATGGTTTAATATGTAAATTATGAAGTATAATTTCATATAGAATTATTGTTAATATAGAGTAGGAGATTCCAATAGTTGATAATATTTAGAGATTAGCTAGTTAGAAAAAATGTAGATTTATGGGTAAATTCTTGTGAATGTAAAACATTTTTATATAACTACACTTTGAAATGAATATAAATTATCATTGTGGCTTTTGTATGTTCAGCTTTCTGTAAGTACAGATTTTCCTTTGCAATGAAAATTTTAAAATTTCAAAGAATTGGTGAGAGAATCAGTTCAGTTTGACCAATGCTGATTAATCAGTGCAACACTGATATATATATATATATATATATATATATATATATATATATATATATATATATATATATATATATATTAGGGTGCATCAAAAATGGCAACTTTCAAAAATTGATTTGGCCTACGTTATTATGGTTACATTCCCTAAAAAAATTCACATGCAAAATTTCAGGTCAATTGATTAATATCTACTGGGTCCACCTAGCTCCTAAACTTTTACAAAAATGACAATTTTTGGGATAAATTGCCTTAATTATTTTTTCACATATACCTTTATTTTATTGAATTGAATGATCCTTAAGGTACTATAGGCCTAGTATGTTTAGTTTGCTTGTGTTTAAGCCATAGCTACTATTAATAAACATCATTTGCCATCATGAAATACCTATAGCTATTTTTCTTATTTTCAGGCATGTAGACTACTTTAATATTAATCTATGTTTCTATTACAGGTCAATTTTTATATGTTGGTGATAATAGTTGATATATGATATAATGGATAATAGTGGTAAAGCCAGTGAAGCCACTTCTAGTGGTAAAACTTGTTCAAGTGGTGCAGATAAAGTTGATGTAAAAACACGAAAAAAAACTGTATATTTGGATTAGGTCCTGGCATCACAAATAATGATGCAAAGATTGTAGGATGTTGCTTGCCAACAAGTGAACAAGTTCTTAGATGTTTCCTATTTCACCAGCAACAGGGTCTAAAAGAGAGAACTAAGCGAGATATAGCTAAAATTTTTTAACAGAAATTCAACCATTCTACAATAAAGCCAACATACCAATGATTACTGAGAAAAAAGCATGTGAGAAAATAATTTCGTTGTCAGAAAAGAATGCGAAACTGAGAAATTCCATTGAAAAGAAGAGAGCTACAAAGTACAAAGACAAGACTAGAAGATATGGAAATGCAACTTAAAATGACTTTTCCACTGTGGATTAAAAATGCCGAAAAAATTATGAGTAATCCAGAAGATATACAATTTCTTCAATCTATGCAAGGGGATAGAATTGCTTCTTTTGGAGCTCATGATCAAACTTTAGCATCCAAAATGAAGCGCATTAATTTTCGAAAATGTGAAGAAAATGCGAGAAAAGAAAAGGAATTGAGAGACACTGAAGCTTCTTGCAGTTATGTTGAATTAGAAAGCAGTAGCACAAGCGATACAACTACCATTGAGAGTGAGTCAGAAGCTAATGATGGAGCTGAAAAAGATGGAAAATCCACACAGTCAACAGTCTGTTTAGGTACTCAAGCTATCATTCCTCATGACATTCTGAAAAGACCGAAACTTGTTTCTTTGGCATCAAGAATGAAAATGACTCCGGCACAACAGGCTGCATTCACAAAAGCTTTTGTTGAAGAATGTGGTGGTAACACTAAGGCAGTGGCAACTTCATATGCTACAGCTGATAGAGCAAGATGCGAAGTAGCCCAAAAAATTTCAAGTTCCATTAAAAAATCCTGGAATCCTCCTAAATTGGCCTCTCTTCATTGGGATTCAAAAATAATTTCTACTCTGCAGGATAAATATGTTACAGAAGAACGATTAGCCGTATCAGTTGGAAATTCAATGGATCTCAAACTACTTGGTATTCCATCATATCATCCTAGTGCTGGTGGCAGTGGCCAATCTGGGAAAAACTTGACTGAAGAAGTTATGAAGCTACTGAAATTGTGGAACTGCTCCGATTCAATAGTGAACTTGGTTTTCGACACTACAGCAACCAACACGGGACATGTGAGCGTGCATGCATAACTATCCAACAAGAGATTGGATGGCCTTTATTATGGTCTGCATGCAGGCATCATGTTGGTGAAGTTATTATGAGTCATGTGTTTCAGGACATGAAAGTAGAAACTTCGAGTGGACCAGAAATTAATGTCTTTAACAGATTTCGAGAAAAGTTTCAGTGGATTTCCAAGGATGAAAAATTGAAAAAAATTGACTTCAATCAGTACTCCAAAGCTGTCCAGGAGATTCTTCAGGAATGGACTGATTATGCAATTCAAATAAAGTAATATAGAAAAGCAACATACACGATATGACTACAAACAATTTTCTGACTTAGTTGTGTTATACTTAAATGCAGGACCTAGTGATAAGGATATAACCCTTCAGCGACCTGGTGCTATACATAGAGCCAGATGGATGAGTAAAGCAATATATGCTCTAAAAATTGCATTACTAGAAGATAATATCTCGAAACTACCTTCAGTAACAATCACAAACAAGCAACAAATTCTGAAACTAAGAGACTTTGCAACCTTCATTTCACTGATTTACTACCCATGGTGGATGACCTGCTCTTCAGTTTTTGATGCACCATGGCACGATTTGCAGCTTTACAAAAAGCTTCTTAGATACGAGGAAGTAAACAAGCAAATAGCAAAAAGTGCTCTAACATCTTTGAAACGTCATCTCTGGTACCTTTCATCAGAGATGATTCCTCTTGTATTATTCAGCGATTTGGTTCCAAAAAATGAACTTCGTGCTATAAAAACCATCTACTTTCCTATAAACCACACAAGATTGAGACAGTGGTTCCAGAAGGTAGACATGGATCTAGTTTTGGAAAGCCTAATTTCCCTACCAATCTACGATCGGAAACCACACTAGCTGACTTGGTTGACAAAAACTCATGGTTCATATTCTCTTCACTACAGTTAGACTATGATTTTTTAATGGTTGAGATTGTTGAATGGAAAACAACAGCATCATTTATATCTTCCAAAGAAAAACTTTTGGCTATAAATGTCATAAATGATGGCTCTGAGAGGGCAGTAAAACTATGCAGTGACTTTTATGAGGCTGCAAGGACTGAAGAACATCTTCAAAATGTTCTCCAAGTTGTAGAAGCTGACAGAAAAGCCACTCCTAATCTGAGAAAAGACAAGCTTCTTTATCATCTGTTTTAAAAGAAAAAAGGACAAAGAAGAAGAATTAAGATATCAATAAGCAATAAATCAATTTTTACAAGTATTTTATCATGAAATACCATTTTTAATAGGTGGAGGTGGTCGGTGGGATGCTTGGCAAGTTGGGTCCTCATCCGCATCCTGGTAACTCACTTCATGATTCTCAGAATAATACAAAAAAAAGTCTAAAAAGACAGATAATTTCATGAATTGAGGCTAAAACTTGCCTAAAACTAACTATATTTAAATTTTTTTTCAAACAAAATCTACAACGCTTACACAAAAGATTTTCTAGTAAAACCATAAAATTCCACAATTGTCAAATTTTCATCTTCGAGGTAGACCCACTAAATATTGTCAGAACAGCTTGAAACGTGGACACTGAAGGTTTGTTGGGGATTGTAACCATAATATCATAGAGCCGAATCAGTATCCAAAGTTCGAAATTTCACCCCTTATAGGCTGATACACCCTAAATTGTACCTACAAAAGAGTTATACTTACATCATTGCCATATATTTCTTTAGTTTTTGTTATTGCTTCTCTAGCTAACTGTGCATAATATTCTGCTGTCTTTTTTGTACTTCCAGCATCTGCTGAAATCAGATATGGCTTTTTTCCATTATGAATACCTTGCGCAATAATAGGATCATTACCTACTGAACTCCACCCATCTTGTATAAGGGTAATGGTACAATCATCAAGATTAAGGTCATTCTTCATTTCATGGATTACTTCATCATTAACTTTTATTAAGAGATCAGATGCCAACCTTTTCCTGTTTGGTGGTTCATATCCTGATCTTAGACCTTTGATTAATTTTATAAATTCTTTATTTTCTAAAATGTTGAAGGGTATGTTAGCTGAAAAAAAGAACCTTGCAACTTGTAAATCTAATTCTTCCTTTTGGTCCACAGTCATTCTTACCACAAATGGTGTAATTGATCTTTGCCTTTTATCAGGCTTTATTGGTGTTGAATGACAGAATGTGGACGATGAAGAACCTGCACTGGTGTCACTCATTTCAGGCACATTTTCACTTATAATCTTTGGATCATCTTTGCCAGAAGCCAAAGTTGGAGGAAGTGAATCAGTTTCAACTGATGCTCCAAATTCGAGTCTCGGCATACCGCTTGCCTCATTTTCAAAACATTCCACTTTTCTTTTACTGCATTTCTCTAGATGATGTTTCCTTCTCAATTTTTTGAGTGATACTTTCTTTGCAATAATTGCATAGTACTCTAGTAGGCTGATCACTTAATAAAGTCGCCTTGTCCCATTTGCTAGCTTTAGATCTTCCACCTCTATAACTTTTTGGCATCTTAAAAATTTAAATTTGAGTTAGGTCTAAATAAAGCTGAAATCTGCTATTAAGAAATAAAGGAAAGATCTAAAATTAAAATGGAGAAAATTCTAATATGTCATTATTATCTCTCATATCTGAACTTTCTGTGAAATAAAAGTCTTTTTAATATATATTGTAGATTAGATAAATAAAGTAATAAAATAATAAATATATTAGGCACTACATAATTATCAAACCTTTCTAAAAAAAATTTCAACCCATCAAAAAACCAGCAAAAACCCAGTTGGTTTTTTTTTTTTCGTGAAAAACCCAGGTTTTTGCCAACCCTGGAACAAAGTTGGGTTTTGACAAACTGCTGAAGCATGTCAAGATAAATTGGCCCTATTACCATAGCTTCTGCAAAGAAACAAGGTCCATAAATCTTGAATGTCATATTCAACCAGACAGTAACTTTAGGAGAATCTCTCCCATTTGTAGAGCTTGGTTGGTTTTTCACAAGCCCAGATATGGCAATTATGTTAATTAACCTTGATGCATGTGTGGAATGTCACCTCATTGCTGAAGAGAATGTGGTTCAATAGGTTTTTGTTAGAATGTTTTCAATCAATTCTGTGCAAATGGCAGCTCATCTTGGATAATCCTCTTTTTGTAACTCATGTAGCACTTGAATACAGTAACTTTTCTTTTTGAATGTTGATTTTAAAATTCTTAGAACAGTTGTTTTTGGTATGCTCAGTATATGTGATGCTGTGAGAGTTGACATTCTAGGATTTGTTTCAAAGTCATTTCTTACCAATTTGACATTTTCTGGAGAGGCATGTGGACATCCAGCTCTTGCCTCATGAACAGATCCTGTTCTTTTAAATTTATTGACCAACTCATGAATTGCTTTGTCTGTAGGTCTGGGTTTGTGAAATCTTCTTTTGAATTTTTCTTGAATTTCTTTGCACTTCTTCCCTTGGATATGTAGTGTTACAATCATTACACATTCATGTGCATCCATCATCATCTATGGCTTGTAGAAAGTAAAATAGAAAAACCATTATTTTAGCAAAGTCAGTAGTTATTTTCTTTTGAAATATGAAATATTATAGTGAAGCTGCTATTTAAAAAATAAAACATTACAAATACTCAAGCTGATAATAATGAAATAGTCTTAGAAAATTTCTGAAGAAACATGTGATATAGAAATTTCAAGTTCATTTGTTTAATCAGCATTAAAATATCTAGAGGAATCACAAAGTTGTTGAGGAAATAAAATCCTTTTGATATAATCTGCACTTGTATTGGGAGATATTGAAAATTCACTTGCAAGAGTTTTCTGGTTACTAAAGTCCTGGATAATAAAAGTTCTACTATATACATAAGAAAAATGACTACTGGTAATTATTTCTAAGTGTTTCTCAGACACCCTATACTTCAGTTATTGGCTCCCCTAGACAATTTAGTACTTTGCTAATAGTAAATTACTGTTGCATATTATTTGTATATGCCAGTGGTGGTGAACCTATAGCATGTGTGCCCATTCAGGCATGCAATCAAATTTGCCTGGCACGCCTAAGCATTGAAATTGTTATCCAAAAAATTATTCTAAAATAATGAACTTAATGTTTATAATTTAGTGTAATAAACTTTTTTTTGGCATGTTACTGCAAAAAAGGTTTGCCACACCTGGTGTATGCAGTATGATGTAGAAGTAATCTCACTGCAAACATTTATTAATTACATATCATAAGTACTTTTATATTGTAAGTGAAGGTATATTTGGGATTTTGAATATGGCATGCCTTCCTATCCCTGACTTACTATTAAAAAGGGCTGTGTTTCTCAACCTGGAGGTCAGCAGTGGTGGCTGCTCATTATGTGCTTATGTGCTACAGCACATCAGTTTTTAAAATACGTAAATAGCTAAATAATAAATCAATAAAATTACTTAATATCTTCTGTAATTTCCAATTTGATCTAAATTGTTTTCCGATTTATGAAAAAACGAATTAACTGCGCATTCCCTGCATTTCTATTTTTGTACTTTTGTGCTGTCATCAGAAGAGCACCCAAATCGAGTGAAATCAGACAAAGCGCATGCGCAGACATGTCTTTCAGTCCAGTTTCGGATAAGGTGTGAATGTGCTACCAGTCGCTGCAGCACTTGTCAATATGATGGACGCTCGATCGATTGCATTTTATTTTTAAACTTTTTAGGCGTGTGTATGTGTGTTTGTTTACTCAAGTGTTGTATATAAATTATTAATTTTTATACAAATATGAATTCAGTGAACAATTTATTAAAAGTACCTTTTTCATCTAGAACATTAAATGAAAAAGCTCAAATAAAACAGTTAGGTGGTTTGGGTTATAATGACCGAAGTATGGTTGAAAACCTTATGAAGTGAACTACTTTTTTCATCTCATTCTGTGCCAGAAATCGCACCCAAAGTTTGGCATAATAAGAAAATAATTTTTTTTTTTAAATATATATAAAATGTGAAAATTTATTCCAAAAACTCAACATTTTCATTAGCATACTTAGAACTCTAATTTAGCCAAAAATGAACGTTCTACCTCAATTAATAACAGAGATACTATTGCCAGAATATTGCTGAACTTTGGAGGCGAGATTTCTGGCAAATTTTAATTTTGGCGCTTAGGTACCTTAAGACGTGGGACCCTCAATTAATTTTATGAAACTCATTTGCAGGGATCCAACCTAAAGCAAAACCCGGAAACAAAATCAGAATCTAAATCTTTTGACTTTTGCAAAGAAACGGAAAATGGCTGTACTCCAACTGCAAATAATATCACAAATTTACTTAATTTTGAGCATAATGATAAAGAGTTTATGCAAAGCAATATATTCAGGTGTTCTATATGTCTGTATCAGACAAAATTCAAAGGAAACCTACATACACATTTAAGAGTCCACACTGGAGAAAAACCTTTTAAATGTGATATTTGTTCTTACACTGCAGCAAAAGTAGTCTAAAAGCATTTAAGAGTTCACACTGGAGAAAAACCTTTTAAATGTGGTATTTGTTCTTACACTGCATCACGGAAAGGTAGTTTTCAAAGGCATTTAAGAGTTCATACTGGAGAAAAACCTTTTAAATGTGGTCTTTGTTCTTACACTGCATCACTAAAAAATAGTCTTCAATGGCATTTAAAAGTTCATACTGGAGAAAAACCTTTTAAATGTGATATTTGTTCTTACACTGCAGCATGCAAAACTCATCTTCAAAGGCATTTAAAAGTTCATACTGGAGAAAAACCTTTTAAATGTGATATTTGTTCTTACACTGCAGCATGCAAAACTCATCTTCAAAGGCATTTAAAAGTTCATACTGGAGAAAAACCTTTTAAATGTGATATTTGTTCATACACTGCAGCATTGAAAACTAGTCTTCAAAGGCATTTAAAAGTTCATACTGGAGAAAAACCTTTTAAGTGTGATATGTGTTCTTACACTACAGCATGCAAAACTAGTCTTCAAAGGCATTTAAAAGTTCATACTGGAGAAAAACCTTTTAAATGTGATATTTGTTCTTACACTGCAGCATGCAAAACTAGTCTTCGAAGGCATTTAAAAGTTCATACTGGAGAAAAACCTTTTAATGTGATATTGTTCTTACACTGCAGCACAAAAAGGGATCTTCAAGGCATTTAAAATTCATACTGGAGAAAAACCTTTTAAATGTGATATTTGTTCTTACACTGCAGCACGCAAAAGTCGTCTTGGAGATCATTTAAGAGTTCACACTTTAAAAAACCTGGCCTAGACAAGCTCCCAAATTTCTGGCTGAAACAGGTCACAGTATTACACCATTATACTGCCGCCTTTCACAGGATTTTGCAGGGAGTAGAAGAAACACCAGAATGGCTTACAAGTGGAGACACAACCCTCATCCCTAAGACTCACGAGACAAATCTCCCAAATAAATACCGCCCAATCTGCTGTCTCACCACCACCTATAAACTTTTTACAGGCCTAATTGCAGACAGTATGTATGAACACCTGGATGCTGGAGACTATCTGGAAAAAGAACAGAAAGGATGTAGAAGAAACTGCTTAGGTACAAAGGAGCAGCTGCTCATCAACAAAACTATCCTTGAAGACTGTAAAAAGAGAGGCAGAAACCTTAGTATGGAATGGATAGACTATCAGAAGGCATTTGATAGTGTCCCACACTCATGGATTTTGGAATGCCTTAAACTGTACAAAATCTACCCTACCATTATTAGCACTCTGACAAACCAGATGACAAAATGGCAAACAAACATCAATCTTACCCATGAAAATGGGAAAATATCCATTCCCCATGTCAAGATTATGAGGGGTATATTCCAGGGGGACAGCTTATCACCCTTGCTATTCTGCCTCACCCTGGACCCCCTTAGCAAACTACTTAGCAATAATAATAAGGGCTACAACCTCAGTCAAACTAGGCGAAGAAATCCTGACAGTGTACTGAACCATCTCCTGTTTATGGATGATTTGAAGCTGTACGCAGACTCTGACCGAAACCTGGAATGCCTATTAAGGATTGTCCATGCTTTCTCCAGTGACATCAAAATGAAGTTTGGATTGGACAAGTGTGCTAAGTGTACACTTAGAGGGGGTACGAAAATACAAACCCATAACATCAATTTAGGAGGAGACACTGAGATCAAAGACTTGGAAGAGGATAGTTCCTACAAATATCTTGGGATAGAAGAAAGTGGAATATAGAACACTGGCAAATGCGAGAGAAAATCAGTGGAGAGTATGTACGAAGACTGAAAAAGATCTGCAAAACCCAACTTACATCAAAGAACAAAATAACAGCCATAAACCAACTCGCCATCCCTGTTATCAATTATAGTGTAGGGATCACAGACTGGCCACAATCAGAAGTAAATAAACTGGATGTTAAGACCAGAAAGATCCTCACTCTGAATAGAACAATACTGGAACCAATGTCTTCCCAGATTGTACCTACCAAGAAAACTGGGAGGAATGGGATTGACTGAGGTTAACCAGCTGCACCGATCATCGACCATCAGCATCGGGCAGTATCTAAAAAGTTCGAGTAGTTCTACAATAGCTCTGGTCCGTGAACACCGTAACACAAGGGTAACACAACATACTTCCATAACCAAACTGGCTCAGCACTTTGGAGGCAACAATATGATGGAAGAAGTAGAAACTGAAAGAGTACCAGCCACCTTAATAGCTAGGAAGTCACAAAAGATTTGTTAGGGAACAACAGGTCAAGCATGCAGATGAATGGGAACAATATCAAAGAGCTGGAAAATATTATCAAGAGTTACAGAAAGATTATATCAACAAAGAAGGATCACTGGAATGGTTAAGGAGAGGAGTTCTGCAATATGACGGAGAGCGACTAATAATGGGTGCCCAAGATCTTGCACTCCTCACAAATGCATTTAAAAAAATGGCTGGAATAAGTACTAATGATAGGTGTAGATTCTGTCATGTTGAGGTGGAAAGTGTTGGCCATCTAATAACAGAAAATGGCCCCAAAACAAAACCTGAGAAGGTATGACAATGAAATGGACTATTGAAGAAAAGAAAATAATTTTGCACTGCTCTGAATACTCAAGGTTTGAGAAGTGGAGCAGGCAGAACAACATAATCCTAGCAGAGCAAATCAGGAACTCCAACTTACCTGAAGAGAACAAAAATACCTCTGTCAAGAAACTACAATCATTAGCCTCACAAGTGCAGAAGTACCTTACAGAGGAAGAAATTAGTAATATTAAACAAAGCACCCTTAGGGAAGCAGCCGAGGATTACATTGCCAGAGAAGGAGAAGAAAGAGAGGAAAAAATGAAAAGATTGTGGACAAGAGAAAAGAAATGGACACTGATATGGGCTACAAAGTGTGCCAGAAAGAAACACAAGAGGCAGAAGAACATCACAAGGGAATGGAAAGAGATCATCTTCCACTTTTGCCCATGTAAGAGAGAGACTCCAGCTACAAGGTTGACCACTGAGAAGCACAACTTATAACCCAGAGGGCATTTAGTGACCAAGAAATGGAATACATGAATGATGAAATAGATAAACTTATTCAAAATGAATCCAGCCCAATAATGAACCCTATCCCACTATTACAGTGCCTTGAAGCCACCCAAAATATTGATGATGATGCATCTGGTAGTTCAGAGGACACACAAAACAGACAGCACACCAGCCAACATTTTGTAACCAATCCAATTCAGCAAATAGGAATGGGTGGCTCACCACCCAGTTCACCTGGATCCTCTGACTCATCATTGCCTAACCTAGCCAGATCAAGAACCCATCACCACCACCACCACAACCACAACCACAATATGAAGATATGGACTTACAGCAAATGGAAACGAAGGAGGAGCTAGTAAATATAATTGAAAATGTTAAAACCATGAATATGGAAAACTGGCCCCTACTGATCAAACTTAGTAAAAATAGAAAGTTTAAACAACTATTATGCAGAGTAAATGTTGCAGTTAATAGACTAGTTCCAGTCAATACAGACCTTACTGAACTTAACCAAGTAAATTACACTGCTGGCCTATTCATGCAACAGAAACTTGTCCCAAACTTTCAACCAAAGTTCCCCAGTCAAAGGTGTAAACCAAAACCCCCTCCTTGGAAAGTTAAATTAACTAAACAACTTACACAAGCCAGACGAGAATTGAACCAATTAAAGCAATATTTCCAAGCACCCACACAACAGGGAAAACTCAAAAAAACAAATGGAGAAAATAAAGAGGAAGTATAACCTGAGAGATAATCAATTACATGACAAGGCACTGGAATTGGAGGGAAAAATCCTAGCCATAGCCAATAGAATCAGGAATAAACAAAAGCAGATTGACATGAAAAAACCATAACAAACAATTTTCATCAAACCCTAGAGGCTTTTACCAAAATCTCATTAGGGAAAGAATAATAGTCCATGAACCACTAGATCAAACCCAGTTGGAGGCATACTGGAAACCCCTCTTTGAAACCCCTGAACAGCATAATCATGATGCTGCCTGGATAGAGACCATCTGGGTGGCAAATGAGGGTAAACCAGAAATGGAGGAGTTATTTATAACAGAAGACAAGATAAGAAGGAAACTGGCAAAATTCTCCAACTTTAAAAAACCTGGCCAAGACAAGGTCCCAAATTTCTGGCTGAAACAGGTCACAGCATTACACCACCATTATACTGCTGCTTTTCACAGAATTTTGCAGGGAGTAGAAGAAACACCAGAATGGCTTACAAGTGGAGAGACAACCCTCATCCCTAAGACTTGTGAGACAAATCTCCCAAATAAATACCACCCAATCTGCTGTCTCACCACCACCTATAAACTTTTTACAGGCCTAATTGCAGACAGTATGTATGAACACCTGGATGCTGGAGATTATCTGGAGAAAGAACAAAAAGGATGTAGAAGAAACTGCTTAGGCACAAAGGATTAGCTGCTCATCAACAAAACTATCCTTGAAGACTGTAAAAAGAGAGGCAGAAACCTTAGTATGGCATGGATAGACTATCAGAAGGCATTTGATAGTGTCCCACACTCATGGATTTTGGAATGCCTTAAACTACAAAATCCACCCTACCATTATTAGCACTCTAACAAACCAGATTACAAAATGGCAAACAAACATCAATTTTACCCATGAAAATGGGAAAATATCCATTCCCCATGTCAAGATTTTGAGGATATATTCCATGGGGACAGCTTATCGCCCTTGCTATTCTGCCTCACCCTGGACCCCCCTTAGCAAACTACTTAGCAATAACATTAAGGGCTACAACCTCAGTCAAACTAGGCAAAGAAATCCTGACAGTGTACTGAACCATCTACTGTTTATGGATGATTTGAAGCTGTATGCAGACACTGACCAAAACCTGGAATTCCTATTAAGGATCATCCATACTTTCTCCGGTGACATCAAAATGAAGTTTGGATTGGACAAGTGTGCTAAGTGTATACTTAGAGGGGGCATGAAAATACAAACCCATAACATCAATTTAGGAAGAGACACTGAGATTAAAGACTTGGAAGAGGATAGTTCCTACAAATACCTTGGGATAGAAGAAAGTGGAAATATAGAACACTGGCAAATGCGAGAGAGAATCAGTGGAGAGTATGTACCAAGACTGAAAAAGATCTGCAAAACCCAACTTACATCAAAGAACAAAATAACAGCCATAAACCTACTCGCCATCCCTGTTATCAATTATAGTGTAGGGATCATAGACTGGCCACAATCAGAAAAATCCTCACTCTAAACAGAACAACATACCAGAACCAGTGTCTTCCCAGATTGGACCTACCAAGAAAACTGGAAGGAATGGGATTGACTGAGGTTAACCAGCTGCACCAATCATTGACCATCAGCATTGGGCAGTATCTGAAAAGTTTGAGTAGTCCTACAATAGCTCTGGTCCGTTAACACCACAACACAAGGGTAACGCAACATATTTCTATAACCAAACTGGCACAGCACTTTGGAGGCAATAATATGATAGAAGAAGTAGAAGCTGAAAGAGTACCAGCCACCTTAATAGCTAGGAAAAGTTGCAAAAGATTTGTTCAGGAACAACAGGCCAAGCATGCAGAAGAATGGGAACAACATCAAAGAGCTGGAAAATATTATCAGGAATTACAGAAGGATTATATCAACAAAGAAAGATCATTCGAATGGTTAAGGAGAGGAGTTCTGCAATATGACGGAGAGTGACTAATAATGGGTGCCCAAGATCTTGCACTCCGAACAAATGCATTTAAAAAAATGGCTGGAATAAGTAATAATGACAAGTGTAGATTCTGTCATATTGAGGTAGAAAGTGTTGGCCATCTAATATCAGGCTGCAGGGTACTCCTGGCAGAGGGGTACTATACAGCCAGACACAATAAAATTTGCAAATACAGTATATCCACTGGAAGATCATGATGGCATTAGAATTAGAATGTAATAAAAATGTATGGGACCACACACCTGCACCAATTACTGGAAACAACCATTATAGTATATACTATGACACAATAATTCCAACAGCCACTTTTATAGACAATTCTGCAGTAAAACCAGACATAGTAATGTGGGACAAAGAGGGAAAGGAGTGCCTTACTTATTGAGATCAGTGTCCCAAATGACTATGGCCTTAATAGAGCAGAAAGGGAGAAAATTACCAAATACCAGGCGCTCATATATAATATAAAGAGGAATTGGAGATTGAAAGAAGCTGCCATTTTCCTCATCATAGTTAGGGCAACAGGTATGATGAAAAACAACCTATCAACTTACCTGAACTCAATCCCAGGACAGCCCCAGGCCAAAGAAATGCAAATGGGGCATTAAAGAGAATGGTCACCCCCCCCCCCCCCCCCCCCCACCCCCCCCACCCTGGAAATGGAGGAGTTATTTATAATGGAAGATAAGATAAGGAAATTGGCAAAATTCTCTAACTTTAAAAAACCTGACCTAGACAGGCTCCCAAATTTCTGGCTGAAACAGGTCATGGCATTACACCACCATTACACTGCTGCTTTTCACAGAATTTTGCAGGGAGAAGAAGAAACACCAGAATGGTTTACAGATGGAGATACAACCCTCATCCCTAAGAGTCACGAGACAAATCTCCCAAATAAATACCACCCAATCTGCTGTCTCACCACCACCTATAAACTATTTACAGGCCTAATTGCAGAATTGCAGGAATGGAACCCTCATGCAGGTTGGGGAATCCCATTTGAAGACCCAAAACAGCACAATGATGCTAACTGGATTGGATAAATAAGAGCAAATCAGAACAAACTGGAAATGCGTGAAGTGTTAATCACAGAGGAGGATGTAAAGAGAAAATTGGTGAAACTCCCTAATTTCAAAAACCTTGGACCAGATATGTTAGCCAACTTCTGGTCAAAACAAGCCTCCGCACTACACTATCATATTAGTTCTTCATTCAACAGACTAATGAATGATGAAAAAGATTTCCCAACACGGTTAATAGCTAGATCCCTCCTTCACTCCAAAATACCAAGATACAGTTTTTAAATCAAGTGCCCAGAAATTGTTCACTAAACTAATGAAAGAAAATATGTATGATCATCTGAAAACCTGCAACTACCTAGTTAAAGCACAAAAAGCCTGCAAAAGAAAGCACCTTTGAATTAAAGATCAACTACTATGGTACTCAATAGTGCCATCTTTGAAGATAGCAAAAACATGGGGCAGGAACCTCAGTGTGGTATGGAGTGACTATTTGAAAGCATTTAATCGTGTACCATATTCATGGACACACCAATAGTTGAGGCTCTACAAAGTTCATCCCAAAAATCACAACATTACTAGAACACCAAATAGCTAACCCCCAAGTCTCAAGAGAAGGAAAATTAATATTTCAAAGGAACATATTCCATGGACACAACTTGTTCCCCTGCTCTTCTGTATCACCTTAGATTCATTGAGCAAACTCCTTAAAAATAGTTATAAAGGATATTACTTAGAAACATCAAGATGAAGAGACCCAGACAAAATAATGAACTATCTCCTTTTCATGGATGATCTTTATGCAGATTCTGATACAAACTTATAGGAACCAATGTCTACCAAGGATATGTGTCCGATAGTGTCAGGGGATTCAGCCTCTTAGAACTCAACCATAAAACAAAACTGTCCCACTGAACCTCTATCGTCAAATTGGCACAGGATTTTGGAAAAGAGTTCATGCAAGATGCAGTGGAAGCTGTAAAGATGCCAGCTTCAAACTTGGCAAAAAGGTGAGAGGCAACAATATGATATTTGCACAGAAAGGAAATAAATATGCATGGCAACAGCATGAGAGGGCAGGAAGATATGTATAATGGCTAGAGAAGGACTACATAAATAGGAAGGATCACTGGAGTGGTTGAGGCAGGGATCATCATCATCATCATCATCATCTTCCCTGTAATCGAGCTGTTAATAAAAGATTTGGAACAATGTCTTGGAGCAGAGTCAGATTTAAAATAGTCTGACAGTCTTCATAGAGTTAACCCAAGAACTGTAAGTGTAGAATATATTATTGTAAAAAGAAATAAAACTTGATAAGTAAATATTTTGTAAAGATGAAGTGTGAAATTATTTGTAACTTTGTCTGGAAACTTTGTAATTTATTTATTACAAAATAAATAAAATAAAACTGAGTGTGTGTTTTGAATAGAGAGAGTTAACTTAGCTTTTGTACTGATAACAATTCATACTTAGCTTTTGTATTGTGAAGAATTTTCTCTTAGCTTTAGTATACTGTGAAGAGTTGATTTTCTTTTTTTTTTTAAACTGAACAGTTCTTTTGCTATTTTTTATTGTGAAGTTATTCATTCTTTCTATTGTTAATTATTATATACTTTATTATTTTATCTTCTTTTATCATTTACCACAGTGGTTATTTATGATGGCTTCTAATATGCAGTTAAATTAAGTTGTTTGATTATTTTGTTGCATATTCTATATATGTATTTGCTTTTGATTAGTGACTTTGTTGTTAATTTATCATTGAATTAATGAGTATTTTTTAAAGTAATGATTGTTGGCTCAAATGTTTTATGTACATAGCAGGCCTTTTGCTTAAATTAATTTTTTTTTTCTAAAATAGACCTTTTGTTAAGTAAACTTGGCAACTTTAGAGTAGTTTCAACACCACCTACAACCCTGGTAATTACTTCACTAAATTTTGTTTGACTTTCGTAATTGGTGAATATAATAGTTCATTTTAAAGAATATCAATTCATACTCAAAATGGCTTCCACAGCTTTCAGCAGCACCTATATATAGAATTGCCCTTGGTATAACCCACCAATTAAGTAAAACTATCTTAAAAACTTTAAAAAATTTATAATCTTTATGATCCAATAATTCTGCTATTCCTCATTCTTTCAAATTCCATAATTACCAAGCTTAAGATTTTAAAATTATAGTAAGCCCTCATCCAATGAGAGGGTTAGGTTCCTCAAGAACAGCGTGTTAGGTAAAACTGCTTTGGACAAACTTAATACCTTATGGCAGGGGTCCCCAACCCTGTGCCCGTGAGCACCATGGTGCCCGCCGACCCTTTTGCGTGTGCCCGCCACTGACTGACTACAATTGATAAGTTTTTATTTAAATTTTTAATAAAATGTTAAGTATTTTACATATTTTAAATATTTAGTTACTAAATATTTGAAATATGTAATGTACTTAACATTTTATTGAATTTTAGTAGTTAATTACGGAAACAGATGCTCATTTATTTGAAAATAATTATTTCTTTAGAAATAAATTAAGTTATCATTTTGATCATTTTTCTAAGATTCTTAGTTAGCCCATCCTTGTTTTTTTTATTATGTTCATTATTTTACATATGAATTAAATGGGTTTTTTTTTTTTATTATGTTCATTATTTTACATATGAATTAAATGGGGTTTTTCTTTTTATTATGTTCATTATTAAGTCCAACTATAAATTTGCCTTGAAAAAGTAAATGGTTCCCGCTGCACTACCGGTAGTCTTGAATGTGCTCTTCGGCACAAAAAGGTTGGGGACCCCTGCCTTATGGGATAAATGGGGATACATGAATACAGCCACATGAAGTCTCCCATTGATACTTAGATACATAGATTTTTTTATTCACAGGAAAATGAATTTTGCTACCTACTATATATTGTATATGAAATAAGAACATAATAAAATCATAAACATAATGATATTTACATATGACGAATAAAAATATATTAAATGAAAATAGCATGTATCTTTTCTTCACTCTTTCGGATGGTGCATATGGTAGATTCGTTCAGTGATGCTCATGGCCAAATGATATTTTATACTCATACCAGCACGCAACTTATCCAGAATCTTTATTTTTTTGGCTAATGCTGTAACCTTACTTTTCTTTTCTTCACTATCACTTGCAGATGCTTTACATTTTGGTGCCATATTGTTGTCTAAGGATAATAGCAAAACAGTGGCAAAAATAATCTAACACAACTTCACTGAACTTAATGCAGTAGTAGCATAAGTGGGACTGATATAAAGGGTGATGCGAGGTGTGACGCGAGAGGGCGAGAGATGCGGGACATTTATACATGAACATCTGCATCCGCGGATGTATGAAATCTGACATCTGATACATTACTAATACAGTATATGTCTGTGTTTTTGTTCTTGAACTCGGTTGTCCCATCTCTACCCCACCTTTCCCCAAGTTGGGGTACCTTGACTAGCACTGCAGCATTGCACCATGTACAGAGTCATCTGTGAGGCGAGGAACATTACAGATGCAGGAAGTGTGCATGGGAATTTTCTGTCTTCTAGTTTTTAAATAAAATATTGTGGTTCACTCTATCATATGTCTTACTTATATCCAGGAAACAGCTATAAATAATTGAATTATATATATATATATATATATATATATATATATGCACTACATTCCAAATTATATAATTATTAAGCAATTGTATTTTCTCCAATGTTTTCAAAAGTTTTTCACCGATTTCAATGAAATTTATAGCAAATAATTACTATATAGAGCAGCACTGATGGTATTCATTTCGATAAAATATTTTGATAATTAAAATAATTATCTCTATTGAAAAATATGTAAAATATGATGTTCTGAATTATTAAGCAAGTATTCTATTTACAGATCTAAATGGTGAAAATGGGTAAGAAGAAGGATTTAACACTAACTGAGAAAAGAAAAATAGTCAAGTTACTCACTGAAAATATAAAATCTGTTGAAATTGCGAAACAGTTTGGCAGGGCCTATCGAACTGTAAACAATTTGTAGCGGAGGGCAGCAAAGTGATAAAGGAGCTATAAGAAAAGTGACAAGGCGGCAGATATCTGTAATCAAGCACAAATTGCAAAGCATCCATTGTCCTCAAGTAAAGAGGTTTTTGAGCAGGCTGGCATACATAATGTACCAAGAACATCTTGATGTGGAATCCTCCAAACAATTGGCAAGACATGTAAACCTACAATTCAGTCACTATTAACACCCAGGTACAAGAAGCAGCGTGTTGAATGAGTGTGTCAGTACGTGAAAACAGATTTTAATAGTGTATTTTTAACCGATGAATGAAGAGCAACCCTTGAGGGATCTGATGGTTGGTCAAGAAGATGGATTGCTGAGAGCCAATTTCTACCATCGAGATTAAGACGCCAACAAGGTGGAGGTAGTGTCATGTTTTGGGTAGGATTGATAGGCAATGAAGTAGCTGTCCCATACAGAGTGCCTGATGGTGTAAAAATGAATGCCCAGTCTTACACAAACTTTCTAAAGGAAAACCTCATTCCATGGTAGAGATTGACCCTTAGCAATCCATCTTCTTGACCAACCATCAGATCCTTCAAGGGTTGCTCTTCATTCATCGGTTAACAATACATCATTAAAATCTGTTTTCACGTACTGACGCGCCCATCCAACACGCTGCTTCTTGTACCTGGGTGTTAATGGTGATTGAATTGTAGGTTTACACGTCTTGCCAATTGTTTGGAGGATTCCACATCGAGATGTTCTTGGTACATTATGTATGCCAGCCTGCTCAAAAACCTCTTTACTTACGGACAATGGATGCTTTGCAGTTTGCGCTTGATTACAGATATCTGCCGCCTTGTCACTTTTATTATAGCTCCTTTATCGCTTCGCTGCCTCAGTTTGGTACCCTCCGCTACAAACCTGTTTACAGTTCGATAAGCTCTGCCAAACTGCTTCGCAATTTCAATAGATTTTATATTTTCAGCGAGTAACTTGACTATTTTTCTTTTCTCAGTTAGTGTTAAATCCTTCTTCTTACCCATTTTCACCATTTAGATCCGTAAATAGAATACTTGCTTAATAATTCGGAACACAAGATTTTACATATTTTTCAATAAAATGAGAATTATTTTAATTCTCAAAATATTTTATCGAAATGAATACCATCAATGCTGCTATTTATAGTGATTATTTGCTACAAATTTCATTGAAATCGTAGAAAAACTTTTGAAAATATTGGAGAAAACGTAATCTGCTTAATAAGTGCGAACACAATGTATTTGATCTTTCCAGAAATGATCACAAAAAAAGGAAACGCCAAGAATGTTAAGAGAAGAGGAAGGATTGCGTTGTGTGTTGTTGAAGGTAAGGGGATAGTCGTGTGGAAGATTGTGACGAGTAGACATATGGAGGAACTGAGTTTTGAGGCATTGAAAGCCAGAAGGTTTTCTCTGCCCCAATCAGAGGATGTAGAAAGATCAGAGGTCTGGTGGTGTTCCATTGCCGTCCGACGCGAATCATGGAGTGACTGTTGAGAGGGACGCTTTGGGAAGCGGGTGGAAATGTGACGAGTGGAATCATCGGCATAGGCCAGGAAGTGCGAATTAAAAGATCTTTAATAAATAAAAGGAAAAAAGTGTGTGAAAGGACAGAACCCTGAGGAACACCACTGTTAAATAGTTTTAGGAGAAGAATAGTGGCCATCTACAACCACAGCTATAGATCAACTAGAAAGGAAATTAGAGTTGAAGGTACAGATTGAAGGATAGAAATCAAAAGAGGGCAGTTTCAAAATTAAAAATTTGTGCGAGACTATCAAAAGCTTTTATGTCTAGTGCAATAGCAAACGTTTCACAGAAATCTCGAAAGGAGGATGACCAAGAGTCGGAGAGATATGCAAAAAGATCGCTAGTAGAGCTTCCCTTGTGGAACCCATACTGATGATCTGGAAGAAGATTGTGAGAAGAGGTGTTTAAGAATTTTCCTATTAAGGATAGATTAAAAAACTTTAGAAAGGCAAGAGATCAAAGCAATTAGACGATAGTTGGAGAGTGGGTTGAGAGCGGTCACCCTTCTTTGAGACAGGCTGAATAAAAGCGAACTTGCACAAGGAAGGAAAAGTACCAGATGAGAAGCAAAAACGAAAGAGCTTGCCTAGGCAGGATGAGAGCACAGAAGCACAATTCTTAAGAACACGAACAGCACCATCAGGACCATCCGACTTCCTAGAGCTGAGCCCAGATAGGGCAGAAAAAACATCTTTAGAAGAGATTCTAATTTCAGACATAATAAAGTCAGAGGGAGGAGATGGAGGAACAGCCCCGTAATCGTAGGGCTGAGTTGGAAGTGAAAGTGTGAGCGAAGAGGTCAGCTTTGTCAGGAGAAGAGACGGCAATTGTGCCGTCGGAATGGAAAAGAGGAGGGAAAGAAGAGGAAGTAAAGTTGTTGAAGAGGTTCTTAGCTAGATGTCAGAAAGTGAGAAGAATTAGAATTGGATAGGTTTTTACATTTTTGTCGGATGAAGTAATTTTTGGCGAGTCGAAGAACAGATTTTGCACGATTGCTGGCAGAAATATAAGCTGAGTGAGAGTCAGGAGTTGAATGGCGACGGTACCTTCTGAAAGCCTCCTCTCTGTTGCGGATAGCATTAGGACAAGTAAAGTTAAATCAAGGTTTTTTGCATTAGTAGTAGGAAAAGATATAAATGTACGGCTCCATGCCCGAGAGAATCACCTCCGTGATGCGCTTAGCACACCTGGAAGGGCCTCGGCCATGGAAGTAGTAATCATTTCCTGGGAAATCATAGACATACTGCCTTAGGTCCTCCCAATCAGCGCCACCAAAGTGCCAAAGGCGCCTACTCTTGGGAGTATCTAAAGGCCGGATTGGAGGGATAGGACAGGAAACGGATATAAGATTGTGGTCGGGAGAACTCGACGGAGAAAATAGCTTCACAGACTAAGAAGAAGGATGAGAGGTAAGAAATAAATCCAGAATGTTGGGCCTATCTCCAAGGCGATCGGGGATACGAGTAGGGTCCTGTACAATCTGTTCTAGGTCATTTAGGATAGAAAAGTTGTAAGCTAGTTCACCTGGAATGTTAGTGAAATGGAAGGAAAGCCAAAGGTGTTAGTGAACATTGAGATCTCTAAAATGGAGGTTTTAGCAAAGAGCGAGCGGATAGAGTGTATTTCACTTTGGAAGCGAGTTAGTCAAAGAATTTGGATAATAGTAGAATTAGGGAAAAGGTAAACAGGGTAGATGTATTTAGTTTGAGATTAGCATGAAAGCCGTAGCCAGAGGATATAGACCGGAAGATTTGAGTTCGTGAACACGATAACAGGTTAGGTCAATGCGTACATGTACGCAACATCCACCTTTGGAGTGCTATTGAGTATATAGAAAGTAAGAGGGTACAGAAAAAGGGTTGCTGTCAGTCGTCCCAGACACCTGGTTTAATTTTTACCTTTTCATATTTAACCTTTTCCTTTTCGTATTTAACTTTTATCTTTTACACTTTTAACTTTTACATTCTTAACTCTTACCCTTTTACACTTTTGAACTTTTCTTGTTTATATCTTCCTTACAATGGGTAATTTCAGTCCCATCCTTCATTGGAACTGTCGAAGCATTTCTGCCACCTATGAAGGTGTTTCTCTTCTTTTACGTACGTCCCAACCTGCTTGTCTCTGTCCTTACGAAACGATTTTAGGTTCTCAGACTATACTTTCTCCTATTGGCTATTCTGGCCATCCTTGTTGAAGTACCCGCACGAGGCCATCAGCAAGGCGACCGCCAAGAAGCTCTCACATCATCTGTGGTATCTTTCCGAGGAGCTGGTCGGTTTGTCTCTCTTCGATGAAAAGGTGTCTTGGGGAACAAAGCAGTTGATGGTGGAAGGCGAGGAAGATGATGATCCTCCCAAAAGACCGAAGCTGGATGCAAGGATCTTCTTGGATGACGATGGAAATGGTCTTGAGCAACTGGTGTCCGCAAACTCCAAAGCTCTTTTCACGAAGTTGGCCCTTGCGGATGATTTCCTCCGCCAAGACCCACGCGAATGGCCCCAGTCCAAAAGCTTCCAAGCTGCCGCAAATCTGGTCCGGTCCCTGGCTGTGGTCAACGACAGAGCAGAGAGAGGAGTTGCCCTTATTCAAGACTTTAACAAAAAGCTGACCAGCGATGAGGAGCAGCTCCAATTCCTCCTTCAATTCGTCGCAGACCACCAAAACAAGTTCCCGGACTGCAAGAAAGCGACACTTTTGAACAAAGGCAGGTAACAATGAGTGGCTGGCAACCTTTGAGCGGCTAATACCTACTTTTGAGTAGGGGGAACCTGCATGCCCTGGGGCCAGTAGTGTCAAAATATAGACAATGAGGGCGACCTCTAAATATTGAGCAATACGAATAAAATTTTGCACGATGAATCATCTCCTGAAATAGCATCTATCTCGCGGGTGAGAGCGAAATTTCCGTCACTTTCTGTTTTTGAAGTCATATAAGGGCCACCCTAATATATAATGTTATAATGTTTCAGACCAACAAAGACCCTAGGATCCACTCATGGCTGGTCTACCTAACTGTGTTCGTAATCGTGTATTGTGTATGTCCTCCGTGGTGGCGGAGGGGACCTACAATTTTACGTGGGTTCCGAACCACAAGAACATAAGAAACTTATTTAAAAACTGCCGGTAAATTGGCAACGATCAATTTTTACGAAACTAAATAATTATCAATTTAAAAATAATTAATTATCGGTTTAAAACTAAAGATAGAATCTCTCGGTCCAGAGGAGCAAGTCATAATAGACTACTATCCACAAATATGTTACATTCTATATCTATTTATAACGGACATGCAAATATATCAGATCCAAAGAATCCAGTCAATTTCATTACGGTATCCATCAAGTCACGGTCCATATCGATTGCGGACCAAGTCAAAATTTACAACCATATACATTATCAATTTAAAAATAATTAATTATCGATTTAAAACTAAAGATAGAATATCTCGATCCAGAGGATCAAGTCATAATAGACTACTATCCACAAATATGTTACACTCTATATCTATTATATAACGGACATGCAATTACTGTATATCAGATCCAAAGAATCCAGTCAATTTCATTACGGTATCCATCAAGTCACGGTTCATATCGATTGCGGACCAAGTCAAATTTACAACCATATACATTACAATATATACACTTACGAGGAAAAGTGTAGGTGTGGCTGTAAAGACTGTACAGTAATGTAGAAATGTGTGTGCACCCATTATGGGTCTCCCATTTAAAGGTGTTTGTGGGGCAAGTGAAGATCATGAGTTTTTCAATACCTCACAGTACTATGGGGGGCACCGCTCGGCAGAGGAATCTCTTTAAATGGGGTGTGTAAGGACAGAGAGTATCCCCTAACCCAAGACGCTGCCTCCCTATATCCCACAACACTTGTGTTGAGTTGTGGGATCTATCCCCACAAAGCCTTAATTTTACTACCTTAAACTATACCCTTTCTATCAACATGCGCGTCCAATCGATTCTTAAACATGTTTATAGACGTGCTACTAATTACTTCTACCGGCAAACTATTCCAGCTATTTACTATTCTATGCGTAAAAAGTTTTTCGCAACACTGCTGTCTCGAACCTTCTACTTGTCAACTTACACCCGTTATTTCTAGTCCTATTATATTGAGATATTTCGAAAAAGCTATCTCTATCTACGTTATCAAACCCATTCATAATTTTGAAAACCTGGATTAGATCACCCCTTAACCTCCTAGTCTCGAGTGTTGTCAATTTTAACTCCTTAAGCCTATCCTCGTACGACTTTGACCTAAGCGACGGAATCATCTTAGTTGCCCGTCTTTGAACTCTCGATTTTGTCTATATCTTTGCGCATATACGGATTCCAAAATTGGACCGCGTACTCCAAATGGGGTCTAACTAATGATTTATAAAGAGGAACTATAATATCGCGCGATTTGTACTCAAAATTTCGAGCTATAAAACCTAACACTTTGTTCGCCTTATTGACCGCCGCTGTACTTTGTTTCGCTACTTTTAAATCACCAGTGACTATAACTCCTAAATCTTTTTCCTGCTCTACGCTTGTTAAATCTTTCCCTGACATACTATACGCAAAATTACCGTTACGCGAACCTATATGCATAATTTTGCACTTATCCACGTTAAATCTCATTTGCCATGTGACTGACCAATCAACGATTTTATTCAGATCTTCCTGAATTTTACCTCTATCTTCGTCATTAATCGCCCTACCACCCAGCTTCGTGTCATCCGCAAACTTTGAAACTGTACTGACTAGGCCGACATCTAAATCGTTAATATATATAAGAAAAAGCAAGGGGCCCAATACAGAACCCTGAGGAACGCCACTCGCTACATTAGCCCAACACGACTCCGCTCCATCAACGACCACCCTCTGTTTCCTGCCTCGCAACCATTCTTCTAGCCAATTTATTACTACACCCCTGATTCCATGAGCCTTAGTTTTTTCAATCAGTCTTTTGTGCGGTACGGTGTCAAACGCTTTTTGAAAATCTAAATACACTACATCAACCGCCCGATGTCTATCGTAAACGTTAACCACGCTTTGGAAAAATTCTAAAAGATTAGTTAAGCAAGATTTGTTTCGCCTAAAACCGTGCTGCGTATTTCTAATCAGATTATGCACTTCTAAGTGTTCGACTATACGATCCCTAATTATTGATTCCAGTAGCTTACCTACAACAGATGTTAAACTGATTGGCCTATAATTTCCCGCCGCACCTTTATCGCCTTTCTTAAAGATAGGTGTTACGTTTGCTAACTTGAAATTATATGGTACGCACCCCTCAGAAATAGACACATTAAAAATCTTTGTTAGCGGCACAACAATGCTATCTTTTAATTCTTTTAGTTGTATGAGATATATGGAATCCGGACCCGGTGATTTACGCGTTTTCATTTTATCAATATAGCGCATTACTTCCCCTTCACTAACGACAATATTATCCAAAATATTACCATTATCAAAAGGTATGTCTATGACCGTAGGGATATTCGTTACATCTTCTATAGTAAAAACTGACGTAAAAAATTCGTTTAGCAAGGTAGCCATTTCCTTGTTTTCAGAGACTAGATCTCCATTTCCATTTTTTAATGGACCTAAGACACTTTTTACTGGATTTCTATTATTGACGTATTGAAAGAATCGCTTGGGGTTTTCTTTACCGTCACGAGCTATGGAGATTTCAAATTCGCGTTTTGACTTTTTTATTACACTTTTAGCTTCACGCCTTAGAGATATGTAGTTGTTTCGTAACAACAGATTATCTTTATCGCACTTGTATAGCCTATAAGCCCTCTCTCTACTCTTTATAATGTCTCCTACTCTAGAAGTAAACCACAAGGGCTTGTTGTTTACTTTCGCACGCTTAATTTTGTACGGTACACATTCCTCATTTATAGTCCTAAATACCGTTACGAACGATTCCCACGTTAGTTTTGCGTTGGAGTTCCCCATTACGTTTTCCCAATTGACGTGTGAAAATTTATTTCGAAATTTACTAAAGTCTGCGTGCTGGAAGCTAGGAATTTTAGTCGAGTTAGTTGGTTTCGAGTGACTTACTGAGAGGACAAACTCTACCATATTGTGATCGCTATTGCTCAACGGTTCTATTACTTGAAGATCAGTAATTAGCCTATCATCCGGTTATTACTAAATCTAAAATACTGTCCAACCTCGTAGGTTCCCCAACCTTTTGAATAAGAAAGCTATCCTCAAGAAAATTAACTAAACGATTACCTTCCGCGTCTCCCTGCATTGTTTCGTAATTCACGTTGGCGCAATTAAAGTCACCCATAACTAAAGCCTGCTCACTACCGATTATTCTCTTTAGTTCACGATATAACGCTTCGTCCGTAGCAGCTGTTTGATTTGGGGGCCTATATATAACCGCAACAAGAAGTTTGAAATCGTTCAATTTAAGTTCTGCTATAATCGAATCTATCGGTTCTGGAATTGAGTGCTTTACTTCTATAACGTTCGCAATATTATCTTTGATATACAACATAACACCGCCTCCTCGCCTACCTATTCTGTTTTTAACAAAAAGTCTATAACCTTTAATTTGATACTCCCCTACAAAGTCACGTGTTTCACTGCTAAGCCACGATTCATTTATCGCAATTAAAGAAAAAAATTCGTTTATTTTATTTCGTAGGCTACGAGCATTTAACGATAGAACCTTCAAATTGTTTGTAATTGCGACACCTTCGCGAGCGCGGCGGAAATTTGTGGAATTTACGCTGGGACCGTTCGGCTTAAGGCAGCCTGAAAAGAAGAGACAGTATTATGAAATAGTCTTCCTAAACGCGCAGCTCCAACTTCATTAAGATGAAGTCCATCTTCGAGGAACAAGTCCCTCCTGCAAAAGTCAGGAAGCATAGGCACATTTTATTAAACTATAATAAATGTTCGAATTGGTGGCCTTCCACTTGGAGACACTTTCTGACGCGTTCAATGCATGATGGTTGAACATTTCTTACGTTAGTACTGATTTTTGCACACTCAGATGTGATTTCGTGGGTCGATCAGCATAGACTACCGACTTGAGATTGCCCCCACAAGAAAAAGTCAAGAGGCATAAGGTTTGGAGACCCAGGTGGTCATTCGACGGGCCCTCGCCGTCCGATCCACTTACTTGGGAATGTTTCATCTAAAGAGCTCCGGACGATGGTTGCGAAATGTTGTGGTGCACCCTCCTGCTGAAACCACATCTCCGCCCGTTCTGCCAATGGAATGTCGTCCAGTATGGGCATTAGAAATGTTTGCAGCATATGCAGATATGTTTCACTTGTTACAGTGCCGTCGAAAAAGTACGGAACAATTAACCGATCCTCCCAGAGCGCCGCCCACACCATAATTCGTGGATCGAATTGCACATGTCCTTCCCCCATAGCGTGCATTATGCCTATTGACACGACCGCTGAGGTGAAATATCGCTTCGTCGCTGAACATGATCCTTCGTTGAAGCTGTCGATGTTTTAGAAACCACTGGCAGAACTCTACACGACAGTTTGTGTCGTCACCGTGCAGTTCCTGAACGAGTTGGACTTTGTAGGGATGGAAACGATTTGTTGTAAGAATTCGTTGAATGGATCTTCTGGAGACACCCGTTTCCTGGGATAACTTTCTTAAGGACTTACGTGGACTGTTTTCGTAGTGATTGAGTACCGTTAGTGATGTTGGTGCATCGGTTGAACGTTTTGGCCGGCCACTACGAGGCCGATCATGAACACTTCCCGTTTCTTTGAAGCGAGTGAACATTTTTCCAACTGATGCCTGAACGACTGGCGGCCTCTCAAGGTGTTTGTCATTAAAAGCAGTAGCAACTGTTCGGTGTGTGTTACCACGCCTTGCACACATTAAAACTATCTCCACCCGTTCATCTATTGTCAGTTTCTGTACCATAGGTTCAACAACAAATCTGAAAAGAACAAAACACATTAAACAAATTATTAAAATGTGCCTATGGTTCCTGACTTTTGCGCCAATATATATATATATATAATATATATATATATATATATATAATATATATAATATATAATATATATATATATCCCTTTGCTTTGTCCGGAGCGATAGGGCGCGTCCCTCTGTGGCGAATGTGGGAATACACCTTTCTTCGGTGTAAGGGCTTTCTCTGCCCTCGTGGACCATTGGGCCCGTTTGGGGACCCGGCTGATCTCCTGCTTCTTTTTCTTTCTTTCTCCTTTAACCCATTCTTTCTGGCTTCTCTGTTTTTTTTGGCGTTGTTCTTTGGACCTTGATTTTGACCCTTTCCTTGGCCCTTGGGTGTGGGAGGTGGTTGCCCTGCACCCTTGTCGCTTTCCAACCAAACCTAAACCCTGTCCCTGCCACTTTTCACCGCGCGTTGGATGAGAGTGGCCGCCTTTCATGCACAGGGACTGGGTGCGGGTGTATCTCCCCTGCGTGATATCTATCGGCGGTGGAACCAAGTGTGCCCACACTTCGCCTTTCCCTTGTTGGAGTCGGTGGTGGCTGGATGCGCGCGGGGGATGAAGTTATTTTTTGTTTTGCTATGGACACTTCTACCCCTCGGCTTACGACTACTGCTTCTCATTCCCGGACTACTACTACTACTCAACACTCGGGTGGTGGGCAACCAGGCCCTCGAGTCCTTTACCACTGGAAGACCGCAACCTAATGGGGTTGACCCCCCTGTGGAAGCGGAACGCTTGCACTCTCCTTTTCCGTTGCCGACCCCAGTCCGTCCCTCGACTACGCCCTTGGACCTACACTCTCTGGAGCAGGGGTCTCGCCCCAACCCACTTCAGCCACCTTCGGGCAAGTCAAGTTCCACCGAGGACTTGCCCCCACAACCCGGCTTCTTGCTCTCCCCATATGCCCCCCTCACCCGCCGTCAGCCCACCTCCCCACGGAGAGAGCCTCGCGGCGGACGGGGGAGCCGGCATTCACGGCCGTCCTATCGACCGTTGAATATCTCAGTCCATTTCGACTCTACAGCCTCCCTCTCCCTCCCAAGTATCCACAAATTCCTGGTAATTCGGCCTACATCTGGGTCCCTCCCGAACAACTCTGAACGGACGTTCCAGGTGATCCGAACCCACAGCAACTCCAGCCGTTATGACGTACGCCCACAGAGGGATGGCTCCCTCCTCGTAAAATCACGCTCAGCCGCAGAGACGAAAGCCCTACTCTCCGTCACTGAGGTCCTTGGATGCTCGGTGTCCGTTTCCCCACACCCTCGCCTGAACCAGAGTCAGGGCACTATTTACGCCACCCGCCTATTGTCGGTCGCAGTGAACGAGCTCCTGGAGGACCTCGCACCCCAAGGAGTCACTAAGATCTACCGGTATCGTTTCACATCCCGACAGGGAGGCACCCGCCCCCTCACCCCACGTCTGCTCCTTACTTTCAACACACTAATCCCCCCGGCCGCATTGTATGGGGTATGGGAGACCGCGCCTCATGCGAGTTTTCTATCCGCCCATACGTCCCAGACCCGACCCGTTGCTTCAAATGCAATAAATTCGGACATGTTAGCTCCGCTTGTCGACAGCCGCATCAATTGTGTGTTCACTGTGGACGACTCGCTCACCCTGACAGGTGCCCCAACACACCCAAATGCTCCAACTGTGAAGGCGCACACCCCTCTTCATCCCGAGAATGCCTTTTCAGGTTCGAGAAGGAGGTCCGAGGCCTACAGGTGACGGACTTCCTTAGCCCCCGTGAGGCACGCGACAGGGTGCGGAGTCGGGAGGTGAGGCCGGGGGTGTCCTATGCCGCTGCTCTCGGCTCTATCATCTCGGCACGCCGCCCTGGCCTGCCGCCGAAACCCCCCCAAGCCACTGCTCCCTGTTCCCCTCAAAGAAAACCCTCGCAGGACCCGACGGTTTCCTGTCCCCCCCCCATTCCTCCTCTTCCCGCACCTCACCTGCCACGAATCCCCCAGGTGTCTGGGACCAGGACACCCAGGTCCCATCCACCTCAAACTCCACCTTCCCAGTACCCCCTGCACACGCCCGAACCTGCCGCCCGGAGCAAGCCGTCGAGGCGGAGACGCCGGAGCGTGTCACCGGACCCTCCGGCCTTCCAACGTCTCTCTCCCTCTTCCCCTTGGACCAAGAAGACGGCTCGGATCCTCACTCCGCCCACCACGTCCACTATGTCCATCTCTCCCCATCGCAGAAGTCCCCCCACTCTACCCCCCACAGACTCTGACAATAGTGGCTGAGATCCACGACCCGCCCCGGACGACGGGACCCAGTCCGAACAATATCATCTCCCCCGAGGATCCGGTGGATGCGGCCCTGGCGCAGCTGCACGGTGTGACCGAGGGAAGCTCGGCCGCGCCCACGCCCACGAGTCTTATGGATCTGCCCTTGCCTCCTGGTGCCATTTTCTCCACCCCTCCACGAGACTACTCTGATTCACCTCCTTCCACCCCCATCGTACCTCTTCCCCCAACATCCCCGGCCCCCTCCTTGTCAGCTACCCTGTGTACGCCCTCCCTCCCACCCGCCCGGTCCTTTTGGTACCCCTTATCACCACCTCGAGTCCGCCATGAGACCCCGGACAGGCGGGGTAGCGCAACTTTTGGGGCTACCATGCCCTCCTGGTCCGACCATAGAAGCCCGTCACAGTACATCCGACCCTCTCAGCCCACGATGTCCCTCTGCCTGCCGTGATCCACGCCTCCGGTCTCGCTCGGCCGACTCGATCCCGCCACCTCCGCGGGGTTCGACGGGCCGACCGATTCCTTCCCTGGTGAACGGTAGATAGCCAGCCATGCTCCCGACCAAGCCTTCAATTTCGCGAACTCCGGATCTCCCTTCATACTCCAACCTCCGAGCACCTACACCTTTACCCATCCCCCTTCATCAACTAATGGATCCCCCGAAAACCACAATAGTCCACTGGAACTGTCGAGGAATATTCGCTAATTATGAAGGCCTTACCTCCCTGCTTGCTACTTCCCGTCCGGTGTGTGTCTGTCTCCAGGAGCTAATCCTGGGGACCAGGCCCATGCCCTGCCCTACTGGTTATTTTTGCACCGCCACCCCGCCTCCTACCTGCACTCGAAGGGGAGCTGCCATCCTCGTGCACCACGCAGTCCCCTTCTACAACCTCTCCATCCGGTCCCCACTACAGGTGACTGCCGTCCGGCTCTCCCTGGATAGACAGTACACCGTCTGCTCCATCTACCTCCCCCCCCCACGCTCAAGTCTCCCGCGACGACTTGGTGGAAGTCGTGGAACAACTCCCTAGGCCCTTCCTACTGCTGGGCGATTTCAATAGTTGCCACCCCTTGTGGGGCGACACACGCACCACCTATATGGCCCCAACCCTGATATCCGTCATGACCGAACTCTCCTTCGAGTGCCTCAACAATGGCTCTCCTACTTTTTACCATGCCACCACCTGCACTCCTCCATCCTGTATAGACCTGTCCCTCGTTTCAACTGATGCCCTCCTAGACTTCACGTGGCAAGTCCTCCGAGAGGACCACGGAAGTGACCATCTCCCCATACAACTCACCCTTAATCGACCCGACCAGACTGTTCGGGTACCGGTAAGGTGGGTTACTACCAACGCGAATTGGGCCCGCTTCCGCGACAACACCTATACCACCCTTACAACTGCCCACTTCCCATCCATCGACGAGTGCATCGCTTACTTCGAGTCCGTCGTTCTAGCGGCCGCAAGCACTAGCGTACCACAATCCTGCGCCTACCCCCGCGCCCGACGGGTGCCTTGGTGGACCCCGGAGTGCGCGGAGGCCGTGCGCGCCAAGAAGAAGGCAACTCGGCACTTCTACCGGACGCGACTCCCCATCCATCGCACGGAGATGCAGCGGGTCAGGGCCATCGCCCGCCGCACAATGAAGACAGCGCGCCGAACTTCTTGGCGTGCCTTTGTGTCCGGCATCACCGCCAAACACCTTCGGCTACCATCTGGAAGAAGGTGCGGGGTGTCGAGAGGCGACATGTCCCCTCCCGACCCCCGGTCCTCCGGACTAACGACGGACTCCTATGTGAACCCAAGTCGGTGGCAGACCACCTTGCTTCTACCTTCGCCGCCGTTTCTTCCTCTACAGCCAATTCCGTACCCCCCCTGACGATAGCCCCTCTCCACCGTCCATAGACAACACCTACAACCGATTGTTTACCATGCGTGAACTACAGGCGGCACTGGCCTCTCGACGATCCCCTTGTCCCGGTCCGGACGGTATTCCGTACGGCATGCTCCAGCACATCCACTCTACCTTACAAATTTTCCTGCTGGATCTATACAATCGCATATGGATAGAGGGCGCCTTCCCCTCTAGGTGGAAGGAGGCCCACGTCATCCCTATCCCCAAACCCGGCAAAGATTCCCTGGACCCCACGAACTACAGACCAATCGCCCTGACGTGTTGTGCCTGCAAGATCCTCGAGAAAATGGTTGCCACGCGATTATCGTTCGTCCTTGAACATAACAATTCCTTCCCATCTACCTAGTCCTGCTTCAGACAATTCCGCTCCACTACTGATCCCCTCCTGCTTCTCAGCCGAGACAAACAGGATGCCTTCGACAATGGACAGTTCGTACTGTCAATTTTTTTTGACATCCAGAAGGCCTATGACCACCCGTCGAGCAATGATCCTCGGCCAGCTCCGACATCTGGGCCTCGTCGGAGCCATGCCGACCTTCATCAGAGGCTTCCTCTCTTCCCGGACTTTTAAAGTCCGGGTGGGCTCAGTCCTCTCTGACACCTTTGTGCATGAGGACGGGGTCCCACAGGGAAGCATCCTCAGTGTTCTCTGCTTCTCCGTCGTGATGAACACGGTCTCACAATGCCTTCCACCCACCATCCGCTCTTCCATTTATGCGGATGACCTTGCAATCTACTTCGCAGGGCGAGAACCGTCTATTGTTCAACGACAGATGCAGCTCGCCATCTACCGGGTGGAAAGGTGGGCGACGTCGGTGGGTTTCCGCCTCTCCATCCCTAAGACCAAGTGTATGGTCTTCAGTAGAAGAAGACCCACAGCCCTTCCTCTACCCTCTGTCACATTATACAGCAGGCCTCTTGAGGTGGTACCCTCCACGCGTTTTCTGGGCATGACCCTAGGGCCTAGACCGACGGCTCAATTGGGTTCCCCATCTCAAGTACCTAAAGCAATCCCTTCGACGCCCCCTCGCTCTCCTGGATCACCTCTCTCACACCACATGGGGTGCAGATCGACGCTCTCTTCTTCGCCTTTACATTTCCATAGTGCAGTCGAAGCTGGACTATGGTAGTGCAGTTTACGTTTCAGCCTCCACCGCCCGCCTCCGTATCCTGGACCCGGTACTTAATAGAGGCCTCCGCCTCGCCACCGGTGCCTTCCGCTCCTCCCCAGCCTCCAGCCTCCATGTGGAATGTGATCATCTCCCTCTCGCCCTCCGACGGGGTCTTCTCCTCATGAGGACATACCTCCGTGCACAGAGGCTACCTTCTTCGCTTCTGGGCACGGTGATTTCAGAACTACCACCTCAGGGACGGAGCTGGCACTTCACTGAAGCGGTCCGCTCTTTCCTTGATCTTTTCAACATGCCCGCCCCCTCAGTTATCCCCATTTCATTCAGCATCTACCCCCCTTGGATCCTCACCCCTATCAAGTTTTGCAAAGATCTGTGTACCCTACCGAAGACTACCACGAGCGCCATGATATACAGGTCACTCTTCCGCGAACACGCAACCCAACACTCGGACGCAGTCGCCATTTACACCTATGGTTCCCGCTCGGAAGCCGGTGTGGCCTCCTCAGCGGTGATTCTGTCCCAGCCGCTTTCCCGGGGCGTCGGCCTGCCCCGCGAGGCCTCCGTTTTTTCGGCGGAACTTTTCGCCATTACGGAGGCCCTCGATATTGTGCGCACCCACTCTGCCAGCTCCTTCGTCATTTATTCGGATTCCCAAAGTGCACTCCTCTCCCTGGAAAGATTTAACTCCCCCACCCGCTCGTCTGTACCATCCAGCAAACCTTCCACTGTCTAACGACCCTCCAACACAAGACAATCGCCTTCTGCTGGGTCCCGGCTCATGTCGGCATCCAGGGTAACGAGGCGGTGGATCGCACAGCAAAGACGGCCTGCTCACTGCCGGCCTCCTCCCGACCCCTCCTTTTCTCCGACTTCTTCCCGACTTTCCGCTCCCACTTCCGCTCCATATGGCAGCGGGAATGGGACCAGGCCACACAAAATAAATTCCACACGATCAAGCCACGAATAGAATACTGGGCCTCCTCATTCCACCGGTCCCGCCATAAGGAAGTAATCCTAGCCCGTCTCCGCCTAGGCCACACCCGCATCACCCACGGACACCTTATGGCGAAATCGCCAGCCCCGCTTTGCCCTACCTGCCATACCCCTATCACTGTCATACACCTCCTGGTGGAATGCCCAAAGTTGTCTGCTCTTCGTCGCAGGTGTTTCCCTCTCTCGGCCGAAGATCCCATACCCGACCGGCTACGATCCATACTCGCCGATGGCCCCCACTTTTCAACGGAAGCGATTTTCTTCTTCCTTACTCACTCCCAGCCGCTCCATCGCATTTAAAACCGTACCCCTCCTACCCACTATCCAGCGACTGACCCTTACTCACTCCCCTAGTCTACAACCCCCAACACAGTAACATCACCCACTCACCGCCTCGCCGAGATATGTACCGATCCTTTTAGGTACGAATCGGCGGTAAATCAGAGAAAGAAAAATATATATATATGTCATTGGTCTAATAAGGTTGATTTTGCCCTGCTGAGGATCATCAGGTAGGGTGTGGTCACCGTCCGTGTGGAAAAAAAGGGAAAAGAGAAAAAAGTCGGCCGAATTGTGGACAGAAGTTTTTCTTCTTTTTTTGTTTTTTATCCATCTTTATTTATATTTTTTCTTTTCCAGAACCTTCGTCGGTAGCTTAATTAAGTATATATTCATTTAGTATAAATTCGGGATACAAGAACCTGTTTCTGCGTTTGAAGAACATTTTTGTGGGCTTGCGCAATTTACGGGCAAGTTTGTAGTCGCATGCCTCACAGTAATTGATAGGAAGCTTGCAAAATCCAAACCAGGTTTATTGATGTTGCTGTTAAAACGAAGGCAACGGAAGCTTACCGCAGTGATGAATACTCTGGAGATTGAAGAGCTGCTTGAAGGTTGACCGGATTGCGTTCGCCCTTGCTGACCTTGGAGACTGTAGACCTAGGTGAGGTTTGACCGTATTGCGTTTCGCCCGTCGAAAATGACCTTGAAGACGGTAGGGATGTCCTGTTGAAATACTTGTTGAACTAGCGCCGATTGAATTGCAGTGGAGGATGAGCAACGAGCGAAATGGGTTTGTGGCTTGTAGCTTAATAGGAGGTTTACGGACCTGGGCCTCGGAAGGTGCTTCTGTAGTCAGGTTGGCCTTGCCGGCGAGAGGATGAAAGTTGACATCCGGTAGAGAACTGGTAAGAGGCCAACGGAACGCCTACAGCAGTGATGTCCTTTCTTGCAGGAAGGAATTGTAGAGTCGCCTCAAGTGTCGCTTCGTTCTGTATAGTTGAAGTGTGACTTGGGACTGAGGCCGGCTGGGGTCATGATGGCGCTACGTAGAGAGTGTTGATTCACGAGGAGGCAGTATCTAGCGGAGTGAGAGCGAATTCCAGTGAATTCTGCCTTATATATGCTCGTAAGATGCTAACTTTTCGCGGGCCTTTTTGGGAAGACACAAACGTCATTTTGTTTCTGTTTCCTTGAACACCACTTGTGTTTTTCGCTTCTTGATGATTCTAAGATGCCTGGAAACGACGAGGGAGAAGGAAGGAATCCTCTCTCTCTCTCTCTCTCTCTCTCTTCTCTCTCTCTCTCTCTCTCTCTCTCTCTCTCTCTCGATTTTAGAAGCATGTTTAGTTCAAATGATAACCCAACTCGCAACAATGGTTAGAAGTTGGATTTGTAATGATTTAGGACTAGTATATGTGGGAATTATTTTAACACGTTGATAGTTTAAGATTAAAACATAAGAAAACTCTGCAGGAGTTCGCTTGCACGGTGTATCTGTGAGCAAGGTAAATATAGAGCTATTTATATATTCTCCACTTTCCTGTAAAATTTCCTTGGCTACTTTTCCAGGGTCAAGGTATTTTCTTCAACTTTTCCATACCTGCCTCTGGCAGGGAGGGAGCGGAGGGTGGGGAGAGAGCCTTCTACTTTTCTATCCAGTTTTCTACTACTGCTAGGATAGTTGAAAGAAAAATAAACTTTTAATAACAGGAATAGTTTCCTCGGTCGATTAGTTCAAGAAAAGGTTAGACCAAATCTTGCACACTATTTGAGTGTGTAGAAATTTCCCTGGCACCCGTTGCCATTGGTACCTCCTCGGTATGGGCCGCAAGGCCTTTTGAGGTACTTCTTTTCCTTGTAACTCTCTTCTCTCTCTCTCTCTCTCTCTCTCTCTCTCTCTCTCTCTCTCTCTCTCTCTCTCTCTCTCTCTCTCTCTCTCCAGTATCTTTTTTAATAGTGACTAAGTTTGATTGTATATTTGTTAGATAAGTATAATATTTATTTACTTTATTATTGAGATTAGGGCAAGCACTATTGCTTAATAATTAGACAATTTATTAGTAATTATAATTAAATTACTCCTTTTCCGGTTAACGAACATAATTCCATATTGTTTAAATTCTGTTTTTTTCGGCTGAATTTCTCTGGGAAAGTTAAAATTAAATAAGTTTGCATTGTTTTAGACGGTAGTTACAGATTGCATTTTCAGACGAGTTACATAGTAAGATTTGTATGTTCGAGTCTATTTCCGTTTCCGGTCTTACACGTGCTCTCGCAGGTCCATTTCCGGTCTGTAACACGTGCTCTCGCAGGTCCATCTCCCGCATTCACTACTTCTCTCCCACGATCCGTTGTATAAATTAAAATAACATATTATATTATTTAAAGTAACATCATTCTGCATTGTTATAAACGGCTCCCTACACATCCCATTCAGTTCCGTATTCAATTCCATTTCCGGTCTGAAACACGTGCCACTCGTCTGCGCGTGTTTATTTCGTATTTCGGCATTCACCAATCCTCCCTCACTAACCAATATACTAATTATTTCGTATTTCGGCATTCACCAATCCTCCCTCACCAACCGATATACTAATTAAAATAGCATTTATTATTATTTAAATTAATATCAGACTGCATTGTTACTAACGGCAACCCACAGGTTCCATTCAATTCTGTATTCAACTCAGTTTCCGGTCTGTAACACGTGTTTACTTCAGAACTCACCATTACCCCTCTCACCATTCGTTATATTAATTAAAGTAGCATATTGTATTATTTAAAAGTAACGTATCGTATTAATTAAAAGGAACATATTGTATTATTTAAATTAACGTATAGTAATTAAAAAAAAAAAAAAAAAATAATAATAATAAAATAAAATAAAAATATGACAGGGCCAGCTAAATTGAAAGCAGAATGCTTTAAATGTAAAGTTAATCATTGGTGCGTTGACTTCCCCGAAGGTAGTATCAGCGATATCACATCCCTTAGTATATGTTTGTTTTGTAAACTTAGAGACAACCACGAAAAGGAAGTGAAAGAGCTAAAGGAATTAGTAAAAAAGCTTGAAGCTAGGCTCGTAGTACTGGAAATCCATCCCAGTAGACAAGATCAAACTAAAAACAAACAAGCAGATTTAAATTGTAAAATTAAGCATCTAGAGCAAAGCGTGGCACGCTTGGAAAACACGGTGACTATTCCGGAAAATGGAACGGAGGACCAAGAATTCAAATTGGTCAAAAATAAAAGACCCTCCAAACCAAAACCAAAACATAAGGATTTGGAACCCATTACCATCAAAAATAAGTTTCACTTACTTGCTGATGAGGAGGATGAATCCTTTTTAATTGGGGATTCTATGGTAAGGAATCAAGGGGACTTTTTCGGAGCAAGACGGGCGACCAAGAGAAAGCTCCGATGTTTTCCGGGTGCCACAAGCCAGATAATTAATAGGGAATTAGGCAAAATTAATATCAAAAATAAGAGTTGCCCTATCATTGTCCATGTTGGTGGCAATGACGTTTTTATGGGAGGGACAGGAGGGCAGACAGAGCCCATTATTAAAGAATTTAAGAACCTAACTGACAAGGTTAGGGATAGGACAGACATGGGTATGGTCGTAGGAATTCTCCCTCGAATGCGTGCTAGTGACTATACTCTAAGTAAAGCCATTAGCATAAATAAAAGAGTTAAACGCATGTGTGATGAAAAAGGCCTAAAGTTTGTCGATTTTTGGCCTACATTCCACGGAAATGGGGAATACTATGGTCGGACGGGATACATTTTAACCAGAAGGGGAAAAAGAAGTATGGTGATTTACTGAACATTAATTTGTATAATCTTTTTAAACTAAGACCCCCCAAACCAGCAATTGATCCTGCTCCCCAAACGGTTAAACCTACTCCCCCAGCAGTTAGCCCCCCTCCCCCAGCAGTTAGCCCCCCTCCCCCAGCAGTTAGCCCCCCTCCCCCAGCAGTTAGCCCCCCTCCCCCAGCAGTTAGTCCCCCTCCCCCAGCAGATAGTCCCCCTCCCCCAGCAGATAGTCCCCCTCCCCCAGCAGATAGTCCCCCTCCCCCAGCAGATAGTCCCCCTCCCCCGCAGCTAGTCCCCCTCCCCCAGCAGCTAGTCCCCCTCCCCCAGCAGGTAGTCCCCCTCCAACAGCAATAGTGAGGGGCTCTTCGACTCCCGACAGCCCTGGCTGTTCGGGAAACGGGTCGTGCTAGGGGGCGGTCAGAATAGGGAAGGCTCCCTCCGTGCAATGCTTTTTAATGCTAGGTCAATTAGGAACAAGTTTCGCGAGCTACGGGCGCTCTTAGCATCAGAATACCAGGATATCGTTGCTATCACCGAGTCCTGGATTCATATTGATCGTAGGGACTACGTTGGGGAGTTCGAAATTCCCGGGTATAGAATGTTTCGCAAAGACCGCACCCGTGGGGAGGGGGGTGGGGTACTAATATACGTGAGGGACAAGTTGAGTCCGGTTGACTGCCAGTTCCGGTCGGAACGGGAGCTGCTTGGCGTCGATCTGAACGTGGGAGGGACGAACTATAGGTTAATCTTGGTGTACAGACCTCCGCATCTCCTCCTCGAGGACGATACAGCCCTGTACACCGAACTCAGTAGCCTGCTAGGGGATAGGGTGTGTGTAGTTTTAGGAGACTTCAACTGTCGCGGCATAAAGTGGGAAAACAGGACTGCCGATGCTGAAGGGAGGAGGCTAGTTGACTTTGCTGATGAGAACTTCCTCACTCAGTGGGTCAACGAGCCTACACGAGGCGAAAGCGTTCTGGACTTAGTGTTCACGACCGAAGACAACCTCGTCACTGGCCTCACCGTTGACGAATCGTTGGGCGGGAGTGATCACAGTCTTATTAGGTTCCGTGTGTGCGTCCCTCGGGTGAAGCGTAGTAACTCGAGAGGCAGTAAGCTCGATCTCCGGCGGGCGAACTTTGTTAGCCTCAGGGATAGCGTAGGAGAGATGGGGTTAGAGGTTGGCGGCGATGTTGAGGGAGTGTGGAGTGCATTCCGGGATGAGTTTATGGTGCTGCAGTCTGCTGCCATACCCTCAAAACCGGTCACCCCTGCTTCAACGCAGCCTAAGTGGTTCAATTGTGGCATCGCTTCGGCTATCCGAAATAGGAAAGTAGCGTATAGGAGGGCGAAGGCCAATCTTTCCCACGAGAACACTGAAGCGTATGTCCGCCTGTGTAGGGAAGTGAAGGCGAAGGTTAGGCTAGCGAAACGTAACGAAGAACTACGGGTGGCAAGCCTCTGCAAGAGGAACCCTAAGGAGTTCTTCAGTTATGTTAATAGTAGAAAGCCCATTAGAAGCATGATAGGTCCTTTAAAGGACGGAAGCGGCGTTCTGCGGACCTCCGACGCGGACATCGCTAATGTGCTTAATGAGTACTTTGCGGGAGTGTTCACCAGGGAGGATACCCGCGTCATCCCCGAGCCAGCTGTGAGGCACGAAGGTGCTGGCCTGGATAGTGTTAGATGTACCGCGACAGTCGTTGCTCATAGAATAGACAAACTGAGCGCGTTTAAGGCTCCTGGGCCAGACCAGTTTCTCCCCAGTGTTTTGCGAGAAGTCCGCGACCAGGTGGCTCCCCACCTGGCTACAGTCTTCAACAAATCGTTGGAGATGGGCCAGGTGCCTGGCGACTGGAGGGAGGCCAACGTGACCCCTATCTTTAAGAAAGGGGATCACGAAAGTCCAGGGAACTATCGTCCTATTAGTCTCACTTCAGTTGTAGGTAAATTATTAGAAAGGATAATAGCTGATAGAATCGTTGACCATTTGGATTCCTACAAGCTGCTTGGGGACTCCCAACATGGGTTTAGACGGCATAGGTCGTGTCTCACCAACTTGCTCGAGTTTTTCCACGTCATGTTGAGTGAGTACGATAAGAGTAGGGCGATTGATATACTTTATCTCGACTTTCAGAAAGCCTTTGATAAGGTACCTCACCGCCGGCTAATGGCGAAAGTGCGCGCGCTGGGTATCGGTGGGGAAATAGGTAGGTGGATTGAAAACTGGCTGAGGAATAGGCGGCAGAGGGTGGTAATTAAAGGGGCTAGTTCGGGTTGGGCCTCGGTCACTAGTGGGGTTCCTCAGGGTTCCGTTTTGGGGCCACTGTTGTTTACCATTTACATAAATGATATCGACGGTGGCATCGTCAGTCGGATCGCCAAATTCGCTGATGACACCAAGCTTGGGGCCAATGTTGGGACGCCCGAAGCGATCGAGGAACTGCGTGCGGACCTAGGTAGGATAGGAGAGTGGTCCGAAAAATGGCAAATGCCGTTTAACTTGGGTAAATGCAAAGTGATGCACATTGGCTACGCCAATCCCAAGTCGGACTACTCGATGTTGGGCAGTAATATCGAGGTGACTGATTTAGAAAAGGACTTGGGTGTGCTAATTAGCAGCGACCTTAAGTTTACGAAACAGTGTGTAGAGGTGGAAAAGAAAGCCCAGAAACTATTGGGTTATATCAGGAGGCAATTTCAGTTTCGGAACAAGGAGATTGTGCTCTCACTGTACAATTCCCTTGTTCGGCCGTACCTGGAGTATGCTGTGCAGTTCTGGTCGCCCACCCTCAGGAAAGATATTGAGAGGCTGGAGCGAGTGCAGGCGAGGGCCACAAAGTTGATCCCTTCCGTTAGGCATATGGGCTACAATCGACGGTTACGCGCCCTGAACTTGTTTTCGCTTGAAACTCGGAGGCTGCGCGGTCAACTGATCGAGGTTTTCAAGCTCTTACGAGGGTTCAACGATGTCGATTTTAGAAGTATGTTTAGTTTAAATGATAACCCAACTCGCAACAATGGTTGGAAGTTGGATTTGAAACGGTTTAGGACTAGTGTGTGTGGGAATTACGTTACGTATAAGATCTGTGACACATGGAACAGGTTACCTTCGGAAGTTGTGAACAGTTCCTCTGTGGATCAGTTCAAGAAAAGGTTAGACCAAATTTTGCACACTCTTTGAGTGTGTAGAAAATTTTCCGTGGCACCCGTTGCCATTGGTACCTCCTCGGTATGGGCCGCAAGGCCTTTTGAGGTACTTCTTTTCCTTGTAACTCCTTGTCTCTCTCTCTCTCTCTCTTCTCTCTCTCTCTCTTCTCTCTCTCTCTCTCTCTCTCTCTCTCTCTCTCTCTCTTCTTTCTCTCTCTCTCTCTCTCTCTCTCTCTTCTCTCTCTCTCTCTCCTCTCTCTTCTCTCTTCTCTCTCTCTCTCTCTTCTCTCTCTCTCTCTCTCTCTCTCTCTCTCTCTTCTCTCTCTCTCTCTTCTCTCTCTCTCTCTTCTCTCTCTCTCTTCCTCTCTTCTCTCTCTCTCTCTCTCTCTCTCTCTCTCCTTCTCTCTCTCTCTCTCCTCTCTCTCTTTCTCTCTCTCTTCTCTCTCTCTCTCTCTTCTCTCCTCTCTCTCTCTCTCTTCTCTCTCTCTCTCTCTCTCTCTCTTCTCTCTCTCTCTCTCTCTCTCTCTCTCTCTCTCTCCTCTCTCTCTCTCTCTCTCTCTCTCTCTCTCTCTCTCTCTCTCTCTCTCTCTCTCTCTCTCTCTCTCT
>JAJOZX010007370.1:60000-218448 GCA_023014485.1 Bathynomus jamesi | reverse complement strand
CGTGCAATAACACTTTATCATACTTTAATACCATTGTTCTTCCTCATGAGCAAATACTTAGTACATTTTTTTAAAAGGATTTACTTTGTCCTTTGTTCGCAGAAGATTTAATTTAATTTTATGCTTATTACTCTAACGTGTCTAAACAAACACCCTGAATGAAGAAACCATTTTCTGTTTAATTTGAAACTTAATTCAGTATATATCACCCTATAATCTATATGTGTACAGTTGATTCGATTCGAATTGTTTGGGATGCTTTAATTCGAGATCAGATTCGAAAAAAAATTGTGATTTGCAGAGCCCTAATATATATATATATATATATTATATATATATATATATATATATTATATAATAGATATCGCCCTCGCTTGAACGAAATTTGAGGGTTTCTGGAATTCTGGATAGTGTGATCGATAGGACACTGAAACCATGCGACGCGGGTTCGAGTCTCACTAGCTCTTAATCTCCCACTTTTCTACCTTTCTGATTTCCAAACACAGAGTGTCCAAGTATCTCGAAAACTCAGACCTTGATTTCGACTCTCTACTTCTATGAAGGGTCATTTTTGCGGGCGTTCGCCCTTGGCCCCTCCTTCCTGCATATAAAATATGTATACAGACATATAAGTACGTAAATCCCGCAAATGAGGCGTGATGCTGCAGAAGGGGATTGACCACAGGTCGATCCTGAACTGTCGTTCGAACTCGCATAAAGTAACAAATATATATATATATATATATATATATATATATATATATATTCCCCGCAAGGGGGTTCTAAGCTCGAGCTCTTGAGTGCTCTTTGTGCTCGTTTTGTACGTGCTTGTTCCTGGAGGTTTCACGTGCGCCCTCCCGGCCCTAGCACCCAAGGATGATGGGGCTCGACCCTGCAGTCCTTGTCATCCTTGGTCTTTTTCCACTTCGACTGTCCCCTCCACCCTTTCTTTTTCCTCTGTCTTTCCTCTCACTTTTTCTTTGTTTTTCCGCCGAGAATGCCCTTTTTAAATATCGAGGCGAATCGGTTCTTCCCGAACTTAAAAAAAAAAAAAAAAAAAAATATATATATACAGGGTGTCCCTAAGTCTGGACCATAGGTAAAAATAATAAAATTACAAATAGTCCAAAAATTTATTTATATATATTTTTTTATTATTTTTATTATTTTTTTATTATTTTTTTTATTATGATCTTACTCCGCTGGAGTTTTATTTGTGGGGCTACTTGAAAGCCAAGTGTACGAGGTCAAACTTCAGAACATTTTTCACCTTAAAGCACGCATTGTGGAGGCGTGTCAAGAATTTCTGCGACTGTGATTCAGAAAGTGCTGTCGCAGTGGAGATTACGTCTTCAACTATGTGTGCGACACAACGGCGGACACTTTGAACAGATTATGTAATAAATTTTTGGACTATTTTGTAATTTTATTATTTTTCCCTATGGGTCCAGACTTACGGGACACCCTGTATATATAAATTTTTTTTAAAGAATATGGAAATTTTATCAAAAAATTTTCCTTTTAACTTCAATGAGAAGTGATGAACCCTTAAAAAAGGAAATCAAATTTGGGGCATTCCCAATTTTTTGATCTTTGACTTTTTTTTTAATATGAATTATAATTTTGAAAATTTACTATTATTTTAAATAATCTTTTGAAACTTTTTTTTTTTTTTTTGTAAATGCGATTGAGTATTCGATATTTTCTCCATTATCAAGTTGGAAATCTGCCAGTAGCGGAAAATCTTAGGGTTTGGGGGGGGGGGGGGGGGGGGGGGGAGAAGAGGGGAGAGGGAGGGAGAAGAGGGAAGAGGGATCGTCTGTTTCTCTCTTTTTTCCCCATTTTCTTCTACTTAATTTTTTTTTAATCACTTAATATCGATTGTGTTACGAGGCCTATTTATTTGTTTTGATTTTTGTTATATTTTATAAAGTTCATTTGATCTATAACTGCCATGAGACGGGGTTAGATTAGGTTAAGGAGATTAGTAATCGAAGCGTTGTTTTCAAAAATTTAACTTTTGCCCGGTTAGGTGTCTCCAATTTCAAACGAGTGATAAGCGCAGAATTAAAAATAAAATAAAAAATTTAATATCATTATTAATAAAAATACACCTGACCTGACCTGACCTAACCTGAGGGTACAGCAAACACATTTGAAATCTAAATCAAGTCGCAAAACAGCTACATAATTCTATTTCAAATAAAAACACACATATCTCTCAATGTTTTTCATGTAAATATTCTACCAACACTGAAGTTCAAAACAAATATACTGTGTGTGTGTGTGTATTTTTTATGCAGGAAGGAGGGCCAAGGGCAAATGTCCGCAAAAGCGTCCCTCCCATAGAAGAAGATCAAAATTATATTACACACACACACACACACACACACACACACACACACACACACTTCTGTACAAAAGTTTGACATTTTACATTTTTCCACTCTAATGCATAAGAAAACAAACTTTGTATTCAACTGAAACACACATTTAATGAACTGAAAATCGAATTAATTTAACCATAATTATAGAATATATACACCTTGATATAAATCAAGTACAGAGCAACCTTTAACTCCCATTGATCAGAATCTTCAAAACATTGTGATCTAACAATTCAAAGCAAACGTGAGCAGCTAATATTAAGTATTGTAGTAGCTAATCCCTCACATTTATAGGAGACTGTGTAGACACCAATCGCCCTGGGAAGTACTACAAGGGGGACATTAAGGAGGAGTCAGGGAGTGCTAGAACTCCCGTTTCTCCTGTCACTATCCTCTTTTGCCGACCTTTTTCTGTCTCTCACCTACCCTGTGAGCAGTCTAGCATGCTCTCAAACACACACTTGTCCCTCTATTCCTCACTGCACATACATGCATCTTATACACTACAAAACCTTTTCAAAATTAAAAAAAATATATAATAATAATATTTGTATTTTGGCTCTCTTCTTTCCTTTCCATAAGGGACGTTTTTGCGGACGTTCGCCCTTGGCCCCTCCTTCTTGCATAAAAAAAAAACCTGTATTAAGAAGGGGGAACAAGACCAAAACCTAAAATATATACTGTATCATAACACAGAAACTGGACTAAGGAACAGTAATCAAAGGTGGATAAACGAGTCAAAGTTTTAATTATCTGCACGTAATCGAAGATAGTATACGAGACGACGAACTGAAACGATAGAGAGCCTTGCTTGAAGCCAACAGTTAAGCAAGGAGCAGGTTCAATTCAAGTTTGGGGGGGGGGGCGGGGTGTATCTCCTCAAATGGAGTTGGAAAATTGCTGAAAACTGATGGTATATTGAATGCTGCTAGGTACAAACAGATTTTGAACCATCAAGGTATCCCTAGTGGTGAGAGGCTTATTGGTCCAAAATTTATCTTACATCAAAATAATGATCCAAAACCCACACAATTGGAATAATTAAAACCTATTTGCAAACAAAAGAGGAAGCTGGAGCCCTTCAACGCACGGTATGGTTCTCTCAAAGACCAGATCTCAATATCACTGAAGCTGTATCGGACTATTTGGATAAAGAAAAAGTATAAAAGAATCCCAGCAACTAAGATGACCCTGTAGAAAGTTTTGGAAGAAGCGTGGAGCACCAAATCTAAGAGTTCTAGGGATGTACCGGATCACAATAGAGCCAGATAACCGGATACCGGATATCTGGCTTTTTATTTTTGCCAGATACCGGATAACCCGGCCAGATCAAGAAATGGCCGGATACCAGATAATTGCCGAATATTTGGTCGGATCATGTATTCTTAAGGGCATAAAATTTTAAAACTTGCAATTAACTTGTGGTTTAATAAACATTTATGGTTCCTACTAATTTTACAAAATTCTCCTAAAAAATATGCAGATTAAAAATTTTGTTTATGCAATAAAAAAATATCCATAAACCAAAAATAAGACATGAACTTTCTTTATATATATGATATATATATAATTTAGGGTGATTCAAAAAAATCAAAAATTTTTTTTTTAATTGTTCAACCTGTATTTTTGTTCCCTATGACAAAAAAGTAGTGTATGCCAAATTTGGTGAATTTTAAATAAAATTTACTATGTGCTACCAGGCGTCAAAGTTTCCCTTTTTTTCAATTTGTTTGTTTTTACAACTTATGATTTTACGTTTAATTGTTTATATTTCAGAAGTTTTAATTAATGGTTTATATATTAGCTTGCTTTTAATTGTTGTTTGGAACTCGTAATTTTGATACCAATTAATCGATTATGGAAGCTAGGCCTAACTCACCATCACCTAGTTGCTCAGTTGGGAGAAGTTCTACGAGAAAAGAAACTGAAGTATGGCTAATTGGGCAGCCCTCTGCAATACTAAAACATCCGTATTACCATCAGAGAAGGAAATGATGGCCCTCTTCATGCACTACAGAAATATTAAAAAGCGAGGCATTAGAGAATCATGCTACTCTACTGCAGATGATGTGCTAGCAGTTTGGAAAAAAACAGGAATACCAGCAAAACAGAGTACATGTAGTAGATAAAATTCAAAGAATACTGAAGGAATGGCAGCTGCTTAAGAAAAACAAAGCAAACAAATTGAAAAGATCACAAAATTTAAATAATAAAGAGGAAAAATGGAAAGATAAACTGGAAAACTTATTTGACATTGCTCATAAGAATGCTATGCAGCTTATAAAAATAGAAGATGATGATAAATTCTTGAAAATGCAACGTGAGAAAGGATGTCATGGAAAAGTGGGTACCATTGATAAGGCTGTTGCTAAAAAAGAGCAAAGAGCAGCAGAAAAGCAACATTATGAAAAGAGGAAAGCAGAAGAGATCAAAAGAAAGAAGAATGAAGAGGCTGTCATACTCACCAGTACATCATCAGAATCAGAATCAGAGGAGAGTAAAAGTGATGAATCTGGTTTCTGTGCTGCACAACCTTCAACATGGAAAAGTAAGGTAGGCAAACGTAGAAAATTGTTTGATGATAAATTATTAGGAAGTCTTGATGTTGCAAAATTGAGTGACAGAAATGCGTCTCTAGTTTTAATGCCAACAATCAGACATCGCTTGAATGGGGCATCTGCGAACAAATAAAATGCGTGTGTTTCGATACAACGGCAGCCAATACTGGTCCTAGAAATGCTGCAGCTATTCTTCTGGAACAAAAATTCGACAACGATTTATTGTGGCTGGCATGTCGACACCACATATTTGAAATTATGCTGGAAGCTGTTGTTTCAGTCTTTATCACCATCTTCTGGCCCAGATATAGTCCTTTTTAAGAAGTTCAGAGAAAAATGGTCAAGCATTAATAAGGAGGACTACGAAACAGTATTATCAGATCCAGATATCTATGAAAATATTCATGACATCAAAGATGACATAATTATATTTGCAGCAAATCAACTAGACACATTCCAACCAAGAGACGATTACCTAGAACTATTGCAGTTAACAATTATTTTTTGGGAGGTGAACCAAAAGGTGGAATCAAATTTAAACATCCAGCGGGACTTCATCGGGCTAGGTGGATGGCCAAAATTACATATTCATAAAAATTTTTTGTTCAAATCTCAGTTCAAAATTTCAGTAAAAGACAAAAAAGGACTAAAAGACATCTGTCTATTTGCTACTCGGTTATATGTAAAGGCATGGTTTACAGCTCCTGTGTCATCTTGCGCTCCTCATTTTGATCTGGAATTATTACAGAATCTTGTAGTCTACAAACAAATAATGACACAATTGCATTTGTTGCTATTAAAAAACTGTTAGGTCATCTCTGGTACCTATCAGAAGAACTGGTAGCGTTGGCCTTTTATGATGATGAAGTGCCTACTGAAACAAAAAACAAAATGGTAAAGGCCTTGCAAAATACAAAATAAACTCTTCCTGCAAAGCGGGCTTTTCTAGATCCTGCACTTATTCTAACGAAGAAATTAGAAGATTTTGTCACATCAAATACTCAAAGATTCTTTACAATAACAGAATTTAGTTCAAAATTTTTACTCAAAGATGCTAAAGAATGGCATAATGATGAAGAGTTTAACTCCGCTAAGAAATCTATCAAACAGTGGAAAGTCGTGAATGATATAGCGGAAAGAGGAGTAAAATTAATGAATGAATATAATAAAATACTAACACATGACGAAGATCAAAAACAATTCTTGCTACAAGTAGTGAAAAACTACAGGGCTGTTTACCCTGATAGAAAAAAGAAACATTGATGAAGTAAGGACAGCTAATGTCTCAAATATCATGCTAGTTTAATTATGCATGCTTGTGGTTATGGTAGGACCTACGGGGGAGCTTTCCACATTAAAAAAAAGCAGTGCGCCTTGTACTGTACCTCCTGGGTGGTGTGGAAAAATTTGACAATTTGAGTCGTTCTGTCAATTTTTAATTGCTGGTAGCAACCCTTAAAAATTAAAAATTTGCTAAAATATTTTAGGATAGTTATTTTTATGCTGAAATGAACCATTTAAAGGGTTGAACACATTAAAATATAAAAAAAAAATTTTTACCCCCATATTTGAATCACCCTAATATTATATATATATATATATATATATATATATATATATATATATATATATATATATATATATATATATATGACAAAAACATTTTCTTTCTTAATATATAACTATTAACTGTAAATGATAACTGTGTGATAATTATGACTGTGTGTGAAAATATATAGTTATATTTTTCATTATGTGTTCATAACAAAATTATTTGAAAGTGTCCCCAGAAGAATTTCAGAGATTTTAAAAGGAAAATGTTTGGGTACACACTCGCTATTAGTTTATACCAAGATATATTCTCTTTAAATATGGTTATTTGCATTTCATTTTCATTTCATTAAAAGTGTATTTACTTCGAATACAAACTTTTAGTTTCTTTTACGAATCAGAGTGGAAAAATGCAATATGTCTAAAACGTTTGCACAGCGGTGTATATATACGTATATCTGCACCCAACATTGGAGGGTACAGAAAACTCGACCAAGAATGGACCAGAATGAAAAGATGGAAGAGGAATCTGAACTCTTTTGAATCGATTTCTTCCGCGCTTCCTTTCAAACCTTTTAGAATGGAAGTAATTTCACTTTCAAACAGGAAATACAGCCAAGGAATAATTTGCAACGACTATTCTTCTCGTAACGAAGCATACAGTTCATACATATATATATATATATATATATATATATATATATATATATATATATATATATATATATATATATATATATATATCTTAATGGATGTTGTATTTCTTATCTGACGGCAAAATGTTACGAAATCTGAATCTCTGCCAATGAAAGTCTTTTTTTAATATATCTTTCGTATAATTTAGTACGTGTATGGAAGAGGGGTTTACCCTTACTTCATAACCTCGTCATGATTTGTCTTTGGTATAATTTACAATATGGTTATGAAATAAAGGTTAAATTAAATTGACTCCAATATTTTAAATTAGTATTTTCTTTTTTGTATAAAGTAAGTTATTTACCACACACACACACACACACACAAACACACACACACGTTATATGTGCTAGAAACCCTAAAACGAAACTAAAAGCCCACTAAAATCTAAAATAAACTGCAATAAAACTTTGAAGATCTTAGAGAGAGAATATTTATTTTAAATAAAAAACTAAATCGTTCATAAGTAGCTGCTGCATCACTATCACTATCATCATCATTATCATCATCATCATTACCATCACTCGAAACGGGGATTATTCCTGAAGACTTCAAATTAGCTAACGTCACGCCTATTTTTAAAAAGGCGACCGCGCGGTACCTAGCAATTATAGGCCCATTAGCTTGACGTCAATTGTCGGTAAACTTTTGGAATCCGTAGTTAGGGATCGTATTATCGATCACTTAGAAAGTAGAGATTTGATTAATAGTAGTCAGCATGGGTTTCGACGCCATAGGTCTTGTTTAACTAATTTGTTAGAATTTTATAACGAAATAGTGCGCGAATACGATAGGCATAGAGCAGCTGACATTATTTATTTAGATTTTAAAAAGGCGTTCGATACAGTTCCGCATAGGAGACTAATTGCGAAGGTTAAAGCGCACGGTATACGCGGTCAGGTAGCTAACTGGTTAGAAGAATGGCTTCGTGCTAGGAGGCAGAGGGTCGTAGTTAATGGTAGTGAATCGGGGTGGTTAGATGTAGGTAGCGGTGTCCCACAGGGTTCAGTGTTAGGCCCATTGCTATTCGTAATTTACATTAACGACATAGATGTAGGATTGACTAGTAACGTGTCAAAATTCGCGGACGATACTAAAATAGGCGGTAAGGTTGTTAACGAGGACGATAGAAATAGGATCCAAGACGATGTAGATAGGATTATGGAGTGGACAGATAAGTGGCAGATGCAATTTAACGTAGATAAATGTAAAGTTTTGCATATAGGTTCTCGCAACAATAATTACGCGTACACGATGGATGATAGGGAGTTAGCGAGCGTTGACGAGGAAGTAGATTTAGGCGTACGCGTAACTAAAGATTTAAAGGTTAGGAACCAGTGCCTGGAGTCTTGCGCAAAAGCGAATAGGATGTTAGGCTTCATAGCGCGTAATTTCGAATTTAAATCGAAGGATATTATATTGCCCCTTTACAAGTCCCTAGTCATGCCTCATTTAGAATATGCCGTTCAGTTTTGGTGCCCGTACTTGCGTGAGGATATTGATAGGTTAGAAAGGGTTCAGCGTCGTGCCACGAAACTTATTCCGTCATTGCGCAATAAGCCTTATGAAGATAGGATTAAAGAGTTAGACCTGTATTCACTCGAAACTAGGAGATTAAGGGGGGAGCTTATTGAAGTTTTCAAAATCGTTAATAACATCGATAACGTAAATTTTGACAAATTGTTCACTTTCGATAATAGTAATACTCGCAATAACGGATTTAAGTTGCGTGGCAGACGTTTCATTACTAATATCGCTAAAAACTTCTTTACATTTAAAGTAATTGATAAATGGACTAATCTTCCCGCGTCAGTCGTTCATTCTACCAGCGTTAATATGTTTAAGAACCGTCTTGACAGACATTTTAAAAATATTAACGTTGTTTAAAATTAAAAAAGAAAGTTAACAACAGGAGCTCTGGTGGTGGTGCTCGAGGATGAGTCTGTTGACGATGAATGCCAGCTTGTGACATGCCAGCGTGTGATGCCAGCAATTAAATTATTAAAAAATAAAAAATAAAATAAAAGATAATTAAAAAAAAAAAAAAAAATTAGGCTAACACGAACGTAGATGTAGCTCGTAGCGTAAACTAACCCACTTTTTTTTTTTTTTTTCTCCCTCCTTACTTTGCATGTCTCTAACTCTTTCCTTGCATGTTTGTAGTTTGCATGTTGACAGTGAGTTAAGACTGTGTTTGCATGGTTTTTAAGCGTTCTTATTTTTACTTCTTTTCATCTTTCACCCCTCTCCTATTTTCTCCGACTATTTTTCTGACTTGTCGGCAATGGCCGGCGGATGATGATGGTGAGACTTTTTTCCTCTTTTTCTGAATGAATGTTAACCCACGAATGATAGGTGTTGCTCCTTACTTAACCCCTTATTCTCTTCTCTTAACCCCCTACTCTTTCCTTTCTCTCGGGCTAGCCTTAGAGTGGATCTTAGGGTCTTTGTTAGCCTTAGCTTCTGTAGATCTGTAGATCATCATCATTGCAAAAGTGGTAAAACGAGAAAAGAAAATTTCAAACAACAATAATATTATCAACAAATAAAATTAAACTATATGCACTGAACAGCTGCAGTTTGCAGCTCAACGCAAAGAGAGAGAGAGAGAGAGAGAGAGAGAGAGAGAGAGAGAGAGAGAGAGAGAGAGAGAGAGAGAGAGAGAGAGAGAGAGAGTTACAAGGAGTTAAAAGGACAAGAGGAAGCCTCAAAGACCTACTTTCGGTCCACTCGAGGATGTTCCTGTTATTAAACAAGTTCATTTTTTTAACTATTGTACAGCAGTACAAAACTGGATAGAAGAGCAGAAGGCTCTCTCTCCCCACCCTCCGCTCCCTCTCCGCCAGAGGTGAGTACGGAAAAGGTTGAAGAAAATACATTGACCCTGAAAAAGTAGCTAAGGAAATTTTACAGGAAAGAGGAGAATATACGAGTCTAAGCTAGCTCTACACTTACGCCACGCACACAGAGTTCGTATACTAGATAACGCCGGTGTATAAACTAACCAATAAAATATTTGTGCCAATCGCGCATCAACCCCTTGGTGTTGTCAGAAAAAGTAAAAACCTCGAACATATGGTTTTGATTTTTTACAAAATATTTACAGCTCTATTTACTGAGGCATTGGTCCCGCAAAGACCCCATAACCCACTTCAGGCTAGCCCCAAAAGGATTTAGAGAGAGGTAAAGGTTAAACTCTCCATGTCTACACCTGTGTACGCACAAAGCCACCACGCCGGCAGAGTGATAAAATGCTTCCACAGGAAAGGGGTGGAAACAGGAATTAAAAACAGAAATGAGAGAGAGAGAGAGAGAGAGAGAGAGAGAGAGAGAGAGAGAGAGAGAGAGAGAGAGAGAGAGAGAGAGAGAGAGAGAGAGAGAGAAGTACCTCAAAAGGCCTTGCGGCCCATACCGAGGAGGTACCAATGGTAACGGGAGCCACGGAAAAATTCATATACCCTCAAATAGTGTGCAAGATTCGGTCTAACCTTTTCTTGAACTGATCCACAGAGGAACTATTCACAACTTCTGAAGGCAGCCTGTTCCACGTGTCACAGATCTTATAGGTAAAGTAATTCCCACCACCTAGTGGAAAACAGTTTCAATTCCAACTCTCCAACCATTGTTTGCGAGTTATCATTTAAACCAGTGGTTCTTAACCGGGGGGGCGCGCCCCCCTAGAAACAGGAATTCTCTAATTGTATTTGTTATTCTCTTAACGAAACATGGCTAATATTGAGAAGTTATTGAGAATGTTATTTTGATTGAAGGGGGGCGTGGAGGGAAGGACCAATTCCTAGAGGAAGCATGGTAGTAAAAAGGTTAAGAACCACTGATTTAAACTAAACATGCTTCTAAAATCGACATCGTTGAACCCTCGTAAGAGCTTGAAAACCTCGATGAGTTGACCGCGCAGCTTTCGAGTTTCCAGCGAAAACAAATTCAGGGCGCGTAAGCGTCGATTGTTGCCATATGCCTACGGAAGGGATTAACTTTGTGGCCCTCGCCTGGACTCACTCCAGCCTCTCAATATCTTTCCTGAGGTTGATCGACCAGAACTGCACAGCATACTCCAGGTGCGGCCGAACCAGAGAATTTGTACAGAGAGAGCACAATCTCCTCGTTCCGAAATCGAAATTGCCTCCTCATATAACCCAACAGCTTCTGGGCTTTCTTTTCCACTTCTACGCACTGTTTGGTAAATTTAAGGTCGCTGCTAATTAGCATACCCAAGTCCTTTTCCAAATCAGTCGCCTCGATATTACTCCCCAAATGGAGTAGTCCGCTTGGGATTGGCGAAGCCAATGTCATCACCTTGCATTTACCAAATTAAACAGTATTTGCCATTTTTTCGGACCACTCTCCTATCCTACCAGGTCCGCACGCAGTTGCTCGATCGCTTCGGGAGTCCCAACATTGACCCCAAGCTTGGTGTCATCAGCGAATTTGGCGATCTACTGACGATGCCACTGTCGATATCATTTATGTAAATGATAAACAACAGTGGCCCCAAAACGGAACCCTGAGGAACGCCGCTAATGACAGAGGCCCAGCCCGAGCTAGCCCCTTTAATTACAACCCTCTGTCGCCTATTCTTCAGCCAGTTTCCAATCCAGCTACCTACTTCCCCACCGATACCCAGCGCGCGGACTTTGGCCATTAGCCGGCGGTGAGGACGTGAGGTATCTTATCAAAGGCTTTCTCAAAGTCGAGATAAAGTATATCAATCGCCCTACACTTATCGTACTCACTCCACATGACGTGAAAAACTTGAGCAGGTTGGTGAGACACGACCTATGCCGTCTAAACCCTTTTGGGAGTCCCAAGCAGCTTGTAGGAATCCAAATGGTCAACGATCCTATCCGTTATTATCCTCTCTAATAATATTATTTACCTACAACCTAAGTGAGACTAATGGGACGATAGTTCCCTGGACTTTCGTGATCCCCTTTCTTAAAGATAGGGGTCACGTTGGCTTCCCTCCAGTCACCAGGCACCTGGCCCGTCTCCACGATTTGTTGAAGACTGCAGCCAGGTGGGAGCCACCTGGTCGCGCACCTCTCGCAACACTCTGAGGAGAAACTGGTCTGGCCCAGGAGCCTTAAACGCGCTGTTTGTCTATTCTATCGGCAACGACTGTCGCGGTACATCGAACACTATCCAGGCCAGCACCTTCGTGCCTCACGCCTGGCTCGGGGATGACGCGGGTATCCTCCCTGGTGAACACTCCCGCAAAGTGCTCATTAAGCACATTAGCGATATCCGCGTCGGAGGTCCGCAGAACGCCGCTTCGGTCCTTCTAATGGGCTTTCTACTATTAACATAACTGAAGAACTCCTTAGGGTTCCCCCTTGCAGAGGCTTGCCACCCGTAGTTCTTCGTTACGTTTCGCTAGCCTAACCTTCGCCTTTACTTCCCTACACAGGCGACATACGCTTCAGTGTTCTCATGGGAACGATTGGCCTTCGCCCTCCTATACGCTACTTTCCTATTTCGGATAGCCGAAGCGATGTCACGATTGAACCACTTAGGCTGCGTTGAAGCAGGGGTGACCGGTTGTGAGGGTATGGCAGCAGACTGCAGCACCATAAACTCGTCCCGGAATGCACTCCACACTCCCTCAACATCGCCGCCGACCTCTAACCCCATCTTTCCTACGCTATCCCTGAGGCTAACAAAGTTCGCCTGCCGGAGATCGAGCTTACTGCCTCTCGAGTACTACGCTTCACACCAGAGGGACGCACACACGGAACCTAATAAGAGAGAGAGAGAGAGAGAGAGAGAGAGAGAGAGAGAGAGAGAGAGAGAGAGAGAGTTACAAGGAGTTACAAGGAAAAGAAGTACCTCAAAAGGCCTTGCGGCCCATACCGAGAGGTACCAATGGCAACGGATGCCAGGGAAAATTTGTGAAAGTTTATTTTTCTTTCAACTATCCTAGCAGTAGTAGAAAACTGGATAGAAAGTAGAAGGCTCTCTCCCCACCCTCCGCTCCCTCCCTGCCAGAGAGAGAGAGAGAGAGAGAGAGAGAGAGAGAGAGAGAGAGAGAGAGAGAGAGAGAGAGAGAGGAGAGAGAGTTACAAGGAGTTACAAGGAAAAGAAGTACCTCAAAGGCCTTGCGGCCCATACCGAGGAGGTACCAATGGCAACAGGTGCCAGGGAAAATTTTCTACCACACTCAAATAGTGTGCAAGATTTGGTCTAACCTTTTCTTGAACTAATCCACCGAGGAACTATTCCTGTTATTAAAAGTTTATTTTTCTTTCAACTATCCTAGCAGTAGTAGAAAACTGGATAGAAAAGTAGAAGGCTCTCTCCCCACCCTCCGCTCCCTCCCTGCCAGAGGCAGGTACGGAAAAAGGTTGAAGAAAATACCTTGACCCTGGAAAAGTAGCCAAGGAAATTTTACAGGAAATGGAGAATATATAAATAGCTCTATATTTACCTTGCTCACAGAGACCGTGCAAGCGAACTCCTGCAGAGTTTTCTTATGTTTTAATCTTAAACTATCAACGTGTTAAAATAATTCCCACATATACTAGTCCTAAATCATTTCAAATCCAACTTCTAACCATTGTTGCTAGTTGGGTTATCATTTGAACTAAACATGCTTCTAAAATCGACATCTTTGAACCCGCGTCACATAAGCGTCGATTGTAGCCCATATGCCTAACGAAAGCAATTAACTTTGTGGCATTTTTCGCCAGTTTCCAATCCACCTACCTACTTCCCCACCAATACCCAGCGCGCGCACTTCGGCCATTAGCCGGCGGTGAGGTACCTTATCAAAGGCCTTCTAATCAATCTCCCTACTCTTATCAAACTCACTCAACATGACGTAGAAAAACTCGAGCATGATGGTGAGACACGACCTATGCCGTCTAAACCCATGTTGGAGTCCCAAGTAGCTTGTAGGAATCCAAATGGTCGACAATCCTACTCGCTATTATCCCCTCTAAATATTTACCTACAACTGAAGTTAAATGGTGTTATTTATAGAGGTTCCAAGCCTCTTTCCCACGCATGAGATAGCAGTAGCGTCCTAATCATAACAGTAGAGAAAAAGACAATACTAAAAGTTTTTCTTTGCAGTCAGAGAGAACATCCCTAACCTAAGCTAAAAGGACAGAGTGGGATGGGGGGGTCCTAGTAACCCACGGGACAGGTTTGTACAACAGACTTCACCCCCCTCCCGAAAGAGAGAGAACCTAAAGGAATTGGCAGCCAATTTCTCTAGAATCCCACGACTCGGGACCGGAGGGCTGTCACACCCCAAGTATAAAGTTTACAACACGCAGAAGGAACGTGCATAACCTTTATACCCCCTGCGGGGGAGAGAGAAGAGAGAGAGAGAGAGAGAGAGAGAGAGAGAGAGAGGAGAGAGAGAGAGAGAGAGAGAGAGAGCCAATGTGACCCAATTTTCGGAACTTCAACTCGAGGGGAAAAAAAATTGAAGCAGCAAAAAATTTAAAATTTTTGGTTTACAAAAAAATATGGAAACTCGTAAAACATCGAAATAATATTTAAATTAGTCATGACCTTTTGGACTTTTTTAACATTAAAACCCTACCAAAAATACTTCCTAATTATCTTAGTTATTTGCTAATTATGCTATGCCCAAACGTATTTACATTCGTGGGTGAAATAACAATAACTAATAACATAGATACAAATAAATCCATGGGTTCGAACCCATGTACGACCGGTAACTTCCTATACCTGTATGGAAGAGGAAGTAAATGTTAAATGCTAACTTAACAATCATTTGAATTCGCTCCAAACAATGGTTGTTTTACAAAACTATTTTAGAACGTTCATACACGTTTCAGATACGTTTAGAACGTTTAGTATAAACGTACCTTTGTTTGCTGGGTATTATATATATATATATATACAGGGTGGGCACAAGTCGCTTTAACGAAGCGAGTTTCGTTGTCAGGCTACTTATCGTCCACCCTGTATATTGAACCTCATAATTCCAATCTGGAAGAAACTTCTCTGATAGTTTCATGAAAGCAAAATCGGAAAAGCTTCTTTTTTTTTCACCTTTTTCATATATATATAAAAATTCCAGTCTAATATTTTCAGTTTTATATTGCAAGAAGGACAAATTCTTTTAAAAAAATGCATTCAAACTTTCTGTTCATTCAGATTTTTTAAATTTATTTTTTCATTTAGTTTCCGTTCGATTATATTTATTGGAACATCTTTTCACGTGACTTTTTTTCTGTTGCACGCCTGTACTATATATATATATATATATATATACATATATATATATATATATATAATATATTGAACCCAATGGCAAATCCAATTATTATCAGATAATAAAGATAATTATTATTATTATTATTATTATTATTATTATTATTATTAGATAATAAAGATGTAAAAACATATAATAAAAAGAAAAATTTAACCACACTTACCAACTTGAAAGCTATGACGACGCTTGTAGTTTGATGTGACAGGTTTCCGGAGATGATGTTTGGCAGGCATTTTCGATGTACGAAAAAATGGAAATTTATCTACGACAAATATTACTTTACAATTTCTGTAATTTGCACGGGTTGTAAAACTATATTTGAAAAGGTCTAAAGTTCAACTTAGGAGACGAATAGTCGTTAAGTCAAATAAATGTTTCGGCGCGAATCCACATTGAAATGACACTGACACAAACTATTTTTGAAACGCGTTTAGATTACTTTTCCTTCACTGTTGTTGAACTGTTGTCCAAAGAAATGCTGGAGGTTCACTGTTAGTTGTACTATTATAGTTGTACTACGATAGTTGCACTATTATTTGCGCTGTTAGTTGTACTATTAGTACTTAATCACTTGAATACATGAAACGTCATACGAAGATAGGCCATTTTAATGGTGCTAAATTGAGTCCTTTTCCTGAAGTTAATTTCACGAAGAGGGGAAATTCTTTTCGAGGACACTCAAATCCATGTCATACATCTGGAAAACAAAAAAGAAAAATTAACTCAGTTTTGTCAATTTTATCTAAAAAGTAAACTTTATATATACAGGGTGGGCCGAAAGTCTGGATCCATAGGAAAATATTTATTTTAATACATAAATTACAACAAATGGTAAATACTTAAAATGAATATCAACTTGGAGAACGCAAGAGAGCAACTCGCTCCTCCACCAAGCCAGGCCAGGAGGCGGGGCCACCAACTTGACCTTCGTGTGAAGAAAGACCGACGCACGAAACCGCAACAAGGTTAACGAGGTGTATATACATACATACGATATACTGTGTGTGTGTGTGTGTGTATATATATATATCATATATAAATGTGTGTGGGGGGGAGTACGAAGACCATCCTTTTCTACATAATGGCCCAGGGATGTCCACTTTATAAGCAACGTGCTCAACCAAACAATACTCATAAAAACGCACAATTTGAACCACGGCAACAGACGGCGTAATAACAAGTCATACACAATAAATGTTCACTTCCAGAATTAAAGAGGAACTGCTTTCACATTGCGAAGTGGGAGGGGCTAAGGTGGTTCCCATGGAGAATGCGTATGAGAGAGAGAGAGAGAGAGAGAGAATCCTTATTTCTATAGTTTTTTTCCCAATTATAATCTAACTTTTTCTCATCAACAGAAAAAAAAAAGTTATCGATAATTAAAACAAGTCTAAACCAATGTAAACAAGTCTAAACAAGTCTAAACAAGTCTAAACAAGTCTAAACTAGTCTTTGATGCGTTTAAACCTTTCCTTTCTGCTTTGTCTATCTCCATAATCTGCATCTCAGAGTTAAACAAGCGATAAAAGTCCAATTTCTGATCCGTGGACTTTCACACCGAAATGAACCATCAAAGGACTTTTTATCAGTTCCTCAATATATTTTCTCCAAAATTTCCATCAAACTCACGTGACCTCATTTTAAAATTTAATCAAAAAATAAATTAATAAAAGCGTCGTAAATCCAAATTCATTAATGAGGGCAAGGGTCTACAACACTTACAACACTTCTTTCATCGGTTTAGTGTTTAGTTCTTTTCCCATTAATCTTTGTTTATTTACTGTTTCGAACAGATTTGCTTTACATCGCTCAGGGGTGTGTTTTTGTTTAAAAGTTTAGGCCTTTTTTCTGGTAGTTTAACCCTATAACGACGACTGGGTCGAATACGTACCGTTTCAAATACACGCATTTAGACGACCCTACAGAAACATTCGGTGTTAAAGGGTTAAATGAAATAATGAATATTGATTATTAGTGACGATTATCGTAATAAAATATATTGTAGTAACTTTCGGACGATTATTATAACAAATTTTTCATTGTTCAAAAGACATGTCAGAGAGAATACAAGTACTGTACTTCGTTTCACTATAAATGACGTACAACTTTTAAATAGGCTATCTTAACTCCAGAAGGGGCCAGTGTGGGACCGCACCATACATAGCGACTAGCGTCGTCGGGTCTACGTAACCCCATAATGAAAATTACACGTATTTAATTCAATCTATAATTTATCGTTATTAAACAACAAATAAAAATGAACTTATTTACAATAAAAGACATCATTTCCAGAAACATAAATATACTTTTATCATAATAGGCCACGTTGCATTACCAACATCGTTCACAATTTATATACGTGATGTCATGACACTTATTTCGATTGGATTCATTACTCAAATAATAAGTGAATAATATACATTCAGTATTGTTAATTGGAATGTACTTAAATTAGGAAATGATTCTTATTTTAAAGAAAACGATAATTTCGCCTAAGAAATTTATTTATTTCTTTTAAGTTCTATGAAAAATGAATGCGTAGAATATGCCCGGGTAGGGTTACAAAATTTGTTTGAGGTTTTTTTTTTGGGAAGACCAATTTTTTCTTCAAATTTTAACTAGATTTCTTGAACGGTTACAACAACAAAAATTAGAAAATTTTTATTAAAAGAATGTTTAACATGCTTGATTTTTGGATCAAATGCAGGACTATCCCACAGAATGCAGGACGTCTGCAACCCTAGCTCCAATACAATACGGGGAGAAGTTGTGAAGAGGGAGAGAAAGCTGCTGCTGCTGCTACTAGTACTACTACTAATAAAATAATAATAATAATAATAATATTATTATTATTATATTATTATTACAAATCACTCATCATCATCATCTATATATCTCGAAGTTGGATAAAAGCCAATTCTTTCTTCAATTTCAGAACCCTTTCCCTTAATACATATACGTGTGTGTTATATATATATATATATATATATATATATATTATATATATATATATATATATATATAACATTGTTTTATCTGTTTCATCTATATTCTTGTAAATTAAACTAAGTAATGGTTGTAAGTTTCTGCAAAGTACAGAACAAAAACTACAAGACATTTAGTAGAATTTATTGATATATATATATATACATATATACAGTGTGTGTGTGTGTGTGTGTGTGCGCGTGCTATTTTCTGATTCTGTATACTCCTTGTACAGTGCTTACAATAAGTCTCGCGCGTCTGTCTCGCCCCAAGCTAGTCTGTTAGGTATAAAATGGGCGGTCCTTATGGAAGCGGAGGTGTGTTCGGATTGGTGCACATAATTGCTCTAACCCCATCAATGACGTCCACATTATCATTGTGTCGATCACTCTATCTATTTATACATAGAGACATACTGTATATATATATATATATATATATATATATATATATATATATATATATAGAGTATGCAGGAGATAACGCTCTCTCTCTCTCCATCCTCTCTCTCTCCATCCTCTCTGATGGTACCTCCTCGGTATGGGCCGCAAGGCCTTTTGAGGTACTTCTTTTCCTTGTAACTCTCTCTCTTCTCTCTCTCTTCTCTCTCTCTCTCTCTCTCTCTCTCAGAAAGCCTTTGATAAGGTATCTCACCGCCGGCTAATGGCGAAAGTGCGCGCGCTGGGTATCGGTGGGGAAGTAGTAGGTGGATTGAAAACTGGCTGAAGAATAGGCGGCAGAGGGTTGTAATTAAAGGGGTTAGTTCGGGTTGGGCCTCAGTCACTAGTGGGGTTCCTCAGGGTTCCGTTTTGGGGCCACTGTTGTTTATCATTTACATAAATGATATCGACGGTGGCATCGTCAGTCGGATCGCCAAATTCGCTGATGACACCAAGCTTGGGGCCAATGTTGGGACGCCCGAAGCGATCGAGCAACTGCGTGCGGACCTAGGTAGGATAGGAGAGTGGTCCGAAAAATGGCAAATGCCGTTTAGCTTGGGTAAATGCAAAGTATGTTGGGGAGTAATATCGAGGCGACCGATTTGGAAAAGGACTTGGGTGTGCTAATTAGCAGCGACCTTAAATTTACCAAACAGTGCGTAGAGGTTGAAAAGAAAGCCCAGAAGCTGTTAGGTTATATCAGGAGGCAATTTCAGTTTCGGAACAAGGAGATTGTGCTCTCTCTGTACAATTCCCTGGTTCGGCCGCACCTGGAATATGCTCCTGGTCGCCCACCCTCAGGAAAGATATTGAGAGGCTGGAGCGAGTCCAGGCGAGGGCCACAAGGTTAATCCCTTCCGTTAGTCATATGGGCTACAATCGACGGTTACGCACCCTGAACTTGTTTTCGCTGAAAACTCGGAGGCTGCGCGGTCAACTGATCGAGGTTTTCAAGTTCTTACGCGGGTTCAACGATGTCGATTTTAGAAGCATGTTTAGTTTAAATGATAACCCAACTCGCAACAATGGTTGGAAGTTAGATTTGAAGCGGTTTAGGACTAGTGTGTGTGGGAATTACTTTACGTATAAGATCTGTGACACGTGGAACAGGTTACCTTCAGAAGTTGTGAACAGTTCCTCTGTGGATCAGTTCAAGAAAAGGTTAGACCAAATCTTGCTCACTATTTGAGGGTGTAGAAAATTTTCCCTGGCACCCGTTGCCATTGGTACCTCCTCGGTATGGGCCGCAAGGCCTTTTGAGGTACTTCTTTTCCTTGTAACTCCTTGGGTAAATGCAAAGTGATGCACATTGGCTACGCCAATCCCAAGTCGGACTACTCGATGTTGGGCAGTAATATCGAGGTGACTGATTTAGAAAAGGACTTGGGTGTGCTAATTAGCAGCGACCTTAAGTTTACGAAACAGTGTGTAGAGGTGGAAAAGAAAGCCCAGAAACTATTGGGTTATATCAGGAGGCAATTTCAGTTTCGGAACAAGGAGATTGTGCTCTCACTGTACAATTCCCTTGTTCGGCCGTACCTGGAGTATGCTGTGCAGTTCTGGTCGCCCACCCTCAGGAAAGATATTGAGAGGCTGGAGCGAGTGCAGGCGAGGGCCACAAAGTTAATCCCTTCCGTTAGGCATATGGGCTACAATCGACGGTTACGCGCCCTGAACTTGTTTTCGCTTGAAACTCGGAGGCTGCGCGGTCAACTGATCGAGGTTTTCAAGCTCTTACGAGGGTTCAACGATGTCGATTTTAGAAGTATGTTTAGTTTAAATGATAACCCAACTCGCAACAATGGTTGGAAGTTGGATTTGAAACGGTTTAGGACTAGTGTGTGTGGGAATTACATTACGTATAAGATCTGTGACACATGGAACAGGTTACCTTCGGAAGTTGTGAACAGTTCCTCTGTGGATCAGTTCAAGAAAAGGTTAGACGAAATCTTGCACACTATTTGAGTGTGTAAAGACATTTAGGACCTCAGTCTGCGGAAATTTCTTTTCCTATAAAATAGTTAATATCTGGAACCAACTTCCCTCAGAGGTTGTTTCCAGTCAAAGTGTAAATCTGTTTAAAAATAGGCTAGACAAAGTACTGAACACACTCATAGTTTAAGATTAAAACCTCAGAAAACTCTGCAGGAGTTCGCTTGCTCGGTGTCTCTGTGAGCAAGCTAAATATAGAGCTATTTATATATTCTCCACTTTCCTGTAAAATTTCCTTGGCTACTTTTCCAGGGTCAAGGTATTTTCTTCAACCTTTTTCCGTACCTGCCTCTGGCAGGGAGGGAGCGGAGGGTGGGGAGAGAGCCTTCTACTTTACTATCCAGTTTTCTACTACTGCTAGGATAGTTGAAAGAAAAATAAACTTTTACAAAATTTTCCCTGGCTCCCGTTGCCATTGGTACCTCCTCGGTATGGGCCGCAAGGCCTTTTGAGGTACTTCTTTTCCTTGTAACTCCTTGTAACTCTCTCTCTCTCTCTCTCTCCTTTTCTATCCAGTTTTCTACTACTGCTAGGATAGTTGAAAGAAAAATAAACTTTTACAAAATTTTCCCTGGCACCCGTTGCCATTGGTACCTCCTCGGTATGGGCCGCAAGGCCTTTTGAGGTACTTCATTTCCTTGTAACTCCTTGTAACTCTCTCTCTCTCTCTCTCTCATCACACCGCATGGCAATGTATCCATATAACGTTAATAATAACCGAAACTCGAGAAAATATACTCTCTGCCTTCCGCTCTATCCCAAATCCTTTTCTCTTAGTAACCTCTTAATACAAACTAATGTATCATATTTTGCGACTTTTTAACTCTGGTAGGATTCAATTCCATTCCTATAGTGTAAGAGATACTTAAATTCATGTGTGTATTATGCCATATGATGTGCGTAATAAATAATCATTTTTAAATAGTTGGAGCGTTCAAGGTCATCTGTAGTAATCTATAGACTACCCCTCAAGCCCACTCTCAACACTTAGATTCCCCTAAGACACAGGCGTCTTCAAGTAACATGAATGCGTAGAGATCTAAGGTGTTAGATTCCATATTATATAATTTATGTGCTAAGTTTAAGAACGCTGGCATTGAAGGATGGAAGGAAGGGACAGTAAAAGCGATAATAGGTTTAATGAAGGAAGTGGAATGAGGATGGAGGTAAGCGTTGCTATGTCGAAGGAAACGAGGTTGGGTGGGGAATTACGAAGGGAGGAGGAAAGGGAGCCAGAGATTATTAATCTAATTCTGCCACCGCGTTCTCCTGATATGAATCCGATTGAAAACCTTTGGGCAATAATGATTAACGAATGGGAGCAACGCATTGAAAGAACATTTGAAGCACTTTTAGCTCACACGAGGAATAGTTGGGAGAGCTTACGTCGAACACCAAACATTCCCTACAATCTGGCCTCTTCTATGCCGCAACGATTGCAAGAAATTATTGATGCCGGAGGAAGCTATACGAAATACTGATGTTAAAGCCATGACGTAAATGTGTATCGAATATATATTTATGTTAATATAGAATTTTATTATATTTTTATGTTTGACATCTATAAAAGTATATATTGTGACCATGAAAGAACTTTACTTATCCTTAGTTAGAATCTTTTCTTGCAATGTCTACGCTCGTGGAGATGATAATATATGCATTGTTGAAACAAACTATGAAAAGGTAATAGTTTCAGGAAAAAAATAAAAACTGGCAACATCGAGGCCATCACATGTTTATGGGAATTGTCATATGATATGCTACCAATAAACTCTTATATACTACTATATACAGTATACTATATTATGTAATAATTACGATGAACAAATCAAATGCAAATTTCTCTGATTCACGGCCCACCAGTCTTGCTTTAGACTAATGACTTTCCTAAGATGGAATAGGTTACCACTTAAAACAATGGATAAACTATCTATTAGTGAGACGACCGTGATTTCCTCGAAATGTGAGCGCGTGAGAGGTTCACTGAGGAATTTGATCATTAGATTCTTCACGTAGGATATGTATCACAAACAACAATATTGACAACAATTCCCAACAATTACTTAATATCAATCATTGCATTTGAGCAAATAATTTAGACCTGCGTCAAAATAACTTAGGTATCATGCCATGATTTGGGATATTTGCTGAATTAGTCGTTCTCTATAGTCTACAGTATACATTGAGACGGTATAATGTAATACCCAGCTAATATTATGATGACTAGGATTGCTCCATAACCATCCCAACATCCCGAAACTTGGTCATTCTGCTTCTTAATCATTTGTATTTTAAACACTAAAATGTAGCAGAAGTGACGTAATAATGGACGTCATTGATGGGGTTAGAGCAATTGTGCGCACCAATCCGAACACACCTCCGCTGCCATAAGGACCGCCCATTTTATACCTAACAGACTAGCTTGGGACGAGACAGAGGCGCGAGACTTATTGTAAGCACTGTACATTTAATGCATCTAACTTGGAAATTTTAACTGTATAGTTTAAACTGTATAATTCGTACTTTACCGTATCAACTACTGTACAACTACTCTATTTCATTCAGGTAAGATACGATATACCCATTTTGATAAAATACGGTATACGGTATAAAATATGGTATAAAATATAGATTTTAACAAATGTATATAGTTTATACCGTATGTTTATCATTATCGATATATTACACCACCACCTCATAGCGAGGTGTGTGTGTACTATTTACACTGTTAATATACAACGTCAACATTGTATATCATATTGGGCGCCCCCCTTCCCCTAAAAGTGGGGTACGGAAGACTTCACCATAAGCTCCTGATAATAAAGTCAATAAAAACTTTTCGCAAAGTGAAAACTTCAGGATTAATTATATTTTGTCTTCTTGCTCCAACGAGTTATGAAACAATTTTGAAAGTTAGCTACACCCCATCCACGACCCGCCCCCCCCCCCCCAAAAAAAGCCCCTGAAGTAAGTGAAAATTTGGGTAAAAATTAATATTATTTAATTTTTTCAAGGAGGAGGGGCCTAGGGCGGACGCTCACAAAAATGCCCCATTCTCCCCACTGAAAAAGGAGAGAGCCGAAATCAAGGTCCAAAGATTTCGAGATGCCTGGACACACTGCGTTTGAAAGATTGGAGGACACAGACAGGGGAAAAGATGGATTGAGGAAGATCGTTCCAGAGTTGAACGGTTGAGTAGGTGAAAGATTGAAAATACCGATTCACCCTTGCGTTAGAGAGTTGGACAGAAAATGATTGAGTATGTGTCGAAAGTCTGGTACTGCGTGCTCTCCTTAAAGGAGGAGGCATGCAGTCAAAGAGTTCAGAAAAGCAGTGTCCGTTATAATAGCGAAAGTAAAGAGAGAGAGAGGGGGATTGAAGAGTCAGTCAGTAAGAGGCGGGGAATTAATGAGACGAAGTCTTTGATTCCACCCGGTCAAGTAAAGCCGTATGGGTTGAGCCACCCAACACACGAGAAGCATACAGGGGCGGAGAAGACATATGTATAAAGTAGTGATGGGACGATTAATCGGAATCGGAAGAATCGAGCATTTTTCAGGAATCGGAATCGGAATCGAGTGAATTGTACCATGATTTCCGATTCTTAAAACGATTCTTTAACTTTTAATTGAACCAGTTTTGCAATGTAAACTTTAAAATTTAAATGAAAGAGGATAACAAATTTCATTTTTATTGTATTGTAGCTATACATTAAAACATGTATATCCATGATGTGTAATCAAGAAGATTAAAATGAATTGTTACAACTTAGTTGATTTTTATTTTTAAACCAATCTATTATAATTTATAATTTATATTACCATACTCATAATGTAAATAGTTAATCTTACAAGAGTAAAATATGACAATTTCCAGAAAAACAAGTATAGAATTATATTTAAAAATATTGAGAATCGGAATCGAGAATCGTATCGGAATCGAGACTTTTTAGTGGTATCGGAATCGGAATCGTTAAAAATTTTGGTATCGTCCCATCACTAGTATAAAGACAGCAACTAACTGGGGGGTGAAGAAATTGTGGAGCCGCTACAGCACACCTAACCTCTTAGAAGCTGTTTTGGAAAGAGAGTATATGTGATCTTTCCAGGAAAGATCACGAGAAAAGGAAACGCCAAGAATGTTAAGAGAAGAGGAAGGATTGAGTTGTGTATTGTTGAAGGCAAGGGTTACTCGTGCGGAAGATTGTGACGAGCAGACAGATGAAGGACAGGTTTTTGAGGCATTGAAATCCACAAGGGCTTCCGTGCCCCAGTCAGAGATGGTAGAAAGATCATAGGTCAGCTGCGCCATAGCCATCTCACGCGAAGTATTGAGTAACTGTTGAGGGGGACGCTTTGTGAAGAGGGTGAAGTGAATAGTGGAATCATCAGCATAGGAGTGGATAGGACAGGAATTGTGAGATAGAATGTATTCCACTTTGGAAATGAAGTACTCAAAGAGTTTGGGTAGTTAGTAGAATTCGGAGAAAGGTTGAGAGCTCAGATGTAGATGCATTTAGTTTGAGATTGGCATGCAAGTCGTAGCTAGAGGGTGTAGTACTTGAAGGATTCAAGTTGGGAATACGAGAACAACCCAGCTAACAATTTTACGGAGATACAACGTTGTCACAAGGTTGCATTTTAGCGTTATGACGTAGATATAATGTAAATTTGTGTGGTCTCAGTTACGTCTTCACAACGTTGTGATATTACGTAAACTTCACGTATAGGATATTCGAAAAGTCCCGTCACCCCCTACAAAATATACATATTGTAATATCAATTTTTTTTTGTATGATTAATAGTATTTATATGTGGTAGGTGTAATTTGAGAAACAAGTCACTAGCAATACAATAGTAAATACAGTTACTAATCAAGAATATGTGTGTGTGTGTGCACACCATCATTTTCGTAACAAAGAATTATGCGCCTCCATGTGCGGTGTGAGAATCGACGCAGCATTGCTGGAGTGATTGCACCAAATGCATCTTGAACAGCGGGTTTCAGTTCCTCTGTTGTACGGTAACGCACCCGGGATACGTTCTGCTTGACGAAACCCCATAACACATTGTCACATGAAGACAGATCTGGACTTCGGGGCGGCCACTCAAGAGGTGATCGTTTCCAAAGTGATTTTTTCGGTGAACGAGCCACCGATGTAATCACACCTTCACATTGTTGGTCTTCCCGACCGTGGTCTGTCCTTGATGGAGCCAGTTTCAAACAGCTTTTTCTCCCAGTGTAATACCGTCTTGTTTGGTGGTGCAGCCTTATTGAATCTTGTGTTGAAATCATTCTGGATATCGTGCATCGTTTTGCCAGTATGTGACCTTTCGTGAGCCCATGTGCTCGTCACTATCCTTTCCTCCAGAGTGTAAGTGGACTGGTCTGCCATTGTTCACACAACTCTAATACCTGGAAAAGAAAAAAAAATGTCGATGAATCACATATAAATATAATTACTCATACAAAAATAAAATTGGTATTACAATATGTACATTTTGTAGGGGGGTGACGGGACTTTTCGAACACCCTGTAGATACAACATTGTCTCGTCGTTAAAAGGCTAGAACTTGGTCCAACAAAGGCGCCCTATTTGAAATAGTAGTATGCCGTATGTAACTCCGTTACAATTCTGTAACAAAAAATAATGTAATACGAAACTATATGCTATGGATGTAAAGCCTTACGTGCAGACAACGTCTATGGTACGTACAAAAAAATTACATCAACAGTTTACTTGTACTTCACGTGTATACAACGTCATTATGCAACGTTGTATCAACGTTGCAATATAACGTTTAAGTTTTACGTTGCTTAAACGTTATATTGCAACGCTGATACAACGTTGCATAATAGCAATGTATACAGGTGAAGTACAAGTAAACTGCTGACGTAATTTTTTTGTACGTACCATAGACGTCTGCACGTAAGGTTTTACATCCATAGCATATAGTTTCGTATTACATTATTTTTTGTTACAAAGTTGTAAGGAGTTACATACGGCATACTACTATTTCAAATAGGGCGCCTTTGTGTTGCTACGTCAGTCAAAGTCAATTTCTGACATGACAAAGATTCAACCAGGATACAACGTTGTATTTTCGTAGTGTGTTTGTAAGGAAGTTAGGTTGTTGCGTCCATACACTGTACGCAACATATAACATTTAGAATGAAATGGAGTATAGAGAAATTTGGAAGGTACAGAAAAGGGGTTGTTGTCAGTTGTTCCAGACACCTGGGTTTCAGTGGGGATAAGGCGAGGTTTAGAGCAGGGGTTTTCAAACCGTGTTCCGCGAGAACTTGATGGGGTTCAGTGGGGCATGTCATGAGAGACCGAGGAGGAGAGAGAGGTAAGATAAAATAATATTAACTGGCATGGATGAATTTACGATATATATTCTGCGAATTCAGTGATTGTGTTTTGAAAGGCGTAGGCAAAGAGAGAATGGACGAGAGAGAGAATTTTAATTCAAACGATGAGATATCCAGAATAAGTGTTGCCCTCTCGCAGCCACAGTAAGAAACGAGCCCATTTTGTAAACAAAACACAGCTGATGACCGCAAGCACTGGTCTGATTGATTTGGTGAGTTTTTCTATGTTTTAAGGTTTAGTTTTCTCAGTTCGCGGAAGTTATGATCACAGTAATGTAATACTGAACTTTTATCCAAAGAAAAGCAATCACATCCGAGTCATTGAACATTTATTTGTTTGATTAACTATTAAAATTACTCCTCAATAACCGTAAAATTCCTCACTTTTAATTATAAACTTTAATTTTACAATAAACATGATATTTTTTATATTTATAATTTCTTTTATGCTGATAGTAACGTGGGGAGGGGAATTTAAAATAAATAAGTCAATAAAAGTAAATTGTCTTTTTTTTTTTCTCGCAAATTTCTAAACTTATACATTTTTTTTTGTGAAATTCATAACTGTGTACGTAAAATTTCATAAATTACATAAATAAACTGCAGTGAGCATAAATTGTGTTTTATTACCATTTGCTTTATATCATTAAAATTTTACCTGTTGGTCAAGGTTCCGTGAATTTTTTTTTTTTTTTTTTTTTTTAAATAAAGGTTCTGTGGGGCTTCAAAAAGTTTGAAAAACTCTCGTTTAGAGAAGGAGAGGTGTTGTTAACAGATTCAAAATTTGAGGAAAGGCACGAATATTGTGAAATTTTGTGAAAAGTGAATCAGACACAGGTTCAGGACATCTCGAATGGGTAATAGAAGAACCAGTCCCGCTGCCGGGTCTACGCCGGTACCGGCAGTGGGAAGCCAGAAGTGGGAACATTTATGCCATTTTTTGTCCTTTCTATTTTAATTTTGAAAAGATTGTGTCGTGTGTAAAGTACATGTATGTGTATGGAGAAAAGAGAGGGAGAATTGTGTGTTTAAGAGCATGCTAAACTGATCACAGGGTAAATGAGACACGGAAAAAGATCAGCTAAGGAGGACAGTAATAGGAGAAACGGGAGTTCTAGCACTCTGTCTCCTGCCGAGCGTCCCCCATGGAGTAATTATTGGTCTCTACAATCTTCTAAAAGGAGATTGTAGACACTAGTACATACAGGGTATTTATAAATTCTTAATCTATTTCGTTAAGTTTTTTATTTGCCCAATAAATTTACCACAGAAGTTAATGGGCGTATACTGTATTTAGTGTGTTCCTTCTGGAAGGGGTCTGAAACAGGCGCTCGCACAAAATCGAATGAATTGTACTCCGCACAGCAGCAATTCTCGAACTGGGAGTGTCAAATCCTTATTCTGAAAACAATGAACAAAAACACTAGTATGGTTCAGGTTTTTGTATGTGATAAATTCTTCTGTAAACCCTTCGAAATAATACGCTTCAAATGGCCAAGGATTTTTGTACACTACTCTGTGACAGTGACGAAGCTAGAAGCGATCGTAATATATCATCAGCCAACGTAGGAAGTATGCTACTTTGTCTTTTTTTATAAATTAGTAACGCTTTGAATATACTTTAACAGGTAATTAATACATTTTCTTTATTATTCCTGGACTTCTTAATTTCAATCTTGTCCCGCGGGCACATCTACATATTTTATTTCGGCCCGCAGCCGAAATAAGTTTGAGACCCTTCCCTGCCTTACGACGTATTTCCAGTTCGTACCAAATTTCTACCAAGCATACTTAACCAGTACGTGACAAGAGTGAAAATACTGACACGTTCTGAGATGATTGAATTTATAAGCCTTCGTCTCTCTGGATTGCTGTATTTTTCTTTACTGTATGCAGAAGGAGGGAACAAGGGCGAATGCCCGCAAAAACACTCCTCCAATAGAAGAAGAAGAAGAGAGCCAAAATCAAGGACCAGGGTTTTCAAGACGCCTGGATACACTGCGTTTAAAAGACGCAAGGTCATAGACAGGAGGAAAGATGGATTGAGGAAGACTTCCAAAGTTGAACGGTTGAGTAGAAGAAAGATTGAAAATACCGATTAACCCTTGTGTTACAGTTGGACAGAAAAGGAATGAGAATGTGTTGAAAGTCTGGTACTGTGTGCTCTCCTTAAAGGAGGAGGCATGCAGTTAGAGAGTTCAGAAGAGCAGTAGTCCATTATAATAGCGATAGAGAGAGAATGAGGCAACATTGAGGAGGAGAGAGAGGGATTGAAGAGTCAGTCAGTAAGCGGGGGAGAACTGACGAGACGAAAAGCCTTTGATTCCACCCGGTCACGTAGAGCTGTGTTGGTTGAACCATCCCACACATGAGAAGCGTACTCCATACAAGGGCGGACAAGACCCCTGTACAGAGAGAGCAACTGAGTCGGGGTGAAGAAAATGCGGAGGCGGTACAACACACCAAACTTCTCAAAAGCTGTTTTGGAAAGAGAGTATACGTGATCTTTCCAAGAAAGATCACGAGAAAAGGAAACGTCAAGAATGTTAAGAGAAGAGGAATTGAGTTGTGTATTGTTGAAGGTGAGGGGTATAGTCGTGTGGAAGTTTGTGACGAGTAGACATATGGAGAAACCGAGTTTTTGAAACTCGGAGATAGCAGAAAGATCAGAGGTCAGGTGTACCATAGTCGTCCTACACGAGAACCAGTAGCGCCCACAGGGTTTTCTGACAGGAGAGGGGGGGGCACTTCCACTACGTTATCTGTATATACATTATATATATATATATATATATATATATATATATATATATATATATATATATGTGTGTGTGTGTGTGTGTTATATATATATAATTATATATATATATATATTGATAATTTATAGACGATATTTAAGATAACACCTTATTGTATAAGTAATTTGGAGTATTTCTACTATTATAAGTTAAACAAAAGCAATGAAAGCACACTAACACATAGATAACAATTTAATATAAAAAAATTGTCAGCTGTTGCATGTAAATCTGAAGTTGTTTCACCAGTATAAAAACTTTTCAGAAAAAAATAAAAAATGTGGGTAAATAATTTGATGTCGCTTACTTTATTTGCACCTACAATATTGCAAAATTTTTAGATTCAAACAAGGCTCTATATATATATATATATATATACAGGGTGTTTCAAAAGTCCCTCATTATTTTTAAAATTTTATTAAAATAGCAATTACAAGAGGAACCAAATGACAATTTGGTTGCTGAGTCTACGATTCATGAGAATTTTGGTGGCATCAAACTTGGCTTCATAAGTCTACTGGAAAGTCACTGGTACACCTCAACGTGGGCACCGTCTTTTTCGAAACAAGCGAGCCACCGTTTTACGCATTCTTGGCCGACATTGGACAACATTTCGGGAGTAACAGAAGCACACGCATTCCTGATCCGTTCTTCTAGTGTGGGGAGGACTCGCGGCTTGGTGGCCTACACTTTGCTCTTAATGTAGCCCACAAAAAGAAGTTGCATTGGGTAAGATCAGGCGAGCGAGCAGCCCATTCGATGGGACCACGGCGACCAATCCACCGATCCGGGAACTGCTTATTCAGAAATGAGCGAACCTCACGCGAGTAATGAGCAGGAGCACCGTCTTGCTGGAAAATGACTTCTTGCATGTCAGCTACAGCTGAAAGTTGGGGGATGCAGAACTCCTGAAGCATACGAAGGTAATTGTCTCCGTTGACGTTCACGGAATTTCCATCTTGATCCCGGAAGAAGAACGGACCAATCAGCCCAGCTGAGGAGATGGCACACCAGACGACCAATTTCGGCGTGTCGCTTTCATGTTCACGGATCTCCGCAGGATTGAGAGTTCCCCAGATGCGGGTGTTGTGCCGATTGACGCGACCAGAAAGGTGGAAGAGAGCTTCGTCGCTGAACCACATGTGCTCCAGGATCGATGGGTCTCTTTCGTAGTGATGCAGTAGTGTCTCACACATCTCCACCCGGCAATCGTAGTCTTGAGGTTCCAGCTTCTGAACCACCTGGATCTTGTACGGATACAGCTTGAGACCACGCCGCAAAGTCCGTTGGATAGATGTCGCGCTGATGTTCAGTTCCGCAGCAGCTCGCCGAATGGACTTTCCTTGACTCTGAGTAAACGCCTCACGGACAGTTTCGACATTCTCCTCACTCCGCCCACTTCGAGGTCTTCCTGATCGTGGTTTGTCCTTTACGGATCCGGTCTCCATAAACTTCCGGTGGGTGGCGACGATGGTGTTCCTATCCGGTGCATAATGCTGTCCGTAGACTGCCCGGAATCGTCGCTGCACTTCGACCACAGATTGAAAAACCTCCTGCCATGCAGCGATTTTACACCTCTGCTTTAGAGTCAGCATGGTAGCAGAAGAAAACGGAGCAAAACTTCAAATGTAGACTCAAAAAAAATTCTCAACTACTGAGTAAGAGTTTACCACAAGATGAACGTCGTTGGTCGATTAGCTGCAAAGAAAATTGAAAATCAAATTAGTGAGGGACTTTTGAAACACCCGGTATATATATATATATATATATATATATATATATATATATATATATATATACAGGGCGTCCCAAAAAAATGTATACACACTTTAACAGCTGATAGCTCAATTGATGTTTCTTTCTTTCCAAGTTAAACCCATTAGAATTAATAATGGCAGTCAGACTAAGCTTTGAACAAAGGAAATTCATTCTAAAATGCTACTGGAAGTGTGAAAACGCAGTTGAAGTGCAAAGACAGTTTAGGAGGGAGTTTCAAACAGATCCACCAACGCGACTTACCATCATTCGAATTAGAGATAAGTTTGAAGCCGATGGAACTGTTCAGAATGTCCACAAGAAGCGTTCCGGAAGACCACGGACATCGACAAGCCCCACAAAGCAAGAAAGAGTACTGGAAACGTATCACCAAAGTCCAAGAAAATCTGTGCGGCAAGCGAGTCGTGAGGTAGGAATTTCAGAATCGTCTGTCCAACGCATTTTGAAGCGCTGTCAATGGAAGTTACATTCCAAGATTAGTCCATGCTATTAATGAAGATGATGATGATGATCCGGACCGAAGAGTGGAGTATTGCGAGTGGTACTTGGCACGATGTGGATGTGGATTGGACGAAGGGGTTTCGTAGAATACCCTCCGCGTTCACCAGACCTCACACCACTAGACTTTTTTTTATGGGGATACTTAAAAGACAAAGTCTACGCTATAAAACCTGCAACAGTCGCTGAATTGAGAGCAGCCATTGAACGAGAATGCACACAAATACCAAACGAAATGTTTCGTGATGTTTGCGATTCCATTGCTTCGCGTTATCAGCAGTGCCTGGACCAGAACGGACGTCAGTTTGAAAACAGGCGTTGACAAAACAATTAAATAATGTCTGTAGATTCTATTACATTTTGAAAATGAAATGTATTTTAATAAACACTGCCTTTATAATTATTTAAAGTGTGTATACATTTTTTTGGGACGCCCTGTATATATATATATATATATATTAAAGTGTAAAAATCATTATCGTATATTTTCGGTAGATTTTCCATATTTTTATAATTTTGGTAGATTTATATTTTATCAAAGAATTTCTTATTTTTTGTATCAACTCGTAAATTTGGTAAAAATCCAAAAATTTTGGTGGTAACACTAATTTTTATTTCTGAGCATCTTATGTACATATGTAATGTTATAATGTTTCAGACCAACAAAGACCCTTGGATCCACTCATGGCTGGTCTACCTAACTGTGTTCGTAATTGTGTATTGTGCATGTCCTCCGTGGTGGCGGAGGGGACCTACAATTTTACGTGGGTTCCGAACCACAAGAACATAAGAAATTTTTACAGTGGGCACACTAGGGGCCACTTCGGCCCATCGAGGTGGCTCCACTATGTAAAAACTGCCTGTACATTGGTAACGACCAATTTTTACAAAACTAAACAATTATGAATTTAAAACTAAAGACAGAATCTCTGGATCCAGAGGATCAAGTCATAATAGACTACTATCCACAAATATGTTACACTCCTTATCCATTTATAACCGACATGCAAATATATCAGATCCAAGGAATCCAGTCAATTTCATTACGGTATCCATCTGCTTATAGGAAAAGTTTCATACAAGTACAAATAATATTAATAGTTATATATGTTACAGTCAAAGTGTGTAACCAGCCATTTCGCGTAATGGCTGTTTCACTTGGTCATTTCGCGAAATGACTAAAATCTTCAGCCATTACGCGAAATGGCTGAAATTCTACCTTGGTCATTTCGTGAAATGGCTAAAATTACTTTTGTCATGAATTCATAGAAATAACAAACATCACAATAAAATTGGAAACCTTTATTTAACTAACTAAATCTGCTAAAACATATATACATCCACAGGTCTGTTCAAATAAGTGAGAAACACACTTCAAATACACATTTGAATACATTTGAACACATTTGAATTTTCAATATAGAGTTTTTCAAATACTAACCGGGCCTTCAATGTTATTCCGATGTCCGCCACTGAAGGCCCGGTTAGGTCAGCTGTATACCCTTGACAATTGGTTAGGTTAAGTCGTGTTATTTTCGTTAAAACTAACGAAAATAACACAACTTAACCTAACCAATTGTCAAGGGCATACAGTTGACCTAACTGGGCAAATGATCGTGTACAAAATGACCACGGTGGAATTTCAGCCATTTCGCGTAATGGCTGAAAATTTTAGTCATTTCGCGAAATGACCAAGTGAAACAGCCATTTCGCGAAATGACTAAAAGTTTCAGCCATTACGCGAAATGGCTGGTTACACACTTTGACTGTAACATATACATATTATGGACGACGCGGGAGGTACGTGTCCAAGTACCCCTTCCCCTGCGGGCACTACTGACGAGACGTGGGGCAGAGATTGGCGCCAAAATTCAAAAAACAGCCTGCTCCAACAAATGCCAAACATTAGTCTGGTGGTGAACACGTTCTAAAAGATCGCGTCTGTCGTAAATGAAGAACATTCCCGACGGCTAGTGTATCCGTGTAACGTGTTCGAGACTAGTGTCGACTGATGGGATTAATGCCGGGATATGGGGATACAGACAGTGATGTGACATACTATTTGGGAGTTCATTTTTTTCTTTTTTTTACTTTTTTTAATCAACCCCTCAAACACCATTTTTGTTCCAAAGTAATTATATTTAAAATATCAACCTAAAAGTGATCACACAATGCAAAAACTCTTACGTTATGTCTTAGGATCATATAAACTCTTACTGTTGAATATTGAAAGTAATTTACTATGATTAATTTCTAATATAAATTACCAAAATCTCTTAAAATTTTACTCAAATGCGAATCAGTTAAATACCTTAGAAAATACTAACCTCAAAAGGGATCAAATAATGCCGAAAACCTTCTTCGACCACGTACAAAGACCATATTAACTCGAGTTCATAATAATTAAGAGTAATTTATTTTTAATTTATAACATATTAATTACATATCAGTAAATACTTTGATATTATAGCGTGGCCTATGATGATGGTATGGGTTGGGATTTTGGATCACGTGAAGATCAGGGCCCCCAACCTTCGTTAGTTAGCCTTATAAGGCTAACTAACGAAACCATCACGACTTAACCTAACCATTAGTCAAGGGCGTACAGTTGACCTAACGATTGGTTAGGTTAAGTCATGATATTTTCGTTAGTTAGCCTTATAAGGCTAACTAACGAAGGCTGGAGGCCCTGATCTTCAAGTGATCCGGGATTTTTAATGATATAAGCTTTTCTGTCCTTGAATGCTCCAAACGGAAAATATAGAAGAGTTCAAAATATTATGTATCCTCTTGGGCCTAGTCTTAACATTAATTAATTTAATATCTATTATAATTTTTACACGTATGTTACATATTTTTTTGATAATATTTAGGAAAATATTTTATTGGTTATATACTTATTTGAAATATAAAAATTGAACATAGATCTACAGGGTAGAGCATAGGCTGAATAACTAAATTTAATTAAAAACTTTCATATATTTGAATTATACGTAGAGAATATTCTTTGGTTTTTACACCATATAATAAATAATTTATTAAAACTACACAGGGTACTTCAAAAAAAAATTTACCACTTAATATGGCGCTAATATATCATTACTTACCACTTATAGTTTGTGGGTTTGTTTTTTTGTTTTGTTTATGTAAATATTTGGGTGCTCTTCAAATATGTGCTCTACCGCGAAACTGTGATCTACCATATTCCAACTAATATTCCATATTTCAGACTAACTAACGAAAATATCACGTCTTAACCTAACCAATCGTCAAGGGCGTATAGTTGACCTAACGAGTGGTTAGGTTAAGTCATGATATTTTCGTTAGTTAGCCTTAAGGCTAGTTTCACGGTAGAGCACGTATTGGAATATGGTAGATCACAGTTTCGCGGTAGAGCACATACTGGAAGAGCACCAATATTTGTGTTTATTTCCTTGTTTTTTAATAATTTTTCAAAGATTGTGCGAGTGATTAATGAGTGAAGTATATCTATTTTCTATGTAAAATGATTTTCCATTGCAAAGAGGAAAAAAAAGCGGTTTAAATAAAAAAAAAAAAAATTTTTAAACACTCGGTAGATACATTGAAATGAATTAATGATACCACGGTTTGGTATATATATATATATGTGTGTGTGTGTGTGTGTGTGTGTGTGCCCATAAACTACAATTATAAAAAACGAACGTATTAAAAAAAATTAAATCCGAACGTCAGACGTCTTATTTTCGACAGAAAATACTTGAGTGGAGTTCGCCAGATTTTTGGAGAAGCAAAATTTTTTGGAGTAAAAATTTTTTTGGAATAAGTCTATACGAAAATTTCTAGGGAAAAAAAAAAATTCTTTAATCTCTATAGTCATTCTAGTGCAGACTTTACCGACATTTTGACTGCTTTCATTCGTTTTTTTTTGCCGGATAGTTTTGCTGAAATTACAAATAAAGCCTTCAAAAGAAAAAAAAGAAAATAAAGTTTTTGGAATGTTTACTTAAAAATTAACCCCCCAAAAATAATTTTCACAATTAAGACAACACTTTTAATTTAAAAAGGGACAGAGCAAAAGCTATTAAGATACAAATGAAATGTTTGGTTTAATTTGGTGCAGTGAATGACTTCTATATATTTAACTTGGCCAACACTATTTTCATTGAAATACCGCTACTCCATCAATCTAGCGGTTACTTCTTTCTCTACGCTGTAATGCCGGCCGCATACAGGATCGTCTTGCGACTGACGACTTGGGTCGTGACAGCCCAAGTCGTCAGTCGCAAGACGATCCTGTGTGCTGCCGGTCTAAGCGTCAGCAGTAAAGTTCCCTATGACATAAAAATCTTAAGTCGTTTGGTTCCCTATTACATGTCAAAGAAATTAATGAAAGATTCCTCCTCTCAGAATCTGATAAGAAATTGGGGACTGCATAAACACTAACCGGGAACTTAATGGCTCTCTTTTTGACCTTGTGTACTAGAAAACTATACCCAAAAGGGAATCTATACGGTGAACGTTAAGAGCAGTTTATTACTCGGAACACTGAAGTTACAAAATCCAAATGAGGTACTTCAATTCGAATGCTTTACGAACTTTCCTCTTTAGTGTGTTGTGCAAAGGGCAACTTTGGAAAAATGTATCTCAAACATCCCCAGTAACAATAATTAGTTTATTTTTGACTTCTGACAATTTAGGTTTTATGGGGAAGTATACATCGATATGCGGAAATATAGGATGCAACTTTTCTAAGTTACTTATAGGTGTATTACACACACACACACACACACACACACTTAAAACAAAAGTTGTTTTTGATAGTTGATGTAATTTTCGTTTTCATTTAGAAAATACAAAAACTTCAATCTAAGAGTTTATACTTGAAAATATTTAAAAATTCAAACCTCTCATTCAACCTCTCAGACCGAGGAAAAAATTGGCCAAGGTCTCATTCATAATTAAGAAAGCTAGTGCAGTACTCCCAAAACATGTTCTTCGATCCACATACTTCACCATGGTGTACCCACACCTACAATACTGCATCAGCGCTTACGGTAGCACACGTCAGTTTTCGCTACAGCCATTGATAGTAATGCAAAATATATTGGTTAGGAAAATTCATAAATCGAACGAGCATAATGAAAGTACAGATCAAATGTCCCATTAAAAATTCTCAAATTAAGAGAAATCTACAAACTAAACATTGCCTCATATATGTATCAAATCGTCCATATACTACGCCAGAAATCATCCAAAACAAACTATTAGCTTCCCAAACACAACACCGCTTTAACACAAGACAATCAGACACGTACATCAGAAAACCAAATTATACCTTAGAGTCTAGTACCTAGATTGTGCGAAGAGATCCTTATCTTTAATTGGTTCAGATCTTTGGAATTCATTTGATCAAGAGATAAAACAATGTAGGACATTAAAAATCTTCGAAAGGAAACAAAGACAAATTCATCAACTCATACAAGCCATAACTCTGCATCGCCTGTCTTATTTCAACTAACAAAATTAACCTACATACTCCTGTTTCCATATTTATTCCTATATTTCTTATAACAAAAAAAAATGGATCATATGTAGAATTCGGACCCCTACCAAGGTTGGGGTCCGAATTCTACATTAGCGGAAGGTTGGGGTCTGTATTCTCCATTTGGCTTGTTTAAGCTACTCTTTAACTATTTGAGTTTCTACATTTGCCTTAACATCCGAGGCCATGTTTAAGCTACGCCAAAAAAGTTTTATTAAATCAATGCATGGATGTAGATCACACTTAAATTCATACTTAGACGAATTTATGTGGCATGAAAGACACAAACAATACGTTTTTCCAATTTTGTGATACCATTTTTTCACAATATCCTTTTAATTAAACTTTCACTTAATAAGATTGGATCAAATGTAGAATTCGGACCCCAGCCTTCTTTAGTTAGCTTTATAAGGCTAACTAACGAAAATATCATGACCTAACCTAACCAATCGTCAAGGGCGTACAGTTAACCTAACGATTGGTTAGGTTAGGTTGTGATATTTTCGTTAGTTAGCCTTATAAAGCTAACTAAAGAAGGCTGGGGTCCGAATTCTACATTTGATATAAAATTTTACAATTGTGTGATTTTAATGGTTTTTATTTGTGATAATAATAATAAAATTTTCTATAAACCTTTAAATTGTTTATTGATGTCCTTATACGATTCGTTTGGGGTCTGGCTTCTATAATCTATACATTAGGGGAAAGTTGGGGTCTGGATTCTACATTAGGGGAAAGTTGGGGTCTGGATTCTACATTAGGGGAAAGTTGGGGTCTGGATTCTACATTAGGGGAAAGTTGGGGTCTGGATTCTACATTAGGGGAAAGTTGGGGTCTGGATTCTCCATTAGGGTTACCTGGGGTCCGAATTCTACATATGACCCAAAAAAATAATAATAACCAGTAAAATATAATATAATCATTAATATTTATATATTTTAATTATATTTCAGCGTCTAATATCAAAATAAATACGAAGGTATAATTTTAGCTGAATACCTAGAGTATTATATGCAATTATGTGTAGGTATGTGAATGTGTAATCTTAGCTGAATATCCTATTCCTAACTGTATGTATTTCTAAACATATGTTTGTAGCTTACAAATAATTTCCATGTACTTTTCTCTCTTTGCCTCTCTATCTTCGCTACTCTGCACTATCTATTAAGATTTACCATAGAACTCTCTTCCGCCAATAAAGCATGAAATTTGCTTGTTAATGGCAGTTCTTTGCTTTGTAAATATACGAAGGCATTACTGTCCCATTTGTCCGAATGTACAATGGGCATAAATGTATACATGTATGCGGGTGCGTATTTATGGATGTACATGCATATAGCTGTATATGTGTGTGTCTCATACATATATACAGGGTGGGCCGTAAGTTTCCATACATAGGAAAAATAAACATTTTTTTTATGGACAACCATTTTTATTTATATAATATGCTCTACATGGTTGCCATTGTTTTGAAAACACATTTCAATACGTGTTCCCCACTGTTGATGAACACGCATTAGCACAGTTGACGTTATGCTTGTAATGGCGTTGGTGATACGTTCCTTTAGATGATTTATGTCTCGTATCTTTTCCTGATACACCATGGCCTTCAAGTGCCCCCAAAGATAGAAATCAAGGGGGGTGAGATCTGGGGATCTGGGAGGCCACTCCACAGGACCACGCCGACCAATCCAAGCATCCGGAAACTGCTGCTGATCCAAATACCGACGCACGTGAAGACCATAATGAGGTGGAGCTCCATCTTGCTGGAAGTAAACTGGGAAGTTACCTTCCTCGTTTAGCAGGGATGGGAAAATCTCTTCTTGCAACATGTTAAGATACCTTTCGGCATTAAGATTTCCACTGACAAAAAAAATTGGTCCAATAATTCTGTCACCCCATATCCCGGCCCACACCATCACTTTACCGGCACCTTGCATCTTCGTCGGACTCAGCCAGTTAGGGTTAGCATTACTCCAATAACGTATGTTTTGCCGATTAACCTCTCCATTGACGTAAAAATTTGCTTCATCAGTAAACAAGATCTTACAAACGCATATTCTTAGGGTATCTGAAACATAAAAACAAACGTTTAAATTTTCCTATGTATGGAAACTTACGGCCCACCCTGTATATATATATATATATATATATATATACATATATATATATATATTTTTATTTTATTTTGTATTGGGGCGTTTACCGCCATTTCCCGCTATACGCTAGCGGATATCATGGCGAAGCAGAATATGAGAAAGAGAAACGGAGACGGGGGAAAGGCACTAGAAGTGGGAGGACCGCGGACGACGGGTGAGAAGTCACCTAAAGCTCAGAGAGGAGGCGAGATTGGGAGAGGAAAAGGAAAAGACGGTCAAGCGAGAAGAGAGGGCTCTCAGCGAGCATAAGACGTAAACGATCGGGGAGGGGGAAATCAGAGAGGAACGGGAAGGCGCGACGACGTACTGACGACAGGGTGGGGCATTCCACAAGGATGTGAAAGACGGTGAGGGGGCGACTGGCAGGAGGCGCAACAAGGAGCCTCCTGCCGGGACATAAGATAGCCGTGCGTGAGGCGCGTATGGCCGATGCGAAGCCGCGCAAGGACGACCTCTTTGTGTCGGGAGCGGTGGAAAGAGGACGCCCAATATGACAGGCGGGGGCGGATGGACCAGAGTTTATTTCCGGTGGCATCGTCCCAGGACTGCTGCCATATGCGGTTGTAGAGGGACCGAAAGACCTGCACATAGTCAGAGAAGGGGAGCGGGCGGGGGAGGGGAGGCATCGAGGCGGCGGACCGGGCTGTGCGGTCAGCCGCCTCATTACCGGAAACACCGACATGGGCAGGAACCCAGCAGAAGGTGACCCGGATCCGGTGAACGGTGTGCAGGACATATATATATATATATATGTGTGTGTGTGTTGTGTGTGTGTGTGTGTGTGTGTGCATATAATGCACATACACACAGTTGCTTCTTGTAGCAACTGATGTGCAATATCAACTCGTATAAAAATAATAAATTGTAATATTGATATTATTACTGCGTTAACTGTCGCACTATATATATATATATATATATATATATATATATATATATATATATATATACACACCTTACCTTACAAAGGCTCCGCGCGATGATTTCTCATTTCGCGAAGGTCAAGCTTGTCGACCCTCCTCTAGAGTTGGCCTGGTGAAGTAGTGAGTTGGATTCTTGCGCTCTCCACCTCACATAGCCAGGTACGCCCGGCTCATCGGGGATTGTTCTGAGCCAGACGTCTAGTCTTCTTTTGAAGATTTCCACTGCAACTCCCTTCGTGTTTCTTAGGTCTTTGGGCAACTGATTAAACAGTTTTGGTCCTCTCACTACAAAACTATTTTCTTTCAGGGTTAAGGATGTTCCCTGTCTCGCCTTCAATTTGGGAATACGACACAGTCTACCGCTTCTACTTTCCACCGTTGTTTGGGGAGTTATGGGATTCAGAGTAAGATTAGGGACTAGTTTCTCCATTATTTTCCAAGTGTAAATAATGGTGTATCTCTCTCTTCTCCTTTCCAGTGAATATAGGTCTAGTTCTCGTAACCTTTCCCAGTAATTTAGTTCTTTGCACCCATTGATCTTAGTTGTGAAGCTTCTTTGGATCCCCTCCAGCTGTCTAATGTCTTCTTTTTTATATGGGGATGTTAGGACCGAGCAGTATTCCAATTTTGGTATTATCAAGGTTTTCAGTAGAGGAATCATTACATTCCTATCCCTTCGTTTAAAGGTTCTCAATATCTGACCCGTTATTCTCTTTGCTCTGTTTACTGCTATCTTATTCTGTGTTTCAAATTTCGCATCATCTGTCATTACAACCCCTAAATCTTTTGCTCTGGAATTTCTCTGAATTTCCTGTCCATTTGGGGTATAATATTCCATGGATTTTAGGTCTTCTCTTTTTTCGTAACGGAATAGCTGAAATTTCTCGGTGTTAAACTTCATATTGTTGTCTTCCGTCAACTTGTAGATTCTGTTCATGTCTGTTTGTAGAGATCCTATATCTTCTGGGTTTCTTATTTTTCTACTGATCTTTGTGTCATCCGCAAAGGATGTTACTGTGCTGTCTCTGGTAACGTCCTCATCTATGTCAGTTAGCATGATTATGAAGAGTAGTAGAGCTAATAATATATATATATATATATATATATATATATATATGATACACACAGACAGTGCATGGAACAAGGAACTCTTCTGGGATAATTAAATCCACTATCACCAGCTATCTGCAAAGCAGACAGGATCCAGCTTTGGAAGGGAAGCTATATTTATGGGACCTCTTTGCGAGTGACCCGTTGCCCGCGTCGGGCTAGCATCATGAGAGGCTGAGGATTTCAAATATGTATGTTTCATTGTTGTAGGGTAATAAATAAAAATTTGGTCACATGACCTTTATTTAAGGTCAAATTTTGACCTTTTGCGGACCACTTCGCAAACAAAATTTATAAAACTAAAATTAAAGACAAATAATTTTTCTGCATAAAATAATAAAATATTGGTATATGGAGGTCATAAAAAGGTAGAAATTATTTAGAATTACCAAATATTTTTGAAAATTTTAACCTTTTTTTTTTTGGCTACCATCACTGCAGTTCTGTATTAATAAACACGAGTTAAACAAAACATGAATAATGATTTTTTTTTACCTTACAGGTAAAATAGAATAGTATAAATTTGTAGAACAACATCAATTATTAAATATATAGAAGTGATAAGTGCAGTAACATTTTAATAAATTTTAAACCAAGGTGAATAAATCAAAATTTTGCCAAGATCCCTTAAGGACAGGGTTGGCAAGAAACCCACTTTTTTTAAAAAAAGCCCACCCCAGGTGGGTTTTTTCACCTAAAACCCGAAAAAACCCGGGTAAAATTGGGTTTTTTCATATGTCCATATGGTAGTTCATAATAGACCTACCTATTCTTATTTTTATAATAATACTGTACTGTACCGTACACTATTAATATAACATTTGTCTTGTTTTTAGCAAAAAGGTTGCCTTCCAGGCAATTAAGCATAAAAAGTTATTATTTTCTCAGATTGAGCTTCACAACAAAATTTGGAAAACATGGACCAATTTGAACTAAATTTGGTGTGGTAAATTATCCTATTTGTTAGGCTATACTTCCTATGGAAGACAGGCCCCTGTGTCTTCTGCTGGAAGTAGATGAATTACAGCTCCCAAAGGGAACTTAATTCAGCTAGTTATATCTATTTAATTCATATTATTGAATATTTTTTCTTTTATTTCACAGTTAAATAAAACAAACTGGCAACAACATATTTATCTTTACTGCTAGCCTACAGAATTAGTCTGTTTGAAGTTATAACTGCATTAAATAATGCCAAAGACCTTTGGATCAGGAAGAAAATCAGGGCATGAATGGAGTGGTCAATATTATTGATGGGACTAGTAAAGTTAGATGCAAACATTGCAGTAATGAAATAAGTAATAAAATAGAGCGAATAAAAATGCATTTAATGAAATGTTTGAAACACATGGAATCAAGAAACAAGACTGACAATACTGCCAGTACATCATCTTCATACTGCTGCATGACATAGACCTCTCAGATGATCCAGACTCATCCTCACCACCACTGACACAATTACAGATGAAAAAAAGAAAAATTCAAAAGTAAGCAAGCAATTTTGGCATGACAACAACTTTGCAGAAAAATGTCATTGATAACAAAATAGCCAAATTCTTTTATGCAAATAATATTCCATTTCTATGTGCAGAGTCTAAGTATTTTATTGAAATGATAGAGACTCTAAGACCAGGCTACACTCCACCTTCCCGTCGAAATTTGTCTGGTCCACTTTTAAATACAATCCATGAAGAAGTAGAAAATTCCTTGAAGATGCAGTTGACTGAAGAATCAGGATGTATAACACCCTGATTGGCTGATGTCTACACTCTATAACCTGCTACCTCACCCAAAGAGTTATACCTGTAGGTCTATTTGTTGACTCATGTTTGCTTGCTTTGCATGTAAAATCATTATAGGCGCCTATATGACAATTTTTAAAAATAATTGCATATGCACTTAAGTTTCATGAAAAAACCCACAAGTGGGTAAAATAGTGGGTTTTTTCAAGTGGGTTTTAAAAAAAAAAAACAGGTGGGTTTTTTCGGGCTGGGCCCACTAGTGCCAACCCTGCTTAAGGAGGCATTTTTTTTTTTAATTGGGGTTGTTTAACCTCCTTCGCAACATCTAAGGTCATATGACGGAGGGGACCTACAGCTTTATGTGGGATCCGAACCACGGGTCGCTACATAATCTGGGCGCAGAGAACGGTCTCCCATCCAACTACTACCCAAACCCAATGTCACTTAACTTCGCTGATCTCCGGGAAGCGGTGTTACGACATCGGCCACACGTGGCCCCTTAAGGAGGCATAAAAAGAGAATATTTACAGGATTAAAATCTGTCTTCATCATATTCAGAGAAAGTTCATGACTTTATTAAAGAAGAGTCTTTTATGCAGTAATTGCATGAATTTTGTTCATGCTTGTGTAAAGTTGCCCATATATGTAATGTTCCTCACCTCACATGCGACTCCGTACATGTGGCAACGCACGCCGCAGTGTTAGTCAAGGTACGCCAACTGGGGGAAGGTGGGGTGGAGGAGGGGACAACCGAGTCCAACAACATATAACACAGACATACATATACATCTAAAGGACAATTGAATGTGCAGTCATTGACATACAAGTAATTATAGTGTAATGTCTGTGTTCATAAAGATAAACAATTAATATGATCGTGAACAGCGTTGAACTCCATGTTTACTAGTCTTATACAGTAATAAGGTTCCATTATGTTTACTGCAAATCTATATGAACAGCTAAATAATATAGTTTATGCAAAAATATGCAGCAGGCGAAAATTTTACAACTTGAACTAATCTTTGGAAGATAAGAAAATAAAACTTAATCATTAAAATACTTTATTTGAAAAGTAAATTCAGTATATTGTAATAAAACATCGTAAAGTAAAAGCAGTAAAAACATTTTAAATTATACTGTACTATTATTGTATAACAAGAATGTCATAAATGCCGCTAATTTCCCAACCCTTCCGAATAGTCTCCCTCATTTTGTGTAGGTTATCCCAAGGAGAGAGAATCCATTTAGCATGAATAGGTTTCAGTGTGGAGAGCTTCAAATCTATCTTACCGAGAGATTCATTTACGTTGGAAAACACTATTAATATAATTGGCATCAGCCACAAACCGGTGGTGATATCCTGCTTCATGCAACCGTCACCTTACGGTTTCCACTGACACGCCCAAATGTAGTCTCTCCTGGACGGCGACAGCCAGTAACCATGTCAACACCACGGTTTGGCCCATCAACGTCATTTCACAAACGTTAGTATAAAATTGTATGAATTTATAATATTTATAAATATATTTATGCTAGTATAACCGTGGATTAGTCTTATGTGATTTTGATAATCAGTTACTGTTATTCAGATCGAGACTGTTAACAAGTTCTTTGTGTAACAATCGATAAGCCATTTCCCACTAACTCTCTCTGCCCTCTACCTCGCTCTCTCTCACACTGTCTCAATCTTTTTCTCGCTCAATGTCAATATATATATATATATATATATATATATATATATATATATATATATATATATATATATATATATAATTGTGTAGATTCGTAATTTAGTGAAGGTTTAAAGCTGCACACGGACTCTATAACAGCTTTATTAGTATTGTTACATAATGATTTAATATAAGCGAGACTGGTGGGTGGGGAAGGAGAATGAGGGAGTGTGGAGGATGGTTGTGTAGTGTTTATTTTTGGTTCAAATTCACTAGTATATAAAAAGTTGTATTGTGGTATCTGTTCATATAGACTTGCAGTAATCATAATGGAACCTTATTACTGCGTATAAGACAGTAAACATGGAGTTCAATGCTGTTCACGATCATATTAATTGTTTATCTTTATGAACACAGACATTACATTATAATTAGGGGCCGTTAAAAAATTACATAAGGCTATTTTTGCTAAAACTTCACACCCCAGATCCCCCAGGAACGTTCTGTAACGCTATACCAGGCACCCCCTACGATGTTATGCAACACTTCCCCCATCCCACACGTTACGGAACGTTACAGGGGGTGGGGTGTCAGGTTTTAGCAAATATAGCGTTACGTAATTTTTGAACGGCGCCTTACCTGTATGTCAATGTTATATGTTAAATGTTATTGGACTCGGTTGTCCCCCCTCTACCCGACCTTCCCCTGGTTGGGGTACCTTAACTATCGCTGCGGCGTGCCACATGTACGGATTTGCCTGTGAGGAGAGGAACATTACATATGCGGGCAACTGTACATAAAAACAGGATTTAGATGTGTTTACAATTATTCATACACAGTTTTCAGGCTTGTAATTAGTAATAATATATTCAAATTTCAGAAGACTTAAGTAAAAAACTTAAGAATCAAAAGGGTTCATCAAAACTTAAAAAAGTTATACTGGTGTCAAAAGAAAGCTAGAAGCCATTTACCAAACTGATATAACGATGGATCTAGATACTGGTACAGAAAATAAAACAATTAAGGAAAGACTTCAAAGGTATGGTACCTACTCTGTATCATATTGTTATTTTTCTTCAAAATTATATTACCACACATTTACAATTCCACCTATTCTTTTTACTTAGAATTTACTTTATAAAAACATTTCAGTATGCAGTGAATGTTTGGCCAATTTCATTTGTGGGATAGTACTCCAGCTATTTAGAGTGCACATTTCATTATTTGCAGGTATGAACAGATGATGGGAGAATTAGTGACATAATATAAAACATCAAATTATTCTGAAAAGTTGCAAATTCTCTCATTATCCCCCTTCACAATTAAAGGGACAGAAGAATTATTCGAAGCTTCAAATAGAATGGTAAAGAAAAGCAGAGAACTGAAGAAATAACTTGGTATTCTCCCGAAAGTACCAAATATGAGCAAAGGGAAAGTAATAACAGAAAAAGACAAGGAGAAAGTAAGTGTTCTATGAATTAGATGAAGTAAGTAGGATATGCCCAGGTAAAAGGATTGTATTAAAATTAGAGATGTAAATGGTGAAAAATACAAGAAGAAAGGCTTCTATGGGGAAAGTTTGAACTTCATAAAAAGAACCAGGATAATCCTAAAATAGGATTTTCTAATTTTGTCAACCTTAGGCCTCCATACTCTGTATTAGCAGGTGGAAGTAAAATCAGATTTTAACTGTTAAAGCTACGTTTGAATTTTGTCAGAAGAATCTCAATGATAAGATTAAGTTCTTTGTAGAATCCATTGAGGTGGAGAAAGATAAACTTAAATTAGAAGAAAGATTTAAGCTGTCCAAAACAATTGAAGGTACACAAAGATTTCACCAATTTGTTCCAATTAGTAAAACCCAAATCAAAGTGTAAGAAAGATCTAATGATGAAGCTTATGTTGTCCAAGAAATAGTGAAGGAAGGGGAAAATCTGAACTTGATTGGAAAGTTGATTTTGAGATTTTAACAACTGGCAATTATGTTGCATGTATAATTTATGGTTAAGGATTGTTGAAGACTACTCAGAAGAATACAATGATTATCTACTTAATTTCTTATAACCTTCTTCTACTGCCCCAAGTTATAGCTTCCCAACGAAAACAAGAGAGTCATGCTATACACCACGTGAAAACAGTGCACATGATGAGCACACCAACTCTTAAGGTGGTGTAAGAATTAAATATTCTTTCAATAAAAAGGAATTAATGGAGAGTTTACGCCGAGTAAGGCTTCTTCTACGGGCCAACTAACGATTAATGTATACATAGCTTTATAATATTGTAAGATACACCTAATATAAAAGTTAGTATGTAAGCCTAGGACGGCGAAGATTGACCACTAGTTCCAAGCCTACTGTTATGTACTTAACCTAAACAAAGTGTACAGATTGTAATCCAAGGCCTACATTTCTATCAAAAATACTTTCATATTCATCATATTTCTACCATAAATACTTTTAGTTACGTATTTTGAGGAAAAATTAGTCATTATGTAGGCTACTTAGAAGAAAACAATAAAATTATCAAAATTTACCTGTAATACCTGTTAATTTCTACCTTCAAAAGTTATATATACCAATATTTTATTATTGTTTTATACAGACAAATGATTTGTCTTTAATTTTTATTTTCTAAAATTTTTTTGTGAAGTGGCGCGCTAAAGGTCAAAATTTAACCTTAAATAAAGATCATGTGACCAAATTTTTATTTATTACCCTACAACAATAAAACATACACATTTGGAATTCTCAGCCTCTCCCGATTTCAAAAATATACAAGTTAACCGAAATATTCTGAAAAATAGTCAAGATATTTGACCTTAAAAAGGAGGGGTCACAGTGACCTGAATTTGACCTGACCCATACCTCGAAAACTATTAGATGGATCAGTCTAAGATTTGGAATTTTGTTTTCTCTAGCCAAAACTACCCTCTATACCAATTTTCATAAAAATCGAAGAGTTGACCCCTCAAATTTGAAAACCATCGAGTCACTTGTCCTGGAACTCCCCACATACCTTATTATATGTTACTCTCCGTATATATGTAGCAAAGAACAATAAAATAATAATTATTATTATTATTATTATTATTATTATGTAGGGTGTTCCTAAAAGGTGTTTTCAAAAAAATGTATTAAAAGTTTTTGGGGAACAACTTTGTGGATCACTCCCTAAGTAGATCATGTCATATCACGTGAGGGTCACGTCACCAGTATCCTTGCGCCTTCTCATATACTGTGTATTATTATTATTATTATTACTAGTACAATACCCGTCGCTTCGCTGACGGTTAGCTAAAGACCCGCCCTACGTGCGGGTAGTAAAACATATCCAAGTAGAGGGCCGGAATATTTTTTGTAGTTCGAAGGCTGTTATTAGCTGTTATTAGCTCTAGGTTAGGTTTGTTAGGTTAGGTTAGGTTAGGTCGTGATATTTTCGTTAAAGCTTAACCTAACTTAACCTAACCAATCGTCAAGGGCGTACAGTTGACTTAACCGGGCATTCAACACCCAGGTGCACAACGGTTAGGTTAGGTTAATTGAATGGTTAGGTTAGGTTAGGTTGGTTAGGTTAGGTTAGGTTAGGTTGGTTAGGTTAGGTTAGGTTAGGTTGGTTAGGTTAGGTTAGGTTAGGTTAGGTTAGGTTGGTTAGGTTGTCGTGATATTTTCGTTAAAGCTAAGCTTAGCTTAACCTAACCTAACCAATCGTCAAGGGCGTACAGTTGACCTAACCGGGCATTCAACACCCAGGTGCACAACGGTTAGGTTAGGTTAGTTGGTTAGGTTGAGTCGTGATATTTTCGTTAAAGCTTAACCTAACAACCTAACCAATCGTCAAGGGCGTACAGTTGACCTAACCGGGCATTCAACACCCAGGTGCACAACGGTTAGGTTAGGTTAGGTTAGGTTGAGTCGTGATATTTTCGTTAAAGTTTAACCTAACCTAACTTAACCTAACCAATCGTCAAGGGCGTACAGTTGACCTAACCGGGCATTCAACACCCAGGTGCACAACCTCGGGACCTAATCAATGTGTGTGTGAAGTTTTGTTTGTAACTGCTTTCACTTTGGAGCTGTGGCTGGAACAGACACACACACACACACACACACACACACACACGCTGAAACACACAAACGCACGCACGCTGAAACACACAAACGCACGCACGCGCACACGCACGCTGAAAGTGTGACAGACAGACAGACGGACGGCTCTCTTATTATAGTATAGATTATTACTATTATTATTATTATTAAATGCGAAGAACTGAAACTACATAAATCGTAATCGTTATTATTAACCCATTAAGGACCACTGGTAGATTTTTCTACCAGCAAAAATATCTTTTTAATTTTTCTGGTCCTTAATAGGTTAATGACATGTACAAACATAATTATTGAGGGGAAATGGTCTTAAATATATTTTTAGTTTTTCAGGTATTACTTCAAGAAGGTTGAAGGTGATTCGGTCGACTGTCCTAAGGGTGAGGCGCCTCGAAGAAAAAGTCGAGAATGGAAAACGAGACACGGAAAGTGAAGTACAGTATATGAAGGTGTTCACTGTTAAAAGTGGACTATCTTCGTGAACTATGTTTTCCTAAGTATTTTTGATCATATATATAAACTTCAATGAGAGTGTTTCTTTCTGAGTTCTGTCTATTCTGTACATAAACTTTAAAGGGAGATAGTTTTTCCTTTTTTTATTTGTGTAAAATACTCAAAAAAGTTCTGCTCTGTTGTTTCACTGTCCGTGTAGCCCAAGTATCATGGAAGTATCGTGAAAGGACACAAATTTAGCAATAGACATCGAATCTAACACCAGTGGCACAGCGGTGGGATGTGATAGGCCCAAACTATTACCGTTTGAATAAAATTGAAGATATTACAAATTCTTGATCTAGTTTGTTTTGAGCAAGCCTGAGTAGGAAGGGTTTTTTTTATGTAGTAAGGAGGGGGATAAGGGCGAACGCCCGTAGAAGTCACCCCTCCACATAAGACAGAGGGAGCCAAAAACAAGGTCTCCAAGGTCAATGTACCATTTTTTTTTTTTTTTTTTTATAGAAATTTTGAAAACGTTGTGTAGTGTGTAAGATGCACGTATGTGTAGTGAGGAATAGGGGAAGAAGTGTGTGTTTGAGAGGATGCTGGATTGCTCACAGGGTAGATGAGACACGGAAAAAAATCAGCTAAGGAGGACAGTGACAGGAGAACGGGAGTTCCAGCACTCCCTGTCTCTTGCCTAACATCCCCCCCTGGAGTACTTCCCTGGTCGATTGGTGTCTACAATCTCCTCCACACATTTATGATTAGAATCGGTGCATTTATGTTGCTTCGGGGAGAAAACACAAACTTGCAATGAATCTTGATCTTTCCAGTGGTGATGAATAATCACGTACGGAAGTCTCATTAGTGCACTGACCCATTGTTCAGCATATTTCTTTGGGGAGAGAAGACGCTTCTTTGCATTTTGGAGTGATTTTTCAAATGGTGTTCATGCAGTTAAATAAATCTCGTTCTGAAGCCTCCGTCGAAAGATTCTTCTACTGACTGGAGTTGGGAGTTCCTTCCGCATTTGGGCACTGGTGATGAAGGGAGTTGACTTTTGCCTTCCTTTTTCAGAGCATTATGAGTACGTTGAGTTGTTATTTGTGATTGCCAGATCTTGTTTTTGGCTCGTATTCTCTATCCACAAAAATTTTTCTTTGGATCTCGCATACTTATACGATAACGCTCGGATATTTGAAATCTGGAAGCGTTTTGACTGTAGCGCCTTTTGACAAGTCCTTCCTCGTGGTCTCGCTTCTATGGTGACATTTTTGGTTTCCTCTCTATTAGGAATTCACACGAATCAAAGGAATAATTATGAATTTATAGCATCTTTTAGTAGCCACTTTTTACAAGTCCTTCCTCGTGGTCTCGCTTCTATGGGGACATTTTCGGTTTCCTCTCCATTAGGAATTCACACGAATCAAAGGAATAATTATGAATTTATAGAATCTTTTAGGACTAGACCAGCAAAAGTAATGTTATGGTATCATGAAAGAAAAATTATTATTAATAACTGTAATTATATCTTTCTAAACTGTAATACAATTAAAAGTATTTGACTCAGATACTGATATTTTGAAAAATAATAGATAACAGTATTAAAAATTAATTTTATATTCAATAAAATGTATAATCTTCATATTTTATAAAATTATTTACAAACTGCCCAATTAAGAAATGCGAAAGAATACCCAAATTCTACCCTTTTCGAATCTGCTTTGAGCCCTTAACAGACATTTACTTTTCATTATTTGAATACAAAAATTATTCCTCTAAAAAGTTACCTCGCGTCTTCACGTATTTTAACGTGTTTCAATTCATATGACGACGTCCATTTCATAAGAAATGTCATTTTTTTTCTACTTTAAAACATGCTGAATACAAAATGTTGACGTAAGGGAGGACATATTAAAATTTTTTTGGGGGTGATTCTAAACCTTTGGCCACTATTTTATGTAATACTCGTATATACACACATTTGTACAGATGTCATCGTGTTTTTAGTAAAAAACACTTCCGAGTTACTTCCGTAATAAATAAATAAATAAATAAATAAATAAATAAATAAATAAATATACTCCTCGAGTCGTATTCGGGACATACGAGTAACAATAACAAAATTTAAAACCTAATTAGTTTCTCTATACGCACATCAATCTTCTCTTTCCGACCAATCCGTAATCGTTCTGGAATAGACATTAATAATAATTAATGATGATCCATTATTATTAAATAGTTATCCTAAGCAAGGCGTGAACGTCAATCGAGATCCGCCATAAATCCCCAAATTCGTCAGCGAGTGACGTTGTAACACATAAACAAAGCTCATTAAAGGTGAGCGCCCGAGCCAGGTAAAAAGGCATCTTTCTAAACAAAGATGAACGAGAAATGGGAAGAAATGGGGCCGTAGGGTATGGTTAATGGGATGAAATGAAATCATAGAGCATGGTTGATAGGACTGGGATGATAGGAAATGGTTGATGGAATGAATTGGGACAATGGAATGGGAACCGTCAAATGGCATGAAACAGGACAGGAACATAAAGTCAGTGGTATATAATACAGGGTGTCCGAGAATTATCTGTACAATTTTTGGCTGTTATTAAAAGTCAACCATGAAGTGTAGAAATTCCAGTGTTGTCCCATTTTACAGAGAATATCATTAAGTTTTTTCTGATACCAAGTTTTGACAAGTTTTTTAGAAATTCCAGTGTGTCCGAAAATTATCTGTACAATTTCATCTTTTAATAAAATTCTTGATAACACACGTAAAATTCTTAAACAAGATTATTTAGAATCTGTATTTTCAAAGTTTCTTTATTAAAGTAACGTTGTTAAAACATTCAATATGTGCACCATTAGTGATTCGCAAAACATCCAATCGATACTCCAAATGTTGCCATGTACGCTGCAGCATATCCACATCAATTCGCTCAATAGCAGCTGTGATTCTTGCTTTTAAATCATCAATGTCTGTCACCCGCGTACAAAAAAGAAAAAACTTGTCAAAACTTGTTATCAGAAAAAACTTAATGAGTTTCTCTGTAAAATGGGACAACACTGGAATTTCTACACTTCATGGTTAACTTTTAATAACAGCCAAAAATTGTACAGATAATTCTCGGACACCCTGTATATTGGAAAGAGTACTTCTGTGAAAGATTTAGTAGATGAACATAGACACTACTGGTGTCAGAGCCGATTCATCCATAGTCAGACAAAATGCGTTAAGAAGAGCTAAAAAGTATTTTACTACAACGCACCTTTTTAGCCTTTTCCGACATAATTTGAATCTAACTGTAAATGGGTCATCTTTGGCACCAGTAGTTTCCTGTAGTTCTGTAGCAAGCAGCTACTGCGTTTAAGTCTATCTCAGTGATCTAATTCTCAGACATTTCATATCAGACTTTGAAAGTATAATGGTCTTACACGTCTGTTCTTATTATCAGCGTCTAGTTTCATTGCATTTTTTCATTGAAGTTTTGAACACGCTTTAAAAACCTGCTTTGGTTTTTTTTCACTAATTTCTCTTTAACTGTATACTGCAAAAATTAGAGATTTCCTGCATCCAAATTCCGGTGTAATTATATCATACAAAAATATTATTCTTCTGAGGGAGTAAATTAAATTTCAGTTTTGAGGAAAAAGGAAACCTGATTGGTGTGTATTTTCCCATGATATCATAGGAATAAGTACACCGCGACTTGGTGGCAGACGAGATGACACCTAAATATTAGGAATGTTTCCTTTGTTTTTATTACTGGTTAGCCTTCTTTGCATAACGTTATTAGAGTATGCTTTCCTCCATCAGAGCCCCCATAAATGGAAGTGTAAAAACGCATTACCAAAATGCAGAGTGTAACTTCAAGAAAAGTGGACCTAATACTTTATGGAGTAAAATAGCAGCTTTCATTAACCAGTGAATGATTGGTTTCAAACAACTACATAAAAATATTGAGGAATTCATGGTAAAACGTCTACTTTTGGAATTCACGGATTCAACAACATAAAGCCAGATCAAAAGTTTTAATGAACTTTCCAAGATACAGTATGTTAAGAACAATTACATCCTATTTGCAGAGACGTTCTTTCAATGACATACATAAATTACATCTTATTTCAACAAAGAATGGATGAGAGAGAGAGAGAGAGAGAGAGAGAGAGAGAGAGAGAGAGAGAGAGAGAGAGAGAGAGAGAGAGAGAGAGAGTTACAAGGAGTTACAAGAAAAGAAGTACCTCAAAAGGCCTTGCGGCCCATACGAGGAGGTACCAATGGCAACGGGTGCCAGGGAAAATTTTGTCTTTCAACTATCCTAGCAGTAGTAGAAAACTGGATAGAAAAGTAGAAGGCTCTCTCCCCACCCTCCGTCCCTCCTGCCAGAGGCAGGTACGGAAAAAGGTTGAAGAAAATACCTTGACCCTGGAAAAGTAGCCAAGGAAATTTTACAGGAAAGTGGAGAATATATAAATAGCTATATTTAGCTTGCTCACAGAGACCGAGCAAGTGACCTCCTGCAGAGTTTTCTGAGGTTTTAATCTTAAACTATGAGTGTGTTCAGTACTTTGTCTAGCCTATTTTTAAACAGATTACACTTTGACTGGAAACAACCCTGAGGGAAGTTGGTTCCAGATATTAACTATTTTATAGGAAAAGAAATTTCCGCAGACTGAGGTCCTAAATGTCTTTACACACTCAAATAGTGTGCAAGATTTGGTCTAACCTTTTCTTGAAATGATCCACAGAGGAACTGTTCACAACTTCTGAAGGTAACCTGTTCCACGTGTCACAGATCTTATACGTAAAGTAATTTCCACACATACTAGTCCTAAACCGTTTCAAATCCAACTTCCAACCATTGTTGCGAGTTGGGTTATCATTTAAACTAAACATGCTTCTAAAATCGACATCTTTGAACCCGGGTCACGTAAGCGTCGATTGTAGCCCATATGCCTAACGGAAGGGATTAACTTTGTGGCATTCTTCAGCCGGTTTTCAATCCACCTAGTACCTACTTCCCCACCAATACCCAGCACGCGCACTTTAGCCATTAGCCGGCGGTGAGGTACCTTCTCAAAGGCTTTCTAATCAATCGCCCTACTCTTATCATACTCACTCAACATGACGTGGAAAAACTCGAGCATGTTGGTGAGACACGACCTATGCCGTCTAAACCCATGTTGGAGTCCCCAAGTAGCTTGTAGGAATCCAAATGGTCAACAATCCTACCTGCTATTATCCCCTCTAATTATTTACCTACAACTGAAGTGAAATGGTGTTATTTATAGAGGTTCCAAAGCCTCTCTTCCCATGCATGAGATAGCAGTTGGGTCCTAATCGTAAGAGTAGAGAAAAAGAATTAATACTAAAAGTTTTTTTTTTTTTTTTTGCAGTCAGAGGAGAGCATCCTTAACCTAAGCTAAAAGGACAGAGTAGGGATGGGAAGGGGTCCTAGTAACCCACGGGACAGGTTTGTACAACAGACTTCACCCGCCCTCCCGAAAGAGAGAGAACCTAAAGGAATTGGCAGCCAATTTCTCCAGAATCCCACGACTCGGGACCGGAGGGTTGTCACACCCCAAGTATAAAGTTTACTACACTCAGAAGGAACGTGCATATCCTTTATACCCCCTGCGGAGAGAGAGAGAGAGAGAGAGAGAGAGAGAGAGAGAGAGAGTTACAAGGACAGTTACAAGGACAAGAGGAAGCCTCAAAGACCTTTCGGTCCACTCTGGGAGGTTCCTGTTATTAAAAGTTTATTTTTGTTTCAACTATCCTAATAGTAGTAGAAAACTGGATAGAAAAGTAGAAGGCTCTCTCCCCACCCTCCGCTCCCTCCCTGCCAGAGGCAGGTACGGAAAAAGGTTGAAGAAAATACCTTGACCCTGGAAAAGTAGCCAAGGAAATTTTACAGGAAAGTGGAGAATATATAAATAGCTCTATATTTAGCTTGCTCACAGAGACACCGTGCAAGCGAACTCCTGCAGAGTTTTCTGAGGTTTAATCTTAAACTATGAGTGTGTTCAGTACTTTGTCTAGCCTATTTTTAAACACATTTACACTTTGACTGAAACAACCTCTGAGGGAAGTTGGTGCCAGGGAAAATTTTGTACACACTCAAATAGTGTGCAAGATTTGGTCTAACCTTTTCTTGAACTGATCCACAGAGGAACTGTTCACAACTTCCGAAGGTAACCCGTTCCATGTGTCACAGATCTTATACATAAGGTAATTCCCACACACACTAGTCCTAAACCGTTTCAAATCCAACTTCCAACCATTGTTGCGAGTTGGGTTATCATTTAAACTAAACATACTTCTAAAATCGACATCGTTGAACCCGCGTAAGAGCTTGAAAACCTCGATCAGTTGACCGCGCAGCCTCCGAGTTTCAAGCGAAAACAGTTCAGGGCGCGTAACCGTCGATTGTAGCCCATATGCCTAACGGAAGGGATTAACTTTGTGACCCTCGCCTGCACTCGCTCCAGCCTCTCAATATCTTTCCTGAGGGTGGGCGACCAGAACTGCACAGCATACTCCAGGTGCGGCCGAACAAGGGAATTGTACAGTGAGAGCACAATCTCCTTGTTCCGAAACTGAAATTGCCTCCTAATATAACCCAATAGTTTCTGGGCTTTCTTTTCCACCTCTACACACTGTTTCGTAAACTTAAGGTCGCTGCGAAGCACACCCAAGTCCTTTTCTAGATCAGTCACCTCGATATTACTACCCAACATCGAGTAGTCCGACTTGGGATTGGCGTAGCCAATGTGCATCACTTTGCATTTACCCAAGTTAAACGGCATTTGCCATTTTTCGGACCACTCTCCTATCCTACCTAGGTCCGCACGCAGTTCCTCGATCGCTTCGGGCGTCCCAACATTGGCCGCAAGCTTGGTGTCATCAGCGAATTTGGCGATCCGACTGACGATGCCACTGTCTATATCATTTATGTAAATGATAAACAACAGTGACCCCAAAACGGAACCCTGAGGAACCCCACTAGTGACCGAGGCCCAACCCGAACTAGCCCCTTTAATTACCAACCTCTGCCGCCTATTCCTCAGCCAGTTTTCAATCCACCTACCTATTTCCCCACCGATACCCAGCGCGCGCACTTTCGCCATTAGCCGGCGGTGAGGTACCTTATCAAAGGCTTTCTGAAAGTCGAGATAAAGTATATCAATCGCCCTACTCTTATCGTACTCACTCAACATGACGTGGAAAAACTCGAGCAAGTTGGTGAGATACGACCTATGCCGTCTAAACCCATGTTGGGAGTCCCCAAGCAGCTTGTAGGAATCCAAATGGTCAACGATCCTATCAGCTATTATCCCTTCTAATAATTTACCTACAACTGAAGTGAGACTAATGGGACGATAGTTCCCTGGACTTTCGTGATCCCCTTTCTTAAAGATAGGGGTCACGTTGGCTTCCCTCCAGTCACCAGGCACCTGGCCCATCTCCAACGATTTGTTGAAGACTGTAGCCAGGTGGGGAGCCACCTGGTCGCACATTTCTCGCAACACACTGGGGAGAAACTGGTCTGGCCCAGGAGCCTTAAACGCGCTCAGTTTGTCTATTCTATCGGCAACGACTGTCGCGGTACATCTAACACTATCCAGGCCAGCACCTTCGTGCCTCACGCCTGGCTCGGGGATGACGCGGGTATCCTCCGTCGTGAACACTCCCGCAAAGTACTCATTAAGCACATTAGCGATGTCCGCGTCGGAGGTCCGCAGAACGCCGCTTCCATCCTTTAACGGACCTATCATGCTTCTAATGGGCTTTCTACTATTAACTGAAGAATTCCTTAGGGTTCCCCTTGCAGAGGCTTGCCACCCGTAGTTCTTCGTTACGTTTCGCTAGCCTAACCTTCGCCTTCACTTCCCTACGCAGTCGGACATACGCTTCAGTGTTCTCGTGGGAATGATTGGCCTTCGCCCTCCTATACGCTACTTTCCTATTTCGGATAGCCGAAGCGATGTCACGATTGAACCACTTAGGCTGCGTTGAAGCAGGGGTGACCGGTTTTGAGGGTATGGCAGCAGACTGCAGCACCATAAACTCGTCCCGGAATGCACTCCACACTCCCTCAACATCGCCGCCAACCTCTAACCCCATCTCTCCTACGCTATCCCTGAGGCTAACAAAGTTCGCACGCCGGAGATCTTGCTTACTGCCTCTCGAGTTACTACGCTTCACCCGAGGGACGCACACACGGAACCTAATAAGACCGTGATCACTCCCGCCCAATGATTCGTCAACGGTGAGGCCAGTGACGAGGTTGTCTTCGGTCGTGAATACTAAGTCTAGAACGCTTTCGCCTCGTGTAGGCTCGTTGACCCACTGAGTGAGGAAGTTCTCATCAGCAAAGTCAACTAGCCTCCTCCCTTCAGCATCGGCAGTCCTGTTTTCCCACTTTATGCCGCGAGAGTTGAAGTCTCCTAAAACTACATACACCCTATCCCCTAGCAGGCTACTGAGTTCGGTGTACAGGGCTGTATCCTCCTCGAGGAGGAGATGCGGAGGTCTGTACACCAAAGAGAGAGAGAGAGAGAGAGAGAGAGAGAGAGAGAGAGAGAGAGAGAGAGAGAGAGAGAGAGAGAGAGAGAGAGAGAGAGAGAGAGAGAGAGAGAATTACATACCTTTTGGTATATAATACGTATAAAAAAGCATCGAAACGGCACGAAACAAAACTCAAAAGAAGAATATAACAATCTCCATCACCAATAACCGATACAATTTAACCAGGAGCGATGATGCAATTTTTTGTCACAATAAAAGAAATAAAGTATTACCAAACAATAATATTAATAAATGACACCAGTTCCTAATAACGAAAGGCCGTAACACAAACTGAAATTATGGCAGGCAACAAAAACAATCCACTAACTTATATCGAAAGAGAAAATAAATAACTTCGGTGACGAAGTGAAGAAATAAGCGGAGAGAATATTACAAGATCACCTTGCAAAAATTGGAGAAAAATTGGTCCTGCATTGTGAATTATAAAAAAGTATATAGATATATATATAATATATATATATATACAGGGTGTCCCATAAGTCCGGCATCATAGGAGAAATTCATATTTTTATATTTCTACAAATCATAATTCATATGCTCGGGACGCCAATTTCCCGTCCACCACCATTCTGTTCAGTGACGAGGCTGGTTTTTATGGAAATGGTGAGGTAAATCGACACAACACCCGCTACTGGTCTCAAAACAACCCTCACTGGTATACCTCTTCAAAGGAACAAAGTGCATCTCGGGTGATGGTATGGTGTGGCATTTGGAAATATCGCATCAAAGGCCCCCTCTTTTTCGATGAACATGTCACTGGAGGCACCTACCTACGTATGTTCAAGGAAGAAGCATTTCCCAGTGTCTTGAACGAAGAAGGAAATTTCCCAACATGGTTCCAGCAAGACGGCGCTCCTGCACATTACAGCACCCAAGTAAGGGAATACCTGCACCAACAATTCCCTGGTCATTGGATAGGACGTCGAGGGCCTGTGGAATGGCCAGCTAGAAGCCCGGATCTCACGCCACTAGATTTTTATCTCTGGGGCCACTTGAAAGCGCTGGTATACGCAGAGAAAATTAGGAGTGTTGAACATTTGCGGCAGCGCATTATTGGGGCATGTAACACCATTACTCCTGACCTCATTCACCGTGTGCTTGCTGACTGGGTATCACGTCTGAATTTGTGTATTGAAAACAATGGTGGACATATTGAGCACGTTCTCTAAATAAAAGCTTTTCTTTTGCCTTTTTTTATTATTTTTCTTATGATGCCGGACTTATGGGACACCCTGTGTCATAATATATATATATATATATATATATATATATATATATATATATATATATATATTTATATTACAGTGGTGGCCGTAAGTCACGCATCACCCCATCAATTTAAAAAAAATTGTTTGAACGTAAAAGTAAAATACCAAAACTACTGTAAATGGTAGAAAAGATCAGGTTGTAACAAATTCTGCTCGATTAGAAAACGGACGATAGATAATAGAATAACCTCAAGATAATGTGAAATAGTTTTAGAAATGTTGCAAAATACATGCGGCAACAGGTTCGCACATGTTTTAGCACGATACAGAATTATACAGAATGACTTAGGCTAGTGTAGGCTTAGGCTAATGAATATTTTCTCTGGTGTTTTTCATACAGTTACAACGCCACCCCCTACGATGTTACAGTAATTGAAAAAACATGGAGCCCACGAAAGAGCATATTCGACGTGTGATGCTGTATGAGTTCCATAAAGGATCTAACGCTAGTGAATCAGCATGAAACATTCAAAGAGTTTATGGAAATGATGATGTGAGCGAATGGATGTGTAGGAGATGGTTTGAGAAGTTCAGAAATGGAGACTTCAGTCTGAAATATTATCAACGAACAGGACGACGAAGATGAAGAGTTGCTGAAAGCAACAGTGGAGGAAAACCCAACGGTAACTGTAAGAGAACTTGGCCTGCAACTCGGCGTTATCCATATGGCCATTCATCGTCATTTGAAGCTGTTAGGAAAAGTAGTGAAGGTTGGAAAATAGGTTCCGCATGATTTGTCGAGCGATTCTTCAACATCAAATCGATATTTACAAATCACTGCATTCTCGGCAACTGCAGGCACCGTTTTTGAATCGGATCATCACTGGGGATGAAAAATGGGTCCTCTATAACAATATTAAGCGTCGACATCAGTGGCTTAGCCGTGAAACAAAGCCTGAACCTCATCCCAAAAAAATTTTGCTATGCGTTTGGTGGGATATGCAGGGAATTATTCATTTTGAGCTTCTGCCAGATAACCAAATAATCACAGCTGAAGTCTACTGCCAACAACTCCAACGAATGAAGATGGCATTACAAGAAAAACGTCCTGTATTAATTAATCGCAGAGGTGTTCTATTCCACCAGGAAAACGCGCGCCCTCACACTCCTCGAATCACCACTGCCCAGTTGGAGGCATTTGGTTGGGAAAAAATGCCACATCCACCTTATTCTCTGGACATCGCGCCTTCAGACTACCATTTATTCAGAAGTCTGCAACACCACCTAGATGGACAAAAGTTGCAATCCAAGGAAGCTATCGAAAACGAAGTGATCGCTTTTTTTAACTCGAAACCAAGGGATTTCTTCGAACGTGGCATAAAAAAAAACTTTTCTACAGGTGGGAGGAGGTTATAGAAAAAGAAGGGAATTATATTGATGATTAATTTGTCATTATGTCATTTAATTTTTGTTGTGAATACACTAAAAATTCGAGCAAATTTGTCCTTATACGTCTTTTAATTTTTGTTCTGAATGAACTAAAAAATCGAGCAGAATATATGTTACAACCTTATATTTAGAAACTACTCAAGCATACAAAATATACTAATGCATTGCGGTCAGTATTTCGTACATTTACCCCTTCTTTTTTAGTACTTCGGCGATACGTCGTGGCATGGAATTTACCATTATTTCGCAATACTCTGGCGTAATTTCCTGCGCCCACACCTTCTTTATGGCTTCAAGCAAATCATTCAATGATGTAGGATTGTGACGGGTAACTTTTTCTTTGACGGTTCGCTAGCAGTTCTCTATCGGGTTTAAATCGGGCGAATTTCCCGGCCAAGGCCCGATCAGCTGAAAACCCGAATTTCGGAGCCAATCAGACACGGCTTGGTGCAGTGACATGGCGCTCGGGTCTTGTTGGAAAAACCTAAATATGAAATAAAATTTCCTAATGATATTGAAAATTTCTTCCTTTCTGATGTGATAAGAAACAATGAAAAAGTTAATTGAATTTTAGCACATTTATTATGACTAATTTTTTCTTCTGAATGTATTGTTGTACTTAATTAATTTTCCTAATACTCTACATTATTAAATAAAATATACGTTAATAAAGATTTATGTCATCAAGAAACCTGAATGTAGAGTAAGTCTCGTATAAATGGAATATTCTTCAATATAGGTCAAAAAGTGAAAAATTGTGCCAGGGGTAGGAGGCTTTAAACAGCGAAAATAATTTATGAGGGGGTTCCTGTGTTCCATTCAAACCCCTCACAATCTCACAATATGTACCTTTTCAATATAAAATTTCGACCCGGCCTAATATATATATATACAGGGCGTCCCAAAAAAATGTATACACACTTTAAATAATTATAAAGGCAGTGTTTATTAAAATACATTTCATTTTCAAAATGTAATAGAATCTACAGACATTATTTAATTGTTTTGTCAACGCCTGTTTTCAAACTGACGTCCGTTCTGGTCCAGGCACTGCTGATAACGCGAAGCAATGGAATCGCAAACATCACGAAACATTTCGTTTGGTATTTGTGTGCATTCTCGTTCAATGGCTGCTCTCAATTCAGCGACTGTTGCAGGTTTTATAGCGTAGACTTTGTCTTTTAAGTATCCCATAAAAAAAAGTCTAGTGGTGTGAGGTCTGGTGAACGCGGAGGGTATTCTACGAAACCCCTTCGTCCAATCCACATCCACATCGTGCCAAGTACCACTCGCAATACTCCACTCTTCGGTCCGGATCATCATCATCTTCATTAATAGCATGGACTAATCTTGGAATGTAACTTTTCCATTGACAGCGCTTCAAAATGCGTTGGACAGACGATTCTGAAATTCCTACCTCACGACTCGCTTGCCGCACAGATTTTCTTGGACTTTGGTGATACGTTTCCAGTACTCTTTCTTGCTTTGTGGGGCTTGTCGATGTCCGTGGTCTTCCGGAACGCTTCTTGTGGACATTCTGAACAGTTCCATCGGCTTCAAACTTATCTCTAATTCGAGTGATGGTAAGTCGCGTTGGTGGATCTGTTTGAAACTCCCTCCTAAACTGTCTTTGCACTTCAACTGCGTTTTCACACTTCCAGTAGCATTTTAGAATGAATTTCCTTTGTTCAAAGCTTAGTTTGACTGCCATTATTAATTCTAATGGGTTTAACTTGGAAAGAAAGAAACATCAATTGAGCTATCAGCTGTTAAAGTGTGTATACATTTTTTTGGGACGCCCTGTATATATATATATATATATATATATATATATATATATATATATATACACACACGAGGGTAGTTCAATAAGTATCCGCACTTTTTATTTTAGTGATAATAATAGTATAGTATATATAATATATACTCGTAATAAACGAGCCAAACTGAGATCTATAGGCATATTTAGGCTAGCAACAGTATAGGCTTATTTAGGCTACTCGTAGCTGTCACATATCGTGCGAGTAGTGAGCATGGCTGCACCGCTTTCAATTTGTACTCAGGAAGAACAGAGATTCGTGGTTCGTTTTTCGTGGGCAGAAGGTGTGAAAGGAGCTGAAATTCACACGCGTTTATGTGCTCAGTATGGGAATAATGCGTTACCACGGCGAAGTGTGTACGAGTGGATTCAAATGTTCAAGGAAGGTCGGACATGTGTGACAGATGCTCAGCGCTCAGGACGACCGTCAACATCAACCAGTGGTGACAAGCAGGAAGAAGCCAGGGCCATGATTTTCGATGACAAGATTAACAATAAAAGAAATTGCATCTTCAAGGTTTGTGCAAGATGGGTGCCCAAACAGTTGACAGAAGAGCACAAGCGTATTCGTATGGACGTCTGTTCTCGTCTTTTGGCGCGGTATCATAATGGTGAAAACTTTTTGGAGCGGATTATCACTGGAGATGAAACCCGGATCCATCACTATGAACCAGAAAGCAAACGACAGAGCACGCGATAGAAGCATCCAACATCTCCCGTTGCAAGGAAGTTCAAAGCGCAGCCGTCAGCAGGTAAAGTTATGCTAACACTGTTTTGGGATACACGAGGCCCTATCCTTGAATATTATCTAGAGCAGTGGTTCCCAAACCCATGGTCGCAAGTGAGGGTCGGGAAGGTCATGACTCCAGATTCCTGGGATCTTGGGAGCATTGCTCCAGTAAATTTGACCATGAGAAAAAGTAAATTTGGGTTTGGGTTTTGTTCATCCGCTAGACGTTATGCAATTTTTTTGCGTATACGTTCTTGTACAAACCAATTTTTTTAAATTACAAATTTAGTTATTTTAAGTTTAGTTGGTAATTCCATATTTAACAATTATTTTTATTTTTTGTTAAGCTTCAATGTTTTGATAATTAAAATTTTATTAAAATGTATATTTTTTTAATATAAAATTATCAGGATTGGACTATGTTCCATTGATCTCGGCCAGGTTTGATAAATTGGCCAGATAATTACTTGTGCGGTTTTAATAATCCACCATGACTCTAGAATTGAAAAGTTTAGTTAAGTTTAAACTTACTTTTACTTACTTTAACTGACCTACTTTTACTTACTCTTCCTTACTTTTACTAAGTTTAAAGCACTTACTTTTACTTACTTTCATTGTACTATATTTACTTACTTTTACTCACTTTTACCATACTATATTTACTAACTTTTACTTATTTGTATTTTTTCAGGTAGTCAATAATCAATAATGGATCCTAATATTGATGAAGTTGGAGAGAAAAGTGAGGGTGTTAAAAGGGGTTACTTTTGTGGTCAATGCAAGAACAAATATTCAAAGAAGCAAAACTGGGAGGAACATTTTAATTCCAAAAAAAATATTTGTTACAATACAAGAGGTCCCAGAGTTTGGGCCCACAGCTTAGATATTGCAGTAAAGAAATACCAGGATGAAATGCAGCAAAGAGATACGGCAAAGCAGTCATTTAGTTTGTTCACAAAATGTGCTAGTGCTAGACCTCAGAAAAATGAACCAACTTCTTCAACTGCTAATCTAAAAAATGAAACTTTTTCACTAGATGTTTCACAGACTGAAGAAAGTGCTTCTCCTCCACCTAAGAAACAAAAGGTAAGTGAGGAATCTGCGCATCAGACTAACAAAACTGCTTTAGAGGAATTTGAAAATTCCCAAATCCAGAAGACATTGAATGCAATTTTGCGCCTAACAAAAGAAACTCACCAAGCTGTTGTGGTTAATAAAGAGAAGAGTCAAAAATGCCTTCAAGTTCAAGTGTTGCATCCAAATCTAATAAAGCAAAAGCAACAAATTTGACATTTCCATAGCCCATTTAAGCAAGTGTAAATCAATACAAGAAATCCTGAACAATGATTTGATCAAATCTACATTCAAATTGGTGGAAAAGAAGGATCTAGGGCATGCTGATGATTCATTTTCAGTACCAAGTGATATAATGGAAAACATTGCAAATAGTGACACTAATATGCCTGATGTAGATATAGCTGTTGAGGATGAAGATGATGATAATCAAGAAGATATTGATGATGCTTCTGATGATAAAATGTTTAGGTGAGTTATAAACTGTACATTATTGTATTATTATGTTTAGCTAAAACAATTTGTAATTGGTATGTCGTCAATTCAAGAGTTTACTATCATTAACCTATCTAGTGGTGTAAGGGGAAAAAAAGTAAATTCAGAGCTGTGCTCCAGTAAATTTTTTCAAATCTGGAGTCATGGGGAAGGTGTTCCTGAGGGTCGCGGGACGGAAATTCTCAACGACTGATTCAATCAAACTATATGAGTATAAACACAACTTATCAAAATGATTGGTCATTAACACTGCATGTACCAGCGTTTAGGGTCGCCAGGCCAGGACAATATTGTATTCAGGGTCGCCACCATAAAAGTTTGGCAACCACTGATCTAGAGCGTGGAAATACAGTAACAAGTGCTTCGTATTCTGATATGCTTCGGAATGAGTTAAAGCAAACATTTCGCACAAAACGGAGAGGGAGATTGTCGGAAGGTGTTATTCTGTTACACATACCGCTGCAGAGACTAGAAAATGCCTTCAAGAACTTAAATGTGAAGTTCTCGACCATGAATACTAAACCACTTAGTCTAGTCTACACATGCATTTTTTAAAGGAATTTTTTAGTTATTTATTATGTACAAGGCGATGATGACCTGAAGTAGGCGGTGCATGACTGGCTATGTACACAGCCAAAAACATTCTTTTGTGATGGCATTAGGAAGCATGTAGATCGCTGGACTAAGTGTATTGAGAAACAGGGAGACTATGTTGAGAAGTGATGTGTTTATAATCTATCAGATGTGAAAATAAAATTGTGAAGATAAAAAGTGCGGATACTTATTGAATTACCCTCGTGTGTGTGTATATATATATATATATATATATTATATTTTTTTTTTAATTGGGGTTGTTTAACGTCCTTCGCAACATCTAAGGTCATATGACGGAAGGGACCTACAGCTTTACGTGGGATCCGAACCACGGGTCGCTACATAATCTGGGCGCAGAGGACAGTCTCCCACCCAATTACTACCCAGACCCAATGTCGCTTAACTTCGCTGATCTCCGGGAAGCGGTGTTACGACATATATATATATATATATATAATAAGAGAGAGAGAGAGAGAGAGAGAGAGAGAGAGAATAAAAACTGAACAGAACCCATGGGATTATATCTGAGCCAACATGTCAGCAGGACTGCATGAAAATAAGAGAGAAGATAATGGAAAAGTGTTACAAAGGCAGAGAGTTACAAACTAACAGAGACCCTAAGATCCATTCAAGGCTAGCCAAAGAAATAAGTAGAAAAGTTAGAAATAACAATAAAAAAAGAATACTGAAAACTTATACTATGCTTACAATTATAGACGTGTTGGGCCAAGGCGTCAGAGTTGCAAGGCGTCGCAGCGACACATTCGCAGTGACTGTTGCGAACTACATGGGCTGCGACAAGTCGCTACAATTTCTTCGTTTTTAGTGCCACGTGGCAGTGACGTTGTGACAAAGTCGCTGGTGTAGCCTACCGCACTTCGAACAATACAACGCAGCCGGATGCAACAGTGAATAATTGCCGCAGCGACTGTCTGCCGTGTAGCTTGCCCCATATGAAACAACTGTACCTATTCTTTGTGATTTGTCGTTACAACTTCGTCGCAGCGACAAAGTCGCTCGTGTAGCCTAAAACTTTCACACATGAATAGTAGAAAGTATAGAACAGACAACGCTCTCCCCCTCCTCCGCCAGCCACTGCTGACAGAAAATAGTGGCGAAAGATTCATAGGAAAGTATGAAAAAGTATAATGAAGAGAATAGCTTCAGAGTTAATTCACATCATGCGTACACTTATCTCGTGTACTCATTTACACATCAGGAGGCAGCGGAAAATAAAGGACAGCATGAATATTAAACCACTTAATCTTGTCTACACCAAGCATTTTTTTAAAGGAATTTTTTATTTATTTATTATGTACAAGAAGTCAATTTCGTCGTTGTATCACTCCTCTGTAGCCTGTTAAAGCCACCGTACCGAATATTTATTATGTAGTAATTTATATTGCGTCCTTCGCAAAGGAATTACCTGGATAGAGGACCATTGGTCCGGAGGGCACCTCCAACTGGCCAGACCTACAATTTAAGAATTCCCCATGCATAATGAGGGATAATAATGTGTAGTATGCATATTTTTTTTCTTGTGAAACCCCGATGCACAACACTTAAAACTACAGTTCCACTCTAAGTAGCCTCCCCGAGATGAATACGACTATTTAAAGGTTTTAACTCCCAAGAGATCTCATCAAGTTTCTCATCATCTGAGAACTCCGTGCTCTGAAACCAGACCCAGCAGCGCCTCCTACTACATTCACTGCAAAAGGGTACATCGCTACTTCTATATAAAACTATAACATTTTCTCTAGCTAGCTAAGTTAGATATTTCGCCATTTACCTAAAAAGTACTAACATTTCGGCACTGTAAACCCAAGTAGCATCCCTAAAATTGAAAACATTTATTAGGAAGTTTTGGCTCCCGAGATATCCCATCAAGCTCCCCTCTCTACCAATGGGGTATCATCTGAGAACTTCCAGTGCTCTGAAACCAGACCCGACCAGCACCTCCTACTACGTTTATTGACAAAGGGAACATTACTACTACTACTCTATTTTAACTAGCCCTCCCTAAAGCAGCACCCTTTTAATAATGGCAAAAAGGAAACAGCAAAAGAAAAAGGAAAGAGAGAGGAGTGGCTTCCCAAAATAATTTAATATAGCTATTCGGAGGTTTTAACTCCCGATATTTCCCACCTATTAGAAACGCGTAAATAAAAATAAAAAATTTAAAAAAAGTATCATTTGAGAACTCCCAGTGCTCTGATATCAGACCCGACCAGCGCCTCCTACTGCATTTATGATCAAAAGGGAACATCATCGCCCTCAGCTCCACCCCAACTAACTCCCCTTATAACTCCTCTCTGTAGGCTTATTTGGAGGTTTTGACTCCCGAGCGTTCTTACAATGACACACACAAAGAGTAGCCATTCTTTATATTTAATAATTAGCTATGCTCAGTTTCCCAGCAGACCTGGAAGGGGAGATAAGGGGAAGTCAGAGGTTTCACCCCGAAGAGATTCCCGTGGTAAGGTGACCAAATCTGTAGAGCATATTCTAGATGAGGCCTAACAAGGGACTTATATAATGGCAAAACAATATCCTTATATTTATATTCAAAATTACGAGAAATGAAACCCACTACTCAATTAGCCTTACTGCTTACGACTGAGCAGTTTTGAGAATTTTAAATCTATAGTAACAATGACACCTAAATCGTTTTCCTCAGAAGCTTCATTTTAACACAACATTTCCAATAGTGTAGTTAAATTTACTGTTGTAGTAACCTATATCGTAGTCTGCACCTGGCGATTTGTTAATTTATCTATGTTAAATTTTATTTGCCAGTTATTAGACCACTCTACTAAATTATTAGGATCACGCTGTAGATTGTGTCTATCTAGTAAACCAATTTATTTAACCAGTTTTAGTATCGTCGGCAAATTTAGAAATTTTACTCACTAAATTCACATAAAAATCGTTATGAAAAGGACTGGGGTGCTTTCCTGTTAACGGGAATACCCAACCGCCCGCCACCATCTGGACTCGTGTCTTGCGGAATTCATGTGGCGACAACGTACCGAAAGCAGCGACGTTTTTTCTGCGACTTTACATGACAGAGACATTTTGGCCCCCTAATAACTGATTATCGCTTACATATTAATTAATTTCATTTAAATGATTAATAAATTCGGTACTTACGTATTATCGGGACTACCAAACTGTTTATGATGTATTTTTGCTCTCGTCATTTTCGTTTAAACTAACGAAACTATCACAACTTAACCTAACCAATTATCAAAGGCGTACAGTTGACCTAACCGGGCATTCAATTAACCTAACTGGGCATTCAGTTGACCTAACCGGGCATTTTCCGTTATATTAACAACCTGTTAGGTTAATTCAATGCCCGGTTAGGTCAACTGTACGCCCTTGATGATTGGTTAGGTTAAGTTGTGACATTTTCGTTAGTTTAAACGAAAATGACGAGAGCAAAAATACATAAACAGTTTGGTGGCGGGCGGTTGGGTATTCCCGTTAACAGGAAAGCACCAGGACTGGTCCCAAAACGGACCCTTGCAAAACAACAGGAGTTAATTCGTCTACTCTGACTCTTTCCCATTTCCTTCTGTTTTCTACCAGTTAACCAACTGTCAATCCAATTAAGAACTTGACACCTTATTCCGTGAGCCTTAAGTTTTTCTAACAATTGTTTATACAAAACTTTGTCAAACGCTTTTTGGAAATCTAAATGCATTATATTTACCGTTCTACTACAGTCATAAATACCGATGACTTCATGAAAAAATTCCCATAGATATGTTAAACAAGATTTATTTCTTCGAAACCCATACTGACTTTGTTTTATAAGATTATTACTTTCAAGATGATCGACGGATCTTTTCCGTTTGACTGCCGCCATTGAAACATAATTAAACTTTTTGTATTTTAACTGAAATGTCTTGATGATACAAAATAAGTTACTTTATAAAAAAGCTTTTCTTAATTTCCCCTTCAAATTTTGTTTCTTATAAACAATTTTAATTACTTTCAAGATCAATGCTTAATTTTTAAGTTTTAATCGTGTACTCAGAAAAATAAGGGGATCACCTGAAGATCAGGGCCTCCAGCCTTCTTTAGTTAGCTTTATAAGGCTAACTAACAAAAATATCACGACCTAACCTAACCAATCGTCAAGGTCGTACAGTTGACTTAACGATTGGTTAGGTTAGGTCGTGATATTTTCGTTAGTTAGCCTTATAAGGCTAAGTAAAGAAGGTTGGGGGCACTGACCTCTTATGTTTCAATGGCGGCAGTCAAACGGAAAAGATCCTGCTCGACTACACGATCTCTAATAACGGTTTCTAAAAGTTTTCCAATTATAGAAGTTAGACTAATAGGCCTATAGTTTTCCGCTTGTTGTTTAGCCCCTTTAAGAATTGGAGTAAGATTAATCAATTTAAAATCCGAGAGGACAACCCTCTGCCATAAAGATTTATAAAGTATTTGAACTAAAGGTTCATGTATTTCATTCTTTAACTCTTTTGGGTGCTTTGGGTAAAAATAGTCTGGACCTGGCTATTTGTTAATTTTTAATTTATCTGTATAGTGAGAAATTTTCAGTGTGAATAGTTGTCAGTAAGCGGTGAAAAAGTCCCATTTACGTCCCTGAGCATATTACTAACTAACGGAATAAAAGAAGTATCCCTCAACAGTAAAAACTGATGTAAACAAAATATTTAAAATTATGGCTATCTTCCTATAGTTATTTGTTAAGTTACCACGTGAGTCTACCAGTGGCCTAGTATTGGTCCTCAAGAGATTTCTATTTCTAATGAAATCTTAAAATTTTTTAGGGTTTTCTTTACATTCACGAGCTACTTGAATTGGAGCTATTGAAGAATAGGGACCCCAGCTTCTTTAGTAAGGCTTATAAGGCTAACTAACGAAAATATCACAACCTAACCTAACCAATCGTTAGGTTAACTGTACGCCCTTGACGATTGGTTAGGTCATGATATTTTCGTTAGTTAGCCTTATAAAGCTAACTAAAGAAGGCTGGGGTCCCTATTCTTCAAAAGCTCCCTTGAATTTTAAAATCGCATTTAGCAAATCTAATTAAATGCTTAACATTTCTACGTAAGCTGATACAAGTCTGAAAGTGCTGCTGCGCAAGGTCCCTTTTATACCTCTTATACACTACATTATCTTCGATTGCTTTTCTTATATTTCTACTCCACCATTTACGTTGCACATTCAATCCATCTCGCTTAACTCTCCTTGGTAGACAGCGTTCGTTTAAATTTATAAATATATTCTTTAAATTATCCCATACGCTAAGAACACTACCTATCGCTAACAGTTCACCCCCAATTTACTGAAGTTAATGAAGTTAATGAAGCTCTAAATTCGTCGAAATTTGCTCTCCTAAAATCGGGCACTACGAAACTATTTAACTCCTTCGAAGTTTTAACATTAACAAAAAACTATCATGTTATGATCGCTATTGCATAAACTTTCTCCGACGTCTACATTCTGAACTTAATTATCATTTGTCGTTAAAACTAAGTCTAAAATACAGGGTGTACATAAAGTCAGGATCTATTTTTGTGAAATAATTATTTTTTTCTATTTTTCTTTTCAGAAGCCCTTAGAATGAATACAGAAGAGCGTGTGGCAATAGTAATTTGGCGAATCGAGGGAAAGAAATACAATGACATCAGAGAGAAGTTTAGAAGGAGATTTCATAAGCCGGGGCCAATAGACAAGACAATATGAAAATTGGTGAACAAATTTAAACGAACGGGATCTGTAAATGATGAAGCAAGATCAGGACGACCGTGTATGTCAGATCTTACCGTGAATGCAGTACGTGGAATTATCACTGAGGAGCCACGTACGTAACTGTCAAATTTGGGCAGATGAAAGACCGAATGATTTCGTCCAAAATTGGGAAAGAGACTCACCTAAAGTTAATGTCTGGATGGGTTTAACAAAATCTAAGGTTCATGGTCCTTTTTTCTTTGCTGAAGCTACAGTTACGGGGCTTATTTATCTGGACTTGTTGCAGCAATTCCTTGAACCTCAGCTGATTGGGGATAGGATTGTTAGTACCGTCGTCTATCAACATGATGGTGCTCCTTGTCACTATGCCAAAATTGTTCAGGATTATCTAAATGGACGTTTTCCAAATCGCTGGATCGGACGCGGAAGCAACAGACCTTGGCCAGCGAGATCACCAGATTTAACCCATTTAGATTTCTTTGCAATATTTATCAAATCGCACGTCTATCAGACGAAGTTTACGAGTCTTGAAAACTTACGTACACGTATACGAACTGCTGCAGATAACATAACCCCGCAAATGCTCCAGAATGTGTTTAGAAATGCTGCGGAACGATTTGAGCTGTGCAGGGATACTGATGGGCGTCACGTCGAATCCTACTCTTAATTATTTAATAAATGTTACCACTTTATCATTTAATGATTGAATTCCATATAATTTCCAAGTGCTTCACGAAAATAGATCCTGACTTTATGTACACCCTGTATTCTCACCGCGGGTCGACTCCAACACTTTTTGAAAAAGAAAATTATCTTGTAAAAAATCAATCAAACCTATACCCACAACATCGGTGTTTAATGTAATGAAATTAATGTTTGTTTGGGCAGTTAAAATCTCAGACAACAATTGATTCCTTATATGTCGAACTGGACGAAGATTTTCTTTACAATGTAAGACTACATCCATCCCATTTTACCACTTCTGTCCTTGTTAAAACGTTTATAATCTTTAATATGGTATTCACATATAAAGTCCCGATCTGCACTTTTAATCCACGATTCAGTTATTGCCATAATTTCATAATTTTCAACATTTATTCCTTACGTTCTTAGCATTGGAAAGCACTACTTTTAAACTATATTTTTACGTTACTGTTTGTTCCTCTATACGCGTTGAGTTTCCTCGAGGCCGACGAGTTGCATTTGTTAAAGGAGTATGAACTATTTCATCTTGCTTATGTTTTAAGTAAATCTTATTCACTTTTTGATCACTCAATCTCCCATCCCAAGTTACGAATTACCTATTTCATTCAAGTGAACGCCATCATGATGAACAAATCCGCCGAATTAAAATCTGACTAAGTTAACGAACTCTACTCCTTCAAGGATGTACAATTGTACATCGCTTCTAATTTAGTACTGAAGTAAATTGCTTTACTTAACAATCTATTACTTTCATAAATTCTTGGAAGAATCCCAAAAATCAGTACATTATTCGACTTTGCTTTCAATGATTTAATCAAACTTCGCCATTTAGCTAATATAGTATATCTTCTGTCCTACTAGTGAAATTTATACAAATCGTTCCCTCCAACGTGAGAAATTAACAGCGAATTTGCAGTTCCCAAATTTAAACGCTTTATTTCCTGTTCGGTTCTATCTATTTTAGCGCCTGGCACGCACATTCTTTTTCGTTTTGCTGTATTTCTTAAACAAAATTCTTTATCCATATGCCTAACAATGAACGAGCCTAACAACAACAAAGTTTCGTTTTCGTTTTCTGTAGTTTCTAGTAGACTAAATGGATTCTGAAAATCCAGCTGAAAATTTGACGACGACACTTTTGGCTCAGCACCGTTTCTAACCAAAGTAAAATTATCAACAGTTGAATTATTCCTATTCGATTTTATCAACTTTGGCGTCTATTTTTTGCATCTTATCTTGAACTTGTCTAATTCGCTCGTTAAATTTTCCCACGAAATTTTAAGTTCAACTCTCCTTAAATTATCCTCATCATTTGAAACTTTTTTTTATTAAATATATAAAGACATTTTTATACATCAACATTAATTTCTTTATTAAGCTCTCTTCAGATCCTGAAATAAATTCTTCAGTAAAATTCGTAGAAGTTTCATTCTGTAACTCGTGAAACTTTTGATAAATATACATTAAATTACAAAATTTGCAAACCCTATTTCCATCTCAGAACCGTTGACATAACTATCTCTAGTGCACTGAAAGAACACGTGTATTTTTGTAAACGGCATTTTCATTATAAACTATGAAATAATTATTTATCCCACACTATTTCCCAACTTGATAAGATTAAACGCCGACAGATGGAAAGATTTTTTTGAGAGAAATGCACGATCTCAATAAACAGTTCACAAAAGTCTTTTAAGAGAAGCTTCAGTCAACGACTTCGGAGTATGATGGTTAAGAGGCAGAGTGGGAAAGAGAGAGGGGTTGTGAAAGTAAGAGGGACTGAGGTAGAGAGTCAGAGAAAGTGATAGAGAATTAGAGATTTATGTAAGAATCAAGACCGCGTGAGAGTGGAAAGGAGTGTGTTCTCTCTTGGACATTGTTTCTCTTGCTCTTTCGCGTCTCCTGTTCTGCATATACTTCCTCTCCTTCCCTCTCTCTCTCTCTCTTTCACACACACACACACACACACACACACACACACACACACACACACGTGCGAATCTCCGCATAAGCGAGGTACCGATTTTTTTAATCCATATATCTAAAAAATTTATTGACCTGACCTGACCTGACCTGACCTCACCGAAAAGGGCGTGACGTGTGTTTCGGATGCAACTGAGGGCTTGAACGGTGTTTTCTGTTTGGTCATTAAATAGTGAGGTATTTGCTAATCTAACTTATCATAATCTAACCAAATCAGGACCAACAGCGTCTTTTTTTGGACAATAAAAATATTTCTAGGTTTTATATATAAATGTTTTAATGTTCCGACGTACGAAAAGTACTACCTCGCAAAAAATTACACCACTACATCTGTGAATTATCATACACTTTACCTCACTTATGTTCACTTGCCTACACGCGCGCGCACATTCTTATACCTCACTTTTTTCCAAGTTCTCTCAATCCCTTTTTCATATCAAGAAAGAATAAGTGTGCGACAGTGTGTGGTAGTGAGGAGGAGGAAGAGGAGAATACAGCAAACAAGAGGGAAAGTAAAAAATACATGAAACTAAGGCCCTTTAACGACATAGGATATAGAATGGTCCTCTAAAACAGGTTTATTTCAAACTGAAATAGCTAAAAATAGGAACGAAGACGGGGTATACCTTTATACACAAAACAATAAACCCCCAAAAAGGTTTACGTATAAAACTTTATGAAAAGATATATTAAATCTCCCCTTCTATTTTAAATGCTACGACATTATCAATTCATTTTCGCTTTGCAGCCATAAACTAAAGGGGATGTATTCTTCAAATGTTCGTTTTAAACTCCATAGAGTTTCTTCAAACTTTATTTCGCTCATTTATCTTTTCCGGATGAGGTGAATAACTTTCATATATACGGAATGCTTACGACGCAAGCAATTCTGAACCTAAATATACTCGTAAATAAGGCGCAGGCGGTATGAGGTAAATTATACACTCTATCGACCCCCTTATAATCTGATTCTACGTCGACTAACGGGATAAATTTCGTGTCTGGATGATATATATGATGGTGAGAAGAACTGAAAGTGTTGACTGGAACAAAACACATTTAGGTTAGGTTAAGGTTCAATCTTACTCAAGTCTACAGGGTGTATACTAAGTAACGCCCTATTTTAAAATTCATATAACTTCCCTATTTCTGACTCAATTTTAATGAAACAAACTAAATTATTCAATATTTATTGAGGTTTTCATTCACAAATATTCGCATGCACTTTACACTTCCACGTATGCTCTTGCATTATCACAACATTTCCTTAGATGAACAGGCATGATGTCCACTGCTGCTCGTAACATGCGTTCAGAAACATTTTGAGAACGTGATTAATCCTTTTCCCCAGTTCATCAAGATCTTTAGGTTTGTGGCGATAAACTTCTTCCTTAGCCCAACCCCACAGAAAGAAGTCACAAGGTGTTAGGGCTGGGCTGCGAAATTTGTCATGCAGCCATGCCCGCACATCGTTAGAAAAATGAGGAGGTGCTCCGTCCTGCATGAAATGAAGATTATCAGTGTTATCCCATTGCGAAATCATTGGCCATACGCGAATTTTCAACATTTGAGGGTATCTTTCAACATTCATTGTGTCCCGAATGATAAAAGGCTTAACAATGATTGTGGATGTCATACCACATCAAACTGTCAGCTTTGCCCGACAGAAAGCTCAATACAAAAACCTCAACACTGAATAATTTACAATTCGTTTCATTAAAATTGAGTAAGAAATAGGGAAGTTATACTAATTTTAAAAGAGGGCGTTACTTATGATACACCCTGTATATAATGCAGTATAACACTCTTAGTTTATAAACTACGATAATAAATAATCTTAATAATTTTGCTTCGTTTAGCTTTAGTCTACGAATCTGCCAAGCATAATATTATGGCGTTACAAGAGTTCATCACCTTATCTCGAGGTCTTACGTATTACCCGTTTTATTCCCATATAACGAGTCTCGTACTAGGAGGACTCGAACCCGCATTGCGTGGTCTCAAGAGTCAGCGCTCCTACCGATCACGCCACCCAGAATTCCAAAAAAGATTCGTTCGAAGGAGGGCAGCATTTACTCCTTTTTGGGGTTTTGGATGGCGTGATTGGTAGGAGGGCTGACTCTTGAGACCACGCAAAGAGAGTTCAAGTCCCACTCATTTTCCCACTTTACTGCCGTTTCCTTTTTAATTTTATCTAAGTACGGTTCTTGCACTTAGAACGCACTTTCATAGTGGTTGTTTGATAGTTTAATGCTGGTAGTTATAGTTAGTTAAACCGAATTATATTTAATGCGTATATTTAAATAGTGATACTTGGAATAAAATCCACTATCGGGTTTTGTTTAAAATTAATGTACCAACATGATGTCCACACGTACTTTTTTATGCAAGGAGGAGGGGCCAAGGGCAAATGCCCTCAAAATCAACCCTCCCCATAATTCAGAGCTGGGCATTTGCGGCATATTTTGCGGTACTGCGGTACTTGCGGTACCACCGCACTACCACCCCGGGCCCCCATAACGCAGTACCGCAAAGGATCGCTGAAAGTACCGCAGTACCGCTACCGCATTCAAATTTCCGCGTACCGGTTTGGTACGGTTTGGTAGTGCAGCAGTACCGCAGTACCGCAATATGCCGCAAATGCCCAGCTCTGGCTGGTAGGGGTTAATTACTAATTAACCCCTACCAGCCAGAGCTGGGCATTTGCGGCATATTTTGCGGTACTGCGGTACTACCGCAAACCGCAAAACCGGAACCGCATAACGCAAAGGATCGCTGAAAGTACCGCAGTACCGCTACCGCATTCAAATTTCCGCGTACCGGTTTGGTGCCGGTTTGGTAGTACCGCAGTACCGCAAAATATGCCGCAAATGCCCAGCTCTGCTACCAGCATTCGAACCCGGGACCTCTGGGTAACGTCCTCGACGTGTACTCAGAGGTCCCGGGTTCGAGTCCTGATGCATGAGGGTTAATCGTGCAAACAATACGTATGATATCAATCACATACAAACTCCCCTATGTGACAGTGGTTCAGTGATGTAAATATCTCAATTTACATTAACCGTTTTTGTTAATTACTGACAGTCATACTTTTTACTAATCAGGTATGACTAACTTTGCTTAAAACTCTTGTTACACCCCGTATTCTGTTTTTCTAACTCCTATAACGACTCTTTCTTCTCCATGACGTTTGTCATGTTGTTTGCTCTTGTTCCTATTCACGCCCTACCTCGTTATTTTGCTAAGGGAGAATATTTGTTATTCATTTGCTCCCTTATTCATACCGTGTTTACTTTAGCTTCTTTTATACTTCGTTAAATATAAATAATTTAAATAAATGGGTTACTCCTCCCCAGCACCCCCTAGTTAAATGGTTCCCAATTAACTTCTCCTGGCTCAAGGCACCGCAATGCCATTTGTTGTTCTTTCGCGGCAACCCCCGAGGAGGATTTTCGTCTCCCACTGTTTAACATCCAGTTACCCCCCCAACACTCGCACCCCTTACCCTCCAACACCACGTAACTTCAAACTGAGCCTCTTACATACAATTTCTGTTTTGTTTCACTTGAAATTTGCGTATCTTCAGTAACTTTTCGATTTTCCAATTACTTTTAGTTATTTTCATGAAATTTCACATCACCCTGTTTGAGAAACGCTGGCCTGGATACATACTTTATTTGTATTGCCACACCCCCACTTATTTCCCTTTTACACCTTCTGTTACATCTCGCTTTATTTTCCTTCCCTCTTTATACGTCACTGACGGAACTAACGTGCTCTCACATTCACGGTCCGACACTTCTCAGACAAAAGGAATTACTCTATATGGTTGTTAAAGTGATGTAACCACACGTAGCTACAGAAATACCATAACAACTATACCAACAACCACAAAAAGCAATGGTTTAAATTAACCTTAAGACAAGAAAGAACTTTAACTTTACAGAAAAAACATCAAATGCAACTGAATGACGCTACTGTGTATAAAATTAAAAAACAAAAGTTATTCAATCAGGATAAAATTTTGCTATATGTTAGTCAAAGATCAAATCCCGAATGTGAACGTTTGTGCCGAATACGGGATAAGAGCAAAATATAACTATCTCTAGTAAAATAGTCAAAATAATTATCTTGCACGTCTACGTGAAAATTCAATGAATGGTTAAGTAACTGCTTACACTTTTACATTTCTCTTTTATATTCCACTATAAATTTTCACCTAACCTAACCTGAGTGCCACCGAACCGAGAAGGGCGTGATAATGACCCACAGACCACGGACCACTTAACTCATCAGTCCTACTTTGTTTTGCAGACTATAGACTTCTTGGTATGAAAGTGTTTGTCTGTAGCTCCACTTTAAAACCAACACTGGCATTTTCATAACGTGTACTATTTTTATTTTTATTTTTTAACATTAACTTTAGGTAGTTTTTATTACATATTAATTTTATTATTTCTTTTTACTCATAATTCTTTAGTTTTTAAACTACTTATTATTTAATTAATTAATAATTAGTCGTATCGTTTATTACCTTAATGGATATTGCACTTCATTTTTATGGAATTTATTTCCTCCCACTAAAGGTTATCATATTATATATATATATATATATATATATATATATATATATATATATATATATCCCGCAAGGGGTTCTAAGCTCGTGCTCTTGAGTGCTCTTTGTGCTCGTTTGTACGTGCTTGTTCCTGGAGGTTTCACGTGCGCCCTCCCGGCCCTAGCACCCAAGGATGATGGGGCTCGACCCTGCAGTCCTTGGTCTTTTTCCACTTCGACTGTCCCCTCCACCCTTTCTTTTTCCTCTGTCTTTCCTCTCACTTTTCTTTGTTTTTCCGCTGAGATATGCCCTTTAAATAGAGGCGAATCGGTTCTTCCTGAACTAAAATATATATATATATATATATATATATATATATATATATATATATATACATATATATATTAGTGATGTAGCGGATGTCATTTTTTTCACATCCGCGGATGCGGATGTTTGATTTCAACATCCGCGGATGCGGATGTCTACATTTTCGTTATTTTTTAGGATATATTCGAGATTTGTTGTGTTTAACGTATATAATAAGTTATTATATAGAGAGAGCTGTAGCTATAATGTAGTATAATTGATTAATTGTACAATAATTGCTGTACTTTTCTCTGAACATAAAATAATATCAAGCATCTAACTAATATAAAAATCAATTAGTGAATTCGTCTGCAAATAAATTCGTTATATTTTGTTGAGTTTCAGCCACAATTAGAAACCATAATTGTTACCAGGATGCGGGACGTGAACCCAACTCAAATGCACCCCCACCGACCTCTTTCCCCAACCTCCACCCTTATAGAAAGAGATCTTTAATTAGCTTGATAACTATTTATATTACGTTTAAAGTTTTATTAGGCATATTTATAATGAGTAATTAAAATAAAGTAAACTAAGATGTTCATCGTTTAATGTTCAAACTTAATTATAGGAAGGTTATGCTTAAGGAACATTAATTTTCTGCCTTTTCTGCTGCCAGTCTGTTTCTCTTTTCATCATATATTAATCCAGCACTGCTAAATAATCTCTCGCTTGGTACGTTTGTTGGAGGACAGGCTAAATGTTTCCTTGCAAGTTTACTCAAGTATGGATAGATATTCTGCGTATTTTTCCACCAACTAATAGGATTGTCACATGCAGCCAGGCGTTTTTCTTGGTGATAGCTCTCGATCATTTTTACTACATCTTTTGACATCGCGTAGGTCTCGTCATTGCTGCTTGACTCAAGAAACTGAAAGACAGATTCTGTGATAGATTTGCTTGTTGAAGGTGTGGTTCTGTCACTGAAACTTTTATTCTTTTGGTGGGTGGCGAAGCGACAGATTCAAGAGATTGAAGCTCTTCAACTGCTTTGCCAAGTGATGATTTAACTCGTTCTAATGTACTAGGTGAAAATAACTTAGCTTTGTAACGTGGATCTAAGTAGGTTGCAAGAGAGTAACTTCATACAAGAACAGCCTCTCGTCTTGTCGCTTGCATCACTTTTGCGCACAATGAACTAGTTCTATTAATATAGTAGAATTTGATAATTTCCGCTTATTAATTACATTTTATCTCAACGGTCCACATCCGCACGACATCCGCAGTCCAAAGTGCGGATGCGGGTGCGAGAAAATGTGCGGATGTTCCGCGGATGCGGATGTGACCTACATCACTAATATATATATATATATATATATGGTGTACATAAAGTCAGGTGCTTCACAAAAATAGATCCTGACTTTATGTACACCCTGTATGTATGTATGTATGTATGTATGTATGTATATTATATATATATATATATGTATATATATATATATGTATATATATATATATATATGGTGCTTTACAACCGGTCTGCCATACTTTGTGGGGGTGATATCAAGTAAAAAGTTAATAATACAACATCGGTGCTATTTCTAACCGTTGCGGAGCTACGGACGTTTTAAGGTGCACGGAAAAAATAAACGAGAGTATTAATCTGATGTATTTATTGCTACATTTTACGAGATACACCTTATAAATGTTCAAAATGTCCGCCTCGGTTTTCAATGCGCAGCCTTGCTCGTTCCAAACAACGAGCAAGGCACATTCAATCATTTCGGGGTGTTCCCTATATAAGCAGCGGCATCCATAATCCGACGCAAGAGTTCCTCTCTCGTTTGTACTTTGGTCTTTTAGACAATCTCTTTCATAAGGCACCATAAAAAGAAATCTAACGGCATTAGGTCCGGAGATCTCGGGGACCACGATATTAGACCAGCACGACCAATCCAATGATTCCCGTGCCGCTGATTCAAGTAATCCGTAACATGACCAAAATGTGGTGGCGCACTATTGTGATGAAAAACCCATCCTGCGCCTTGTCTCGAAGGGCACGTCCTCCATTAAAAGTGGCAATTCGTTCGTCAGGAAGTTCAGATAAATATCAGTAGTTAATCGTTGCTCCAAAACGAACTGTCCAATCAGCTGATCTCCAATTACATCGCACCATTCACCGAGAATCGATGTTGAAAGTTTCCTTCAACGATACCGTGGGGATTACCGGCGGACCACAAGTGGGAATTTCGTCTATTGTTAATTCCATCCTGAATGAATTGTGCTTCATCGCTAAACAGTATGCGATTAAGAATTTGGCGATGTATAATCATTCACTGGAAAAATTGAACACGTTTATCGTAATCATCCGGTTGAAGAGCTTGCACACGTTGCAAATGATAGAGAGACAAATCCTCATCATGTATGGTTCGCCATACACAAGATGCGGATTCACCAATTCGTCTAGAAATCCTTCGAACACTGGTAGTTGGGCTACGTTGTACTATGTCCAGTATGCTATCCTCCACAGCAACGGGCCGTCGTGCTACATCTTGGTTACGTGGAACAATTGTCCATTTCCCTTAATCTCTGGTGTGTGTCACTAAACATTTGCCTGTTCGGTATTCGGCAGTTCGGAAAACGTCTTCAATATTTCTCAACTGCCGCTCTGCTGTTACCATCACAGAATCCATAAATGAAATGGATATCAGCGTATTCAGCGGGTGTGAAATGTTGATTCATTTTGATTGTTCACCTAAGTGCAACACAGTATCTCGTACCACAGATCAGAGCCAACAAAGAAAAAACTGAGGATTAGTAGTGGTAACTTCATTAACCGAAACTACCACCAGTACTACCATCGAATTACACACAAACAGGGATTTGTCGTTTGCACATCTTAAAACGTCCGTAGCTCCGCAACCGTTAGAAATAGCAACTATGTTGTATTAACTTTTTTTACTCGATATCACCCGCAAAAGTACGGCAGACCGGTTGTGAAACACCATATATACACAGTATATTCAGAATAAAAATATTCAGTGACAAGTCAACGGTCCGTAAACTGACGTTTGGCATTGATACAAAGCAAGATACCAATTAGTTTATTTTTATTTACTTTTTATTTTTCAGCGGATTTCATAATATGTAAAAATTATAACATTATATCAGTTTATTTTTATTTCAGAAAACATTCCAGAGAGCCAAAAACCGTTTCATTAACCATAAAACGTTAAAAAAAAAAAAAAGAACACGACACTTTTTGACTGCATGAAATAGTTTAACAGCAAAGACACAATTTTGAAATAATAAAGAAAATGTGCCGATAAACAGTCGGGGAAAAAAATGTTTGCATTTTCTATACAAACGATTTACGATCAGTAAAAGCGTTAAGGAGAATTATATTTAATTTTATTGTCGTTTAAACAATATAATGAGAGTTGTAAACTGCTAAAATACAACATGCAAATAGATGAAAAGTACACATTCGCAATAGAAATACACTGCTCAGTGGAGGCACAAACACTGGTTCAAATGGAATTCCGGCATCCATTTTAAATGAACTGTTTTTTAAGGTTTATTCAAAAAGTATCCGGACTGATGCGATCATACACAGAATATGGTAGTTACAGGGTTTGGGGCTTAATCTCCCTCAAAGTACGCTCCTTCTGAAGCCACACACTTTGCCCAACGATCCTGCCACTGTTGAAAACATCATTCGAAAGCACTTTTTGGAATAGCCAAAAGCTGCTCCGTCGAATTTCTTTCATGTTCTCAACATCATCGAATTAGTGTCCTTTTTGGGGTTGTTTGAGCTTCGGAAACAAAAAAAAGTCGAATGTAGCCAAATCTGGCGAATATGGAGCCTGCTGCACTTGTCCAGCAATTTTTGACCAAAAATGCTACCCCAACAAGTTGCGACGAGTGAGATGACGCGCTATCGTGGTGAAACATCCAGTCTCTGGACTCCCACTTCTGCGGCCGTTTCCTCCGAACTGCTTCACGTAGACGTCTCAAAACTTCAATGTAAAATTCCTTGTTGATTGTTTGCCCCTGTGGAGCATATTCATGGTGCACAACACCTTCACAGTCAAACAGTCTCCAACATTGTAAGAAATCGCCGTGAAACAAAACACGTTTAACTTTATCGGCTCACCACAGTGGACTGACGCTACACAATGAAGTGGAACCCTATCAGCCAACTTGTCTCGACATGCAGAGACATGTTTAGCACAGTCAACTCCAAGCGTGACCTTGTTCTAAAAGTAAACACCCTGTCCGGATACCTTTTGAATAGACTTCGTGTAATTATATACACTATACAGAAGGTATATATATATATATATATGTTAAACACAGACCGTGCATGGAACAAGGAACTCTTCTGGGAAAATTAAATCCACTATAGTCCGAATAAGTAATGGTAAATGACAAATACCATAGTTTTTCTTTTTCATGATTTTAGCCCGACGTGAGCAACGGGTCTCTCGCAAAGAGATCCCATAAATATAGCTTCCCTCACCAGCTATCTGCAAAGCAGACAGGATCCAGCTTTGGGACATGGATCTAGGGTTTAAAGCAAGCCTAGATCCCTACATTCAGAACCTCTATATAAGTAAAAGACTCGTTGCATTCACGTCGGGTTGAATAAATCAAAGAAAAAGGGGTAACTATTGTATTTTTAGCCAAAAAAAAACCAAAACTTAAACCTCAACCGGGACATTGAGCGTCCACTTTTCAAGGCACGTAACACGTCCGTTTAATATACACAAATTCAGAATGGTTCCCTGAGACAATTATATGTTAAACACAGACCGTGCATGGAACAAGGAACTCTTCTGGGAAAATTAAATCCACTATAGTCCGAATAAGTAATGGTAAATGACAAATACCATAGTTTTTCTTTTTCATGATTTTAGCCCGACGTGGGCAACGGGTCTCTCGCAAAGAGATCCCATAAATATAGCTTCCCTCACCAGCTATCTGCAAAGCAGACAGGATCCAGCTTTGGGACATGGATCTAGGGTTTAAAGCAAGCCTAGATCCCTACATTCAGAACCTCTATATAAGTAAAAGACTCGTTGCATTCACGTCGGGTTGAATAAATCAAAGAAAAAGGGGGTAACTATTGTATTTTTAGCCAAAAAAAAACCAAAACTTAAACCTCAACCGGGACATTGAGCGTCCACTTTTCAAGGCACGTAACACGTCCGTTTAATATACACAAATTCAGAATGGTTCCCTGAGACAATTATATGTTAAACACAGACCGTGCATGGAACAAGGAACTTCTGGGAAAATTAAATCCACTATAGTCCGAATAAGTAATGGTAAATGACAAATACCATAGTTTTTCTTTTTCATGATTTTAGCCCGACGTGGGCAACGGGTCTCTCGCAAAGAGATCCCATAAATATAGCTTCCCTCACCAGCTATCTGCAAAGCAGACAGGATCCAGCAACGAGTCTTTTACTTATATAGAGGTTCTGAATGTAGGGATCTAGGCTTGCTTTAAACCCTAGATCCATGTCCCAAAGCTGGATCCTGTCTGCTTTGCAGATAGCTGGTGAGGGAAGCTATATTTATGGGATCTCTTTGCGAGAGACCCGTTGCCCACGTCGGGCTAAAATCATGAAAAGAAAAAACTATGGTATTTGTCATTTACCATTACTTATTCGGACTATAGTGGATTTAATTTTCCCAGAAGAGTTCCTTGTTCCATGCACGGTCTGTGTTTAACATATAATTGTCTCAGGGAACCATTCTGAATTTGTGTATATTAAACGGACGTGTTACGTGCCTTGAAAAGTGGACGCTCAATGTCCCGGTTGAGGTTTAAGTTTTGGTTTTTTTTTTGGCTAAAAATACAATAGTTACCCCCTTTTTCTTTGATTTATTCAACCCGACGTGAATGCAACGAGTCTTTTACTTATATAGAGGTTCTGAATGTAGGGATCTAGGCTTGCTTTAAACCCTAGATCCATGTCCCAAAGCTGGATCCTGTCTGCTTTGCAGATAGCTGGTGAGGGAAGCTATATTTATGGGATCTCTTTGCGAGAGACCCGTTGCCCACGTCGGGCTAAAATCATGAAAAAGAAAAACTATGGTATTTGTCATTTACCATTACTTATTCGGACTATAGTGGATTTAATTTTCCCAGAAGAGTTCCTTGTTCCATGCACGGTCTGTGTTTAACATATAATTGTCTCAGGGAACCATTCTGAATTTGTGTATATATATATATATATATATATATATTTAGGGTGATTCAAATATGGGGGTAAAAAAATTTTTTTTATATTTTAATGTGTTCAACCCTTTAAATGGTTCATTTCAACATAAAAATAACTATCCTAAAATATTTTAGCAAATTTTTAATTTTTAAGGGTTGCTACCAGCAATTAAAAATTGACAGAACGACTCAAATTGTCAAATTTTTCCACACCACCCAGGAGGTACAGTACAAGGCGCATTGCTTTTTTTTAATGTGGAAAGCTCCCCCGTAGGTCCTACCATAACCACAAGCATGCATAATTAAACTAGCATGATATTTGAGACATTAGCTGTCCTTACTTCATCAATGTTTCTTTCTTTCTATCAGAGTAAACAGCCCTGTAGTTTTTCACTACTTGTAGCAAGAATTGTTTTTGATCTTCGTCATGTGTTAGTATTTTATTATATTCATCCATTAATTTTACTCCTCTTTCCGCTATATCATTCACGACTTTCCACTGTTTGATAGATTTCTTAGCGGAGTTAAATTCTTCATCATTATGCCATTCTTTAGCATCTTTGAGTACGAATTTTGAACTAAATTCTGTTATTGTAAAGAATCTTTGAGTATTTGATGTGACAAAATCTTCTAATTTCTTCGTTAGAATAAGTGCAGGAATAATTAGTGATGTAGGTCACATCCGCATCCGCATAACATCCGCACATTTTCTCGCATCCGCATCTGCATCCGCACTTTGGACTGCGGATGTCGTGCGGATGTGGACCGTTGAGATAAAACGTCATTAATAAGCGGAAATTATCAAATTCTACTATAATAATAGAACTAGTTCATTGTGCGCAAAAGTGATGCAAGCGACAAGACGAGAGGCTGTTCTTGTATGAAGTTACTCTCTTGCAACCTACTTAGATCCACGTTACAAAGCTAAGTTATTTTCACCTAGTACATTAGAACGAGTTAAATCATCACTTGGCAAAGCAGTTGAAGAGCTTCAATCTCTTGAATCTGTCGCTTCGCCACCCACCAAAAGAATAAAAGTTTCAGTGACCGAACCAACACCTTCAACAAGCAAATCTATCACAGAATCTCTCTCTCAGTTTCTTGAGTCAAGCAGCGATGACGAGACCTACGCGATGTCAAAAGATGTAGTAAAAATGATCGAGAGCTATCACCAAGAAAAACGCCTGGCTGCATGTGACAATCCTATTAGTTGGTGGAAAAATGCGCAGAATATCTATCCATACTTGAGTAAACTTGCAAGGAAACATTTAGCACTTCCTCGAACAAGCGTACCAAGCGAGAGATTATTTAGCAGTGAGTGCTGGATTAATATATGATGAAAAGAGAAACAGACTGGCAGCAGAAAAGGCAGAAAAATTAATGTTCCTTAAGCATAACCTTCCTATAATTAAGTTTGAACATTAAACGATGAACATCTTAGTTTACTTTATTTTAATTACTCATTTATAAATATGCCTAATAAAACTTTAAACTTAATATAAATAGTTATCAAGCTAATTAAAGATCTCTTTCTATAAGGGTGGAGGTTGGGGAAAGAGGTCGGTGGGGTGCATTTGAGTTGGGTTCACGTCCCGCATCCTGGTAACACAATTATGGTTTCTAATTGTGGCTGAAACTCAACAAAATATAACGAATTTATTTGCAGACGAATTCACTAATTGATTTCTATATTAGTTAGATGCTTCATATTATTTTATATGTTCAGGGAAAAGTACAGCAATTATTGTACAATTAATCAATTATACTACATTATAGCTACAGCTCTCTCTATATAATAACTTATTATATACGTTAAACACAACAAATCTGGAATATATCCTAAAAAATAACGAAAATGTAGACATCCGCATCCGCGGATGTTGAAATCAAACATCCTCATCCGCGGATGTGAAAAAAATGACATCCGCTACATCACTATGCAGGATCTAGAAAAGCCCGTTTTGCAGGAAGATTGTATTGTACTACATTATAGCTACAGCTCTCTCTATATAATAACTTATTATATACGTTAAACACAACAAATCTGGAATATATCCTAAAAAATAACGAAAATGTAGACATCCGCATCCGCGGATGTTGAAATCAAACATCCTCATCCGCATCCGCGGATGTGAAAAAAATGACATCCGCTACATCACTATGCAGGATCTAGAAAAGCCCGTTTTGCAGGAAGAGTTTCTGTTGTATTTTGCAAGGCCTTTACCATTTTGTTTTTTGTTTCAGTAGGCACTTCATCATCATAAAAGGTCAACGCTACCAGTTCTTCTGATAGGTACCAGAGGTGACCTAACAGTTTTTAATAGCAACAAATGCAATTGTGTCATTTATTTGTTTGTGGACTACAAGATTCTGTAATAATTCCAGAGCAAGACGAGGAGCGCAAGATGGCACAGGAGCTGTAAACCATGCCTTTACATATAACCGAGTAGCAAATAGACAGATGTCTTTGTCCTTTTTTGTCTTTTACTTAAATTTTGAACTGAGATTTGAACAAAAAAATTTAATGAATATGTAATTTTGGCCATCCACCTAGCCCGATGAAGTCCCGCTGGATGTTTAAATTTGATTCCACCTTTTGGTTCACCTCCCAAAAAAATAATTGTTAACTGCAATAGTTCTAGGTAATCGTCTCTTGGTTGGAATGTGTCTAGTTGATTTGCTGCAAATATAATTGTCATATCTTTGATGTCATGAATATTTTCATAAATATCTGGATCTGATAATACTGTTTCGTAGTCCTCCTTATTAATGCTTGACCATTTTTCTCTGAACTTCTTAAAAAGGACTATATCTGGGCCAGAAGATGGTGATAAAGACTTTGAAACAACAGCTTCCAGCATAATTTCAAATATGTGGTGTCGACATGCCAGCCACAATAAATCGTTGTCGAATTTTTGTTCTAGAAGAATAGCTGCACCATTTCTAGGACCAGTATTGGCTGCCGTTGTATCGAAACACATGCATTTTATTTGTTCGCAGATGCCCCATTCAAGCGATGTCTGATTGTTGGCATTAAAACTAGAGACGCATTTCTGCCACTCAATTTTGCAACATCAAGACTTCCTAATAATTTATCATCAAACAATTTTCTACGTTTGCCTACCTTACTTTTCCATGTTGAAGGTTGTGCAGCAGAGAAACCAGATTCATCACTTTTACTCTCCTCTGATTCTGATTATGTACTGGTGAGTATGACAGCCTCTTCATTCTTCTTTCTTTTGATCTCTTCTTCGGCTTTCCTCTTTTCATAATGTTGCTTTTCTGCTGCTCTTTGCTCTTTTTTTAGCAACAGCCTTATCAATGGTACCCATTTTTCCATGACGTCCTTTCTCACGTTGCATTTTCAAGAATTTCTTATCTATTTTTATAAGCTGCATAGCATTCTCATGAGCAATGTCAAATAAGTTTTCCAGTTTATCTTTCCATTTTTCTTCTTTATTATTTAAATTTTGTGATCTTTTCAATTTGTTTGCTTTGTTTTTCTTAAGCAGCTGCCATTCCTTCAGTATTCCTTGAATTTTATCTACTACATGTACTCTGTTTTGCTGGTATTCCTGTTTTTTTCCAAACTGCTAGCACATCATCCGCAGTAGAGTAGCATGATTCTCTAATGCCTCGCTTTTTAATATTTCTGTAGTGCATGAAGAAGGCCATCATTTCCTTCTCTGATGGTAATACGGATGTTTTAGTACTGCAGAGGGCTGCCCAATTAGCCATACTTCAGTTTCTTTTCTCGTAGAACTTCTCCCAACTGAGCAACTAGCTGATGGTGAGTTAGGCCTAGCTTCCATAATCGATTAATTGGTATCAAAATTACGAGTTCCAAACAACAATTAAAAGCAAGCTAGTATATAAACCATTAATTAAAAATTCTGAAATTAAACAATTAAACATAAAATCATAAGTTGTGAAAACAAACAAATTGAAAAAAAGGGAAACTTTGACGCCTGGTAGCACCTAGTAAATTTATTTAAAATTCACCAAATTTGGCATACACTACTTTTTTGTCATAGGGAAAAAAATACAGGTTGAACAATTAAAAAAAAAACTGATTTTTTGAATCACCCTAAATTATATCAGGGTAAATTTATAGTATTACACCCGTCTCCCTTTGGAGGTGAAATTTATGTTTTTCCTATGGTTTTCGATGGGTTTTGAACGAATCTGACCTTCAAAACCGTCGGAAATGACTCGTTTTTGAGATACCCCCCCCAGCCGGCAATGTGGGGGAGATCACAGAAAACGAGTCATTTCCGACGGTTTTGAAGGTCAGATTCATTCAAAACATCAAAAACCATAGGAAAAACAAATTTCACCTTCAAAATTATCCTGACCTAACCTGACCTAACCTAACCTAACAACCTATCCTAACTTAACTAAACCTAACCTATCCTAACTTAACTAAACCTAACCTATCCTAAAAGAAAAACAGGAATTACCTTTAAAATCTAAGACAGAATAATCACAATACCGTCTTTTCTTCGTTTTAAGCACAACGTAACTTTTTCTACAACGTCACAGTTTCTGGTCTTGACGATATGTACACTCCGTTTTACAATGTGGACACTTCACTACTGTCGGTAGAACACCGTGAGCACGCAGAAACTCAACACTTTTATCTAAATTTTCATAGAAAGCGACAATACAGCGGTAATAATCGAACGAACACATGTCACACGAAACCATTCCAGTAGCAAACTAATTCAAATTCGAAATGGATGGAGCGCTCTGATTGGGCAGACATGTGACGTCAACACACACGAACACACGAACGTCCAAACACGCACTAGATACACACCAAAAAAAGTTTATATCTCGAAAACGAAGCATTTGCGACGGAAACGCTATAGAAGAAAAGTGTCTTAGAATTAAACAATCTACCTAATGAATATATAATAATTGCTGGACGTTAGACGGGTGTAATACTATAATAATACCTATATCAGTGGCGACTCCAGCTCTTCAAGACTACTCGGGCTCTTTCTAAATTTTCAAGTCTACATATGAGCCGACATTTAAATGCATGACAATAACTTAAGCTTATCAATAAAATAAATAAATACATACCTCGATAAAAAGAATTATTTGAATTTTATTTACTTGAACATAAAGTCCAAGCGTCTTGGTTTTAAAGCAAATTCCTTTAATATTCGGTCATGTAATTCCTTTTTGCTTTCTAAATCAATCAGTATTTATTTTTCAATTGAAATCCAAGCCAGGGACGAGAGCCGTTCTTGAGCCATTGTTTCTTAAATATGATCTAATTCGATCAAGAACAGAGAAACTTCTTTCATTTGAAACAGAAGTTACAGGTATGGTAAGAAGGAGCTGAATCAGCTTTGTGGTTTTCTTTTAATAATAACACTATGTCCTCCATGGGTGGGCTATACTTCTCAGAATACTTATAATATTAAAAATAAATCAGATTATTTAATTAAGAAAAGTGAACAACCTCACACTGCAACAAAAATCAAACTGCACCGCCGTTCAAGGCAGTTGAAGGCATGCTTATCGAAACGTAAAAAGTTACCATATATCGCCAGAATTAAAAATTGTGCCTCCAGGGTTGCCAAGTCCGACTGGCACATCAATACCAGATTGTAATGTATTTAGTACCAAATCATATAATTTATTACCAAATCTTATCTAATATACATATAAAATGATTTAGGCCTATACATGAGAGCGAAGCGAGATACCGACTTACCGTATATTCGAGCAGTGCGGCCTTGCCTAGTTTGAGCGAAAACGCTTAGCGGGCAAGAAGGGCCGCCAGTGAAATTTGTGCCTTATTGAACGTTGGAATTAGATGGAATTTACTTTGTCTTGTTTTTTAAGATTACTGGAAATCTCCAGTATTTTTTAAACATTTGGCATCCCTGCAAAACACCAGACTCGGCATAGTATGATAGTATGCAGAGTTTGGTGTATGGCGGGGTTGCCAAATGTTTCATACACTGACAGTTGACATGTGTACCCAACATCGTCCCGAGGTTTTGTGCTACTAGGGATCTGTTTGAGCTAAAATTTTAATTCCACAATTTATTTTACATTCATTTGTAAATAATACCAAACTCATCCTGTTTTAATACCAAACGACCAAATATATTTTCCCGTGACCAAATTGTTTTTTTAATACCAGATTTGCCCTGATTTGGTACTGAAAAATACCAGTTGGCAACCCTGTGTGCCTCTACAAGGCCGAAGGATATAAGCCCGAGTTGAAATTTTTTTCTTTATAAAAAATATTAATAGGAGGAAAAACGTATTTTATTTAATGAGAATTAGAAGGACTATTATGTAACCGTATGCAAGCAAATAATTATTCATTAAAAGAACTTTAAATATACGATATTACTTATACTTTCTCGGGCGTAATGTCTTGCGCCCGAGTAAAGGATCTTGAAAGATTACACGAAAACTTAATGTGTCAATATAGTTTTTTTATAGGTAGTAAGGTATCTAAATGCGATCAAAATTTGCTTGCTTCACGAAGGCTAGACAGAAAAATAGTAACATACTACCAGCCAAAAAACATTTTTACAATTTGTATTTAAAACTTTTTTTTAAAACTTAAATCTATAAATACACAATTTTATCTCTCATGCTTCTCCTTGCCCATTGCCTCTCGGGCTCAGCCCGAGAAGCCCGAGTGCAGGAGTCGCCACTGATATATATATATATATATATATATATATATAATATATATATATATATATATAATGCAAACCCATAAGGAAAAGGAAAAATGATTTCAAGGTCTTTCATGTATTCAACAGCAGGCATGGGGTAATTGTAATTTGTATATGTATACGAGTATAGCTCTTTGAAAGTTGTATCAGATGCACTATTTTAAATTTATATTATTTAAAAACAACAAAATTTTCAAAAAATAATTTCAAGAGAGAAGTGGTCATAAAATATTATATTCTTAAATTAGTCAGTTTATATTTATACTGTTATGTAGAGAATTTCCAACTGCATAATTGGTAAAATTTCTTATATTTTATTTGAGGGTTCAATGATCAACATCTCTACGTTATAATTTGAACTCTATCTGATAAGACAATTTGGCAAAATTTAGCCGTGTTCAAACGGTAATATATTGTTAACTAAACTTATAAACAGAGCTGGGCACTTGCGGCATATTTTGCGGTACTGCGGTACTACCAAACTACCAAACCGGGACCGCATAACGCAGTACCGCAAAGGATCGCTGAAAGTACCGCAGTACCGCTACCGCATTCAAATTTCCGCGTACCGGTTTGGTAGTTTGGTAGTACCGCAGTACCGCAAAATATGCCGCAAGTGCCCAGCTCTGCTTATAAAAGCCATAGTTTCCATTTATATATCATTAGAATCGTGTTAAAGTTTACTATAAGATATAATTATTTTAAAATTATAATTTTTAATTTTTAAAGTCTTAATCGTAAAGAAGTTTTAAATTTGTATAAGATACGAAATATTCCATCGAGAACTTTGGGACCTTTTCCAGTTTGTGTACCGTTTTTCATATAATTTATTTTTGCTTTATAAGGCTAACTAACGAAAATATCATGACCTAACCTAACCAATCGTCAAGGGCGTACAGTTAACCTAACGATTGGTTAGGTTAGGTCGTGATATTTTCGTTAGTTAGCCTTATAAGCCTAACTAAAGAGATTGATATTATCACTCATTTTTTATTTGAAAAGAAGCAAAAATAAATTATATGAAAAACGGTACACAAACTGGAAAAGGTCCGAACTTTGTTTTATATAATTTTTTGAGAGAATAAATTCTTATTTTTATGGTTCAAATTTCATTTCTAAAGTTCCAATAGGTATTGTTCTAGTAATAATTGAAGAACAAAGTTTGCAGGAACCTAAAGTTAACCATTTCTCAAGTCATAATTTCAAATTTAAAATAAAATTGTCTCGCTGAGGCAAACTTTATTATATACCAAATTAAAGACCATTAAAAAACGCTATTATATAACATAGATTTCAATTTCGGGGATTCGAATCCCTCACTCACATTAATCAAAAGAATATTTGCCTAAAATTTGTTTTGTCTTCCACAGCGAATTATGTCGTTAGGCTGGCCACTACAGTTTTGAAATTTATATTGGAGATTAAACCAACGCCTGTTTTGTGTGTTTACCAATTTGAAATTTATATTGGAGATTAAACCAAACGCCTGTTTTTGTGTGTTTGCCAAGTTTCGCAAAATTCTGTTCAATATTTCAATTTCAATTATATAAAAAAAGACTACTTGATTTCTTCAGTTCGTTAATTACTTTTCCAATGAAAAGTTGCGACCAAAAAACGTTCACAATAAACTTTTCAAATGGGGCACGTATCTATTTTCTCTGTAACTTTACAACTCTCCCATTTAATACTTATTTTATAATAAAATTGTGTAAACTGAAAGGAGGAAGTCAGGAAATTAACATACAAATACTTACAAAGCTACCAAAAGTAGCCTACATAACTTAGTATAGTTTTGATGCGTTTACAGTTTGTTTGGAAAAATTTAACAAACAAAAAATTATTTCAACTTCAGCATATAATTTCATTTGGATCAAGTAAAGATAAGCACCCCCCGCCTTCTTTAATTAGCCTTATAAGGCTAACTAACGAAAATATCACGACCTAACCTAACCAATCGTTAAGTCAACTGTACGCCCTTGACGATTGGTTAGGTTAGGTCGTGATATTTTCGTTAGTTAGCCTTATAAGGCTAATTAACGAAGGCTGGGGGTGCTTATCTTTACTTGATCCTTTCATTTAGCTCATTAGTTTTTGTAACTCATTCTTTTAATAGTTAAATATAATGTTTTAGTTAGGTTAGGTTTTATGTATCTTAATTTTGTTTTATTTACGCAACTTTCTCTTCTTTCCTTCCGAAATTTTCACCTAAACAAAAATCTTTTACAGAAAACGTTTTTAAATGGAATTCGTATCTATTTTATCTGTAAAAATTAACCACTTTAATTGATGTACATAAAAAATATGACTAAATTACTGAATGGGTCAAAAAAATGAACTTGCTGTTCCGCTATTGTCAAACGAAAATTTTACGTTAAAATTATCGCTTTGACCCGATATTTGAGGGAGTGAAATAAATGAATTCCATCTATCCAATAAGTTTAAATCGTCAATTTATAAAAGCTATGTAATCTCTTCTACTGAAAATGAGTTACTGCCACAGTTTTTAACTTCAAGTATGTAAACTATAGCTAGAAAAAGTTTAAGTAGGGTGCAATTGGAAAATGCATAATTTCCAACCAAAGTCAAAATCTTTATTTTTCGTTATTTCTCTTTCATGAGTGCATTATTTTACTTTATTATAAATTAGTAATATTGAAAATATGCTCTGCAAGTAATAAATTCATAACAAATTTCACTAATTATTATTATTCAAATTATAAACATCAGAAATTTTTTTTACCGATGACTGGGTTAGCTGAGCCTAAATCTTGACGATTGAAAACTCCATTTTCCTAATACACTTCGCTATTTATATATTTATATTTACAAACATTTTGCGCGTCCCAGTAAAACTTGGGATTCAAAATATTCTTCTCTAAACATTAACTAAGAGTATTATCTTAAAAATATTGTTCGTACTAATAGTATTATCGGTATTGGTGATTATTTCTAATTATTATTATTTTTCCTCCTTTTTATTTTGTTACGGTTTCCACCTTTACTGCTAGTCGGTTCTTCCTGAAATATGGAACTAATATTAGCACGTTCGACTTGTAAGTAGCGCGGAAATAATTTCGACGAAATTTTTTAAATAAGAAATTTCAAGATTGGAGATTGGGGGCTTAAATTCTTGCATTTTCGCTTGCAGCAAAAATAATTAAAAAGTTTGATTTTTTCAGGGAAGTAATAAAAAAATTTCACGAATAACTAAAAAAGAGAGACTCTCTTTCTCTCTCCCTCATTCGCTCTCTCTGTACGTAAGTATATATGTACAAATGGACCATGTAGGTGGTGCTGAAATAAATTCGACGAAATTTTTTAAATAAGTTCAAAATTTAAGTTTGGCAGCGGAAATTCTTGAAGTTTCGCTGCTTGCAGCAAAAATAATTTTAAAAATTTTAGTTATCTATTAAGGGTAGGAACATTAAAGACGGCAATAGAGGGTTTGCCCGAGCGAAGCGAGCCCATCTAATTGTAATTTGTAATTGTAATTGGAAGTAATTACATTTTTTCATGCAACTGAAGTAATTGTAACTGACTACCTAAAATGTAATCGTACAGGGTGTCCCGAAAGTCTTGTTACACTTATGTATAATCTCGGAATATTAAATGATGTTTGGTTCCAACAGGATGGAGCACCTCCCCACTATTCCTTGAGGGTTCGTGAATATTTAAATGAGGTGTTTCTGATCGATGGATTGGGACATTAAAATGGCTTCCGAGAAGCCCACATCTCTCGAGTTGTGACAATGCATTATGGGGATTTATAAAGGAAAAGGTTTCTCAAAAACGTTATGATTCCAATGATCATTTAGTCCGTCATTGGAATCATAACGTTTTTGAGAAACCTTTTCCTTGATAAATCTCCATAATGCATTGTCACAACTCGAGATATCTGGGCTTCTCGGAGGCCATTTTAATGTTGCATTTTAATGTCCCAATCCATCGATCAGAAACACCTCATTTAAATATTCACGAACGCTCAAGGAATAGTGGGGAGGTGCTCCATCCTGTTGGAACCAAACATCATTTAATATTCCGAGATTATACATAGGTGTAACAAGACTTTCGGGACACCCTGTACTTAATTACATTAGGAAATCAAGGTAATTGATACAATTACAGTCAAATTACTTTGAATTACATGAATATTAAAGTTAATGGGTCATACTTATAGTTTAAACCAGGGGTCACCAACCTGGGCGGTAGTGCCCGCTAGTGGGCTCACATTAAAGGTAATTAAACATTTATTTATTATTTATTTTATCGATTATGTTGATTTATTCTTTTTGATCTAAGGTGGGCGATAAGCTTTTTTAATTTTCAAAAAATCGTAAAAGTGGGCGGTGAACAAAAAAAAAAAGGTTGGTGACCCCTGGTTTAAACTACTCACTCATCACGTCTCAGGAAGCTTTCTTTTGAAATAAAATGTTATTCTTTTTATTTGAAATAAAATGTTCCATTTATTTCAAATGTTCCTAAACTAAAGTGCCCAGTTTTTTTGCCCTTATTATTTTGATAAAGTAAATGCCACTTCTTTTGTCTTACATTAGTATTTTTTTGAGTGCCTTATCTTTGGTTTCATTAGACAATATCAAATACATATGTTCAATGTCCAATTATCCATAGCAAGAACTGCTTGATAAAAAATACAGTTCCGTGCAATGTTAAAGAAAAAAAAAGTACATTTTATTGATATAATATTATCTAGTTTTCATTGATGATGATAATGGCCAAAACTGAAAATGAAATTGAAATACGTAGGCAGAAAAGCATGACATAAATGAAATAGTGTGTACTTATGAAAAAAAATGCAATTCTTTGTAAATGCAATTGTAATTGTAATTATTTCACTATCTACAGTAATTGTAATTAAGAATATGTCAAGTAATTGTAACTGTAATTAATTACACTGATCAAGTAATTGCCCCACACCTGTTCAACAGTAGAACTCATCATTCCCTGACGAGGAGTACTGTTGAATACACGAAAGAGCTTGAAATTATTTTTCCTTTTCTTTGTGGATTTGCAACATTCATTTATTTCACGTGTTTATTTGTGAAATTCATCCCATATATATTATATATATATATATATATATATATATATATATATATATATATATATATATGTGACTGCTTTTCCCATTATGCGCCAATACTGCCAGATATTTTACCTTATAACCTTGATTCTATCAATCCTACTCTACTTCGGCACTGACAAAAACCAAAATTATCGGAAATTCTCTATCGGATATGACCGGAATATTTGATAGACTCCACTCTGCATCGGAAACTTTTGTAGAAGAGGGTTCAAATCTCATTTGTTTATTCTTCTCTTTCGTTCTCCTTCATTCAGATATATCAGAAAAATAAGATTCTCCTTTAATAAAGCAATATCTTACTACTGCAATTTCAATGTGTCTGCACACACACACACACACACACACACACATATATATATATATATATATATATATATATATATATATATATAATGATACACACAGACCGTGCATGGAACAAGGAACTCTTCTAGGAAAATTAAATCCACTATAGTCCGAATAATAATGGTGAATGACAAATACTATAGTTTTTTCTTTTCATGATGCTAGCCCGACGTGGGCAACGGGTCACTCGCAAAGAGGTCCCAAAAATATAGCTTCCCTCACCAGCTATCTGCAAAGCAGATAGGATCCAGCTTTGGGACAGGATCTAGGCAGAGCTGGGCACTTGCGGCATATTGCGGTACTGCGGTACTGCTGCACTACCAAACCGGTACCAAACCGGTACGCGGAAATTTGAATGCGGTAGCGGTACTGCGGTACTTTCAGCGATCCTTTGCGGTACTGCGTTATGGGGGCCCGGGGTGGTAGTGCGGTGGTACCGCAAGTACCGCAGTACCGCAAAATATGCCGCAAATGCCCAGCTCTGGATCTAGGGTTTAAAGCAGCCTAGCCCAGCTACATTTAGAACCTCAATATAAGCAAAAGACTCGCTGCCTTCACGTCAGATTGAATACATCAAAGAAAAAAGGGGTAACTATTATATTTTAGGCCAAAAACCAAAACTTAAACCTCAACTGGCAGAATTGAGCGTCCACTTTTCAAGGCACATAACATGTCCGTTGAACCCTAGATCCTGTCCCAAAGCTGGATCCTATCTGCTTTGCAGATAGCTGGTGAGGGAAGCTATATTTTTGGGACCTCTTTGCGAGTGACCCATTGCCCACGTCGGGCTAGCATCATGAAAAAGAAAAAACTATAGTATTTGTCATTTACCATTATTCATTCGGATTATAGTGGATTTAATTTTCCTAGAAGAGTTCCTTGTTTCATGCACGGTCTGTGTGTATCATAAAAAAGCCTCAGGGAACCATTCTGAGTTCATTCATATATATATATATATATATACACAGTTGTACGAAAAAGTTAACCCATCCACCGCAATCGATTTGTATAACTGAGTGGAGAATGTGTTTTGTACCTACATATATGACAAACCTTTTGCATATCTGGGAAAACTATCCTACCATTCAAAAACAAAGTTTACGTATTTATAATCACACGCATAAACTTTAGTGCGCTTAGTTGTGGAAATGAGACCGCGCGAAAGTAAGTGAATCATGTATGTATCCTCATAAATTTATTGAACGAAGGTGGTTTGCTTACAAATTTCATTCCGTATAAAGTAGCATTCCTGGTATGACCGTTGTGATATTATTTTAATGTGACTAATCACCTTCGTAATCAGTTTCCTTTGCATTTCAGGTATCATTTTGGTGCAGATAACGTAAAAAGCATCGAGTATCATGCTTAGATTGAAAGAGCTCTCGAATGACCTACGGAAGGCCATTGTCAATGCTCATACATCTAGGGAGGGGTACGAGAAGATATTAGAGAAATATGGAATCCATATGTCAACTGTTCGACAAATTATTTACAAATGGAGAGACAAAGACGACGACACCCTTGCTCAGGAGTGGCAGACCACCGAAGATTTTATTTAGGAGGAGGATCAGGAGACTCGTTCGTGAGGTTAACAATAATCCAAGAGTGACATCTACAGACCTTCAAGGATCTATGGAAGCGCCAACACGCACGATCATCGTTCCACAGTACGAAAAACCCTGAACCGATGAGGACTTCATAGGTGGGTCGTAGGACGAAAGCTACTGTTATCGAAGAAACACAAAGTCGACAGACGAAGAGGTACTTCGGACGAATGAGACAAAGTACTGTACCTTTTCCCAGACGGTAGGGGTGTTGTCCAGATGGGCCCTAGCGAAGTTTCGTGTCGACTTTGAGTTTCTTCGACAACAATAGCTTTCGTCCTACGACCCACCCATGAAGTCCTCGTCGGTTCAGGATTTTTTCCCAACGTAGAAAATAAAAATAAAGGAATATTTTTGCACTAAAACCACACTTGAAGCATATCCGCGTCCAACATATCTTCAGTATTTACTATTAATTATATTTAATTATATTTTGTTCTCAGATGAGAACATTTCATTTACGAGTTTCCCCTTCGACGAAAGGATATATAATATTGTCATAAAGATTATATTTTGGGTGTCGGCTAAAGTCGTCTCAGTTTTTTTTTCTCATCTCAATGTTTTTATTAGTATTTTTAACGTGGTTCATCGCACTCTTTCAAATTTTTTGCTAATAATATTTAGTTTTAGCAAGTTTTAAGCTCTCGTTTAGTTTTTTTTAATACTCTTAATTAGAAAATTACACATTCCATCGACAAAGATTTTTCTTGCCATCTATCAACTGTAACCTTGCAAACTTACGGACTTTCGTAATAAAATATTCCAGTACCATCACCACTACCGCCGCATTTGAAATTCATCCGTATCTCAAATATGAATAGATTATCTACTTTGATAGACTGTTTTCTAATATGGACATCAACAAAAATACAAACTAAATTTTCCAGAAATTTACACTACAATTTTAACCACGGATGGTAAATTCCAGTCGCCATGAAATCGATTGAAAGTAGTTCTTTCCAATCTTCAAACAAAGTCTCCATATTGATTTAATTCTTTATTCCAAATTGTGTAAAAAAAATTTTTTTCTTTATTCTCCCAAAATTCTCAATTGCGATTCCAATTACGGTTCATATTAAAGCTTGAATATGTATTGAGATCTGAATACATTTAATATTTAAAATCATTTACGAGATTCTCAAATTACAAACGCTTCTGTTAAGAAATATAAATTCATGAACGCTCTGAATATATACTTTGTATTCAACGAATACAGTAACTTATTCATTTAATCTTTATACAATTGTTTCCATTAAACATGTTGGATCAATGAAAGAAAGCCACCCCCAGCCTTCTATAGTTAGCTTTATAAGGCTAGCTAACGAAACTATCACGACCTAACCTGACCAATCGTTAGGTCAACTATAACGCCCTTGACGATTCGTTAGGTTGTTATATTTTCGTTAGTTTGCCTTATAAAGCTAACTAAAGAAGGCTGGGGGTGGCTTTCTTTCATTGATCCAACATTTTAAACGTGATTTCCATTCTTCATTAAAAGAATTTGGTTAAAGCTATGGTCGGCTGCAAACAGGATCGTCTTGCGACTGACGACTCGAGTCGTGACGATTCTAGTCGTGTGTGATTTTACATTAACAGAATGGGAGCCCCGCACACCTCAGCTACCGCGACACGATTCCCAGTCACAAGACGATCCTGTGTGCGCGGCCGGCCTATAATATAGCTCCGCAAAACTGATCGTCTGATGCTTTTAAAACTTTTTATTATTAAATTTGATAAATTGTTGACCATTGGGTAGTTCACTGGTTACGGTGTGGGGCTCTGTGCTGGGAATTCGCTGCCAGCTGCTGGCATCAGGCGGGAGTTGGGCCGACCACTCACCCTGCTTCTGTTCAGGCTCCAGGTGATCTTTGGGGCACATACACACCAACGGAGAGGAGAAATTCTGCTTAATTAAACAACGACCATGATCAACAACACCCAAACTTAATAACAACAGCAACAATAATCAAACAACCGAACTCAACCCAAATCTTCAAAACAACAACAACAACCAAACGCAACAACAAATTAGTTTCTCACAAGGTCTAAATTTTGTTTGATGCTGAGCGAAAACTCAACCTACTTACAGAGTCAGTTCACGAAAGGCAGAAATTTATACGCGATAAAAATATAAAATTGCTTTCGAAGGAAAAAAAAAATAATAAAAAATAAAAAAAATTCAGCGACGCATTTTTCCTTCAGGTTCTTAACGGAAACGAACTGTTTTAAACAAAGACTGAAACGTGTCTCGCAATTCTACTTGTAGTTAGCACACGAATCGCAATGAATATTTCACTCCGTCAAAAATGATAACGCGCACTAACTGTAAAGTAGGACGATTTCGATTCTACTCCTCCGTCACTTACTTTCAACGCGTGATTATACAGTATATAAGAGCGCCCGACAGCTCTGTGATTACAGTGGCGGACTCTGAGCGGTGAGGCTCTGGTTTGCTCCCAACCGCTAACATCGGGTGGGATTGAGCCAGCCACTTCCCCTGTTTCTGTTCTGGCTCGAGTGACACTTGGGGCAAACCCACCTCCACCAAATGGGGAAATGAGCTTCCTGGAATATATATATATAATTTCCAAATAAAGCAAAACTTCTCTGGCTTCCTGCGAGACCTAAAAAAAGCCCACACTCCTCTACACCTATCTTTTAAAGAAGTGAATAAGATTACTATCTGTGATCAAAATGCGTCGGGCTTACAGTACAATGCATGACGAGTACACAAACTCAAGAAACACATGTACAGGGTGTCCACAATGTCTTGTCATCCCAATAAAATACTAACTGATTTTCGTTTTTCTTTCAGACCTATTTGAAATGTGTGAAAACAGTAACTATACGATTGAACAACGCATATTGGTTAGTACCCGAGTCCATGAGCGACGACGTAATGGCAAAAGCATTGAAAATATTCGTGCAGATTTCCAGGACCGATTAAATCGTGCAGCTCTTCCAAAAAGCTGCTGCACGATTGAATCGGTACTAGCCAATGTGCGTTGTTGAATCGTATAGTTGCTGCTATCACCCATTTCAAATGGGTTTGAAAGGAAAATGAAAATCATTTAGTATGTTACTGGGGTGACAAGACATTGTGGACACCCTGTACTATATTCACGATTGTTGATAATTATGCAAGTGTCCATTTAATTTTTTTTGTTTTTAATTGACGAAAGTCAAAATCAATTCCCAACCCCGACAAAAACTAATCTCCAATTCCGGTTCCAATTAAGACTTCAATTCCGAGAATCACACCTTAAGGCAAGCAACTTAAGTTAGCAATTGTAACCGAGTAAACTAAGAAGTAAAATTTTAGTCTCAACTACAGTATATTTAGTTGCCCTCTATCAATATACAGGGTGGACCAAAAGTCAGGAAACATAGAAACTATGCTTTTCAATGCAAATATATACGAGAGGTCGCGCGGCACAATGACGAATCAACCAATGGGCGAAAATTCCGTTCTCTCTTACTTTAAACGCTTCTGTTTTATCATATAATCATTCACTCATTCAATGTTCATAAAATTACTTACAAAATTTAAAAAAAAAACATCGAATTACATCTATTTTAATGAAGTTACAAGTCTTTCACAAAGTTTAGTGTCATTTTTCTCAAAACTTTATTTTGGCTCATTCGTCATTGTGCCGCGCGCGACGCCTCATATGTATATTTGCAGTGAAAAGCATAGTTCCTATGTTTCCTGACTTTTGGCTTACCCTGTATGTAGATTTATCTACCTACCTACCTACCTATATATATATATATATATATATATATATATATATATATATATATATATATATTAGGAAATCTATTACATAAAACTGTCAGATTTTTCTTTCATTCAAAATATTAAACTAATAATGACGTCAACATTATTCCAATTTCATCAAAATTGGTAAAATTTCAGGGTTTATTTGCAACAAACCAACATTCCGCATAAAAACAATCAGAGAAAACTTTACTTATAACTGAATTTACAAATTGGTACCATAAAGATGAACCAATAAACTACCAATAACACCTACTTTATCATACCCATAACTTAATTATCTACGTTCCGATCACCACAAAGCCGGTATACCAAATTGGCTTTTAGAATTAAGTTAAAACATTATTAATTTCGTTAACTTAACATCTAATTAGTGCGTATTCGTGATCTTTTTTCCTATGAATCTCATAACTAAAGTAATGAAGGAGGGGGTCAGTGATTTTTTTTTTTTTTTCTCCTTGTGGTTAACAGCATCAAAGGTTTCCAGAGATTCGATGACGTCATAAGTCTTATTGATTCCCAATTTATTTCCTCCCAAATACGTTTAGCCACAGACTCAGAGGCAAACTTGTTTCAGTACTATTTATAGTCTACTAATATATATATATATATATATATATATATTATATATATATATATATATATAGGGCGTCCCAAAAAAATGTATACACACTTTAACAGCTGATAGCTCAATTGATGTTTCTTTCTTTCCAAGTTAAACCCATTAGAATTAATAATGGCAGTCAGACTAAGCTTTGAACAAAGGAAATTCATTCTAAAATGCTACTGGAAGTGTGAAAACGCAGTTGAAGTGCAAAGACAGTTCAGGAGGGAGTTTCAAACAGATCCACCAACGCGACTTACCATCACTCGAATTAGAGATAAGTTTGAAGCCGATGGAACTGTTCAGAATGTCCACAAGAAGCGTTCCGGAAGACCACGGACATCGACAAGCCCCACAAAGCAAGAAAGAGTACTGGAAACGTATCACCAAAGTCCAAGAAAATCTGTGCGGCAAGCGAGTCGTGAGGTAGGAATTTCAGAATCGTCTGTCCAACGCATTTTGAAGCGCTGTCAATGGAAAAGTTACATTCCAAGATTAGTCCATGCTATTAATGAAGATGATCCGGACCGAAGAGTGGAGTATTGCGAGTGGTACTTGGCACGATGTGGATGTGGATGTGGATTGGACGAAGGGGTTTCGTAGAATACCCTCCGCGTTCACCAGACCTCACACCACTAGACTTTTTTTATTGGGATACTTAAAACACAAAGTCTACGCTATAAAACCTGCAACAGTCGCTGAATTGAGAGCAGCCATTGAACGAGAATGCACACAAATACCAAACGAAATGTTTCGTGATGTTTGCGATTCCATTGCTTCGCGTTATCAGCAGTGCCTGGACCAGAACGGACGTCAGTTTGAAAACAGGCGTTGACAAAACAATTAAATAATGTCTGTAGATTCTATTACATTTTGAAAATGAAATGTATTTTAATAAACACTGCCTTTATAAGTATTTAAAGTGTGTATACATTTTTTTGGGACGCCCTGTATATATATATATATATATATATATATATATATATATATATATATATATATATATATATATATATATATACACACACGTTTCTTTGTTTTTCTCAAGACAAGTTCGAGAAATTTTTCAGCCTCCAGGTTTTTTTTTTTTTCGCCGTATTAGCAATTCCATTATCATCCTTTTTTTGCTATTATTATTATTATTATTATTATTAGTTATTATTATGTTAACGGGCCTTACGTTTTAAGGTTATCACTATTTCTATTATTACTGCCAATATCACTTCTTAATAGCAACTCCTTTTTGATCATTGTGAAGATGTTTATCATAACAATTATTAACATTATCATTAACATTAACATATGGATAGACTCTTCCTCCATGAAAACAAAGATTATCGTAAATATAAAAGCGTTTTGATTGCGATAAATGGACTTAAATAAGATGTAAAGGGAAAAGACAAAGTGGGAAACAAACAATGCGCCAGTGGATCTTGAACTTGCGTGGTTTGAGAGTCAGCGCTCCTACGACCACTCCATCCAGAATCCCAAAAAAAGGTTCGTTCAAGCGAGGCCAATATTTACTCTGACCATGTTTCATTTGACCTCTTCGCTTTTACTGCTTAAAAAAAGCATTCATATGCAAGAGGAAGTTGAACGGAGCATGGTCAAACAGCGTAAATATTGGCTTCGCTTAAACGAAAATTTTTTGGGATTGCAGATGGCGTGATTGGTAGGAGCACTGACTCTGAAACCACGCAACTGGTCGCGAGTTGAGTCCCACTAGTTCTTGCTTTTCCACTTTTGCTGCCTTTTTCCTTTATATTGTGGTAAATGCTGTTGTGACTTTCATGAAATTCCTCACCCAATTCCGTCAAAACTGTGATTAAAGTAAATAAGGAACACACTGAAATCGAGTGAAATGGACAATTTTCTACTTATCTCCCAATAAGACAACCAACTATGCGAGAAAACTAGCAACTATGAAGAATGTCGCTCGAAAACCCAGTCGAAAGTCAAATATGTAAAATTTACGGTCCTTTCGAGAAGTAAATATATAATTTCGTTAATAATAATAATAATAGCTTTGGGATGTTTGACCACTTCCGCAACAGCAAGTCATGTGATAAAGGGGACCTACAGTTTTAGGTGCACGGGATTCAAACCACGGGTCGTTACATCATCTAAACGCAAAAAACTATCATCCGTTCAGCTACTGAATATACCCAACGTCGCTTAACCTCCCTGATCTAACAGGAAGCGGTGTTGCGGCGTGGGCAAAACCAAGCCCGTAGTTCGTTTAAGCGAGCGAAACTACGAAATCGAAGTGTTTGGTCATTTTATGAATAAGATACGAGAACTTCAGTCCTTATATACTACTGGGACTACGTCGGGGATCACGTCGGGGATCACGTCGAGGATCACGTCGAGGATCACGTCGAGGATCACGTTGGGCCCACGTCGCAACGCATCTTCCCGTCAATCAGCGAAGTTAAGCACCACTGATACTGGGTAGTAGTTGGATGGGAGACCGTCCTCCGCATTCAAATGATGTAGCGACTCGTAGATGATTCGGCTCCCACGTAAAACTGTAGGATCACACGACCTTCGCTGTTAAACAACGGCCCAAAACCACGCAAATCCCTATAGTGTTCAGGCCACGCATGATATGCACTTTTAAAAATGCAGACATGAACTTATTTAAAATGAATGTAGAAAAAAGGAACAGTTTCCAATGTACTTAACGAAAGAGGGTTAACATATATATATTTCTTCATCTGTAAACATTCTCTCATTACTCATATAAGCAAATAATCTATGTAAATGCAGAAAGAATGGTTTAAATAATAAATAGCTTATGAAATGACGTATTGGGGTCCATTAAACAAAATTTATCTTCAGAATCATCAATCTCATTCAGACACGAAGGTCGTCAATACACCAACTAACAACTATTTGGATTATATATATATATATATATATATATATATATATATATATATATATATATATATATATATATATATATATACAGAGTGGCGCAAAAGTCGCTCGACATAAGAATTTTCAGCGTTGACTATATTTTTTTTCTTTGAGGTAGAGGATGACTGCGAAATCAAGAATAGACGAGAGGGGGAACTTGGTTTTAATGTATGGAATGCCAGGTACTACAAATCGATGAATCGGTATAGATTTAAAAAAATATACATACATACATATATATATATATATATATACAGCAGAGGGATGGCAGACCGGCTGCTTTATTTGCCAAGAAACCCTATGATGATGGCGCATACCGCGTACGGGCGAACCGACGCACCTTCCCTTCCTGGTCCACAGGAGGGAGGTAACAAACGAGAAGAACCTGGAGCGAAGACGCCATCTGGAGGACCCAACCCGGCTTCTAAGCCGGATGGGACATAAGTCAAGTCATATATATATATATATAAATTATTATATATATATATATATAACATATACATACACGTATATATATATATATAATGCGCCTCGGTGGTGTAGTAGTTAGCGTCGGTGACTACCAATCCATCGGCCCCGGGATCGAGACCAGGTGACGGTAGGCGGCGCGCAGCAAAACCTAGCTGTTCATTCTTCCACATAATAAAGAACGTGGTTGGCAGATAAATGGGCACCCTGGGTGGCCTAGTGGTTAAGACGCTGGGCTGCTGGTGGGGCGTGATTTGAATTCCACGTTAAACTAAGTCTAAGGTGGAGTGAAAAGCTTGACCTTCGTCAGAATGAGCAATTCGGGCGGAAGCAAACCAAAGGTTTCCAAAGATATATACTGTGTATATAACTGGACCAAAAAGTAGAATACTGTTTCAAATGCGCTCATGACCTTTGAGGAATATCGAGTATCGAGTATCTGTGACGTCATTATGATAAAAAGACGCCTCTGTGCAAGTTTTTAAACAAAAAATTGAAATAGAGCAAAAAACCTTATTAAATAGTGAAAAAGTTAATGCACAGCGACATACCAAAATATTAGAACATCTTGTAAGGTTTTACAAAAAAAATAGTGTGCTTGTGTGAGGTTGCATGAATGCAAATAGTGAGGGAGGGGGGGGGTCACTTCTATTTGTAAATACAACTGTGAATAGTCACGTTTATCAAGAAATCTTAGAATACTTCATGCTGGAGTTTGCAAAACAGCTGTATGGAGACGAACCACTTATTTTTCAACGTGACCTGGCTCTAAGCTCATGCGGCTCGTGCAACATCTGCGCGATTTGATGCTCATGAAATTGAAGTACTACCATGGCCAGCTATTTCTCCCGATCTTATTCCGGTAGAAAATCTTTGGAATATTGTTAAGCAGAAGGTCCAAATGCGTTAACCAGGAACACTTAGTAAACTGAAGAGGTGTTTGATTACAACCTGGCAATCGATAACTACAGAAGAATGAGAGAGGCTTGTCAACTGAATGCCACGTCGATTGGAGGCCGTAATTGGGGCTAATGGTTAACCAACTAAATACTAAGACGCAGAATTAAAAAGTCTTTGATAAAGGTTTGATATATTGGCTGTAGTCAATAAACATAATGAATTTAGTCTATTTTTTTGTAACACCTGACAAGATATTCTAATATTTTGGTATGCTGCTATGCATTAACTTTTCTCTATTTAATAAGGTTTTCTGCTATATTTTATTTTTTTTTCCAAAACTTGCACACACAGGTGTCTTTTTATCATAATGACGTCACAGATACTTTATATTCCTCATAATGGTATATAACTTAAAGGTATTATTAAGGTTATGAACACATTTCAGACTGTATTCTATTTTTTGGGTCCGGTGCTGTGTATATATATATATATGGAACAGCAATACAGTTGTAGAAACCAACATGCTTCTCACTTTATTTATACAAAGACTAAACGTTTCGGAAGCTCACCCTCCATTTTCAATAGCTACAAGACAAAGAATCACGACTTAAGCTGTATATATCTAAGCATTTCTAACATAATACAGGGTGATCATAAAGTCTGGAAACATTGAACATTTTTCTCAGAACTATAGGTTATCCGCAACGGAGAAAAAATTAATCTTTCCCGTTTCCAGACTTTACGGCCACCCAGTATATCAAATTAAAAAAAAAAAAACATTAAAAGGGAGGCTGAAGACACTTTTTTATGATCAAATTACTTTTCAGTTACACTATTATTATACCCCTTTTATCTTTGTTTATAAAATTTTCTAGAAATGGAAGAGGATAAAATAGTTTAATACCCGTGTTCATAATATTGCCTAACTCAGAATCTAAAAATTCAGGACTAACAACTCTTAATGCTCCGAGAAACAAAGTAGAAGAAATTGAAAATTTTATCGAGGGATGATGGCCACAATAAAAATGAACAGAAGAGTTGATAGTAGTAGGCTTGCAAAATTAAAATTCCATTCCATATATATACTCGTATATATGGGTGGGTAGGTAACTTATGTACGTGTGTGTGTGTGTGTGTGTGTGTTCATTCCCTATGGAATCGTAACGATCTTGAGCATATACATATCCCATCGCGACACGAACGTGCGTATCACGACACTTAGTTTCGCGGTGGTTTATCTTTGTAAATGTTACTTCATGAAAAAAGGGGATACAATTAAGGTTTGGCTAGGTTAGGTAAAGTTTGGTTAAAGTTATTAGTTTTTTAGATTGGGTAAATGTCGCGATACAGAACTGAATGCGAGAAAGTGTGAAGCAATCGGGATTTTGAAGGAAACTAAATGTTTGCGCGTGTGCGAGTGTTTAAAAAGTTAAGTGAAGCTGAATTATTATAGTCATTAATCTCATAAGAATACGTGCGGGAGTTTTCCTTATCTGCTCACTATCCGCCAGAGGACGCAAGTTACCATTAATCTTCATTCTCGTTCAATGAGAAACTTTTACCTCTTTTCGATCCTCATTTGTGCTTTGTTTCCACCGATTCTTTTGTATCGAAGTTAACTCTCTCTCTCTCTCTCTCTCTCTCTCTCTCTCGAGAGAGAGAGAGAGAGAAGAGAGAGAGAGAGAGAGAGAGAGAGTACGAAATTAGGAAGTAGTGTAAGTACTGATGAGGGCGTAAGAACGCTTCAGAATGATCTTGACAGGTTGGGCGAATGGTCTGCTACTTGGCAGATGCCATTCAACTTAGACAAATGTAAGGTAATGTACATACGTTGTAAAAACTCGAAGACCGATTACTCTCTCTTGGGAAGGAACTTGACTGAGACCGATCTAGAGAAAGACTTAAGAGTCTATAATTATCAGCAATGATTTGAAACCATCGAAGCACTGTGGAGATGTCGAAAAGAGGGCCTTAAAAATATTAGGTTATATTACAAAAGACGGTTCTAGTTTCGGAACAAGGAGACTGTAATGTCCCTTTATAATTCACTAGTCAGACCTCAACTGGAATACTGTGCGCAGTTTTGGTCTCCAGCCCAGAGGAAGGACATAGAAAGGTTAGAAAGGGTACAAGCAAGGGCTACAAAATTGATCCCTTCAATGAGAATGCAAAACTACCAACGGAGATTGGAGCGCCTAAATCTGTTTACCTTAGAGACGAGGAGGTTGCGCGGTCAGCTTAATCAAGTCTCCAAGATGCTCAGTGGAATAGACAGGGTAGATTACAGAAACTCATTCTCACTTAATGCCAATCCGACAAGAAATAATGGGTTTAACCTGGAACTAAGGACATTTAGGACCGATGTCTGCGGGAATTTCTTTTCCAATAAAATAGTTAATATCTGGAACCAACTTCCCTCAGATGATGTTTCCAGCCAAAGTGTAAATGTGTTTTAAAGTAGGCTAGACAAAGTACTGAATACTCTCATGTTTAAGACTAAAACATAACGTAACTCTGCAGGAGTTCACTTGCACTGTCTCTGTGGGCATGCTAATTATAGAGCTTTTGATATATTCTCCACTTTCCTGTAAAATTTCCTTGGCTACTTTTCCAGGGTGAAGGTATTTTCTTCAACCTTTTTCCGTACCTGTCTCTGGCGGGGAGGGAGCGAAGGGTTGGGAGTGAGCCTTATACATTTCTATCCAGTTTTCTACTACTGCTAGGATAATTGAAAGAAAAATAAACTTGTTTAATAACAAGAACCTCCCAGAGTGGACAGAAAGGTCTTTGAGGCTTCCTCTTGGTCTTGTAACTCCTTGTAACTCCTTGTAACTCACTCACTCTCTCTCTCTCTCTCACTTTCGATTTCGGAACAAGGAGATTGTGCTCTCTCTGTACAGTTCCCTGGTTCGGCCGCACCGCTGTGGTTCTGGTCGCCTACTCTCAGGAAAGATATTGACAGGCTGGAGCGAGACCAGGCGAGGGCCACAAAGTTAATTCCTTCCGTTAGGTATATGGGCTACAATCGACGGTTACGCGCCCTGAATTTGTTTTCTCTGGAAACTCGGAGGCTGCGCGGTCAACTCATCGAGGTTTTCAAGCTCTTACATGGGTTCAACGATGTCGATTTTAGAAGCATGTTTAGTTTAAACGATAACAACTCGCAACAATGGTTGGAAGTTGGATTCAAAACGGTTTAGCAATAGTGTGTGTGGGAATTACTTTACTTATAAAATCTGTGACACGTGAAACAGGTTACCTTCAGAAGTTGTGAAGAGTTCCTCTGTGGATCAGTTCAAGAAAAGGTTAGACCGAATCTTGCACACTATTTGAGGGTGTAGAAATTTTTCCCTGGCACCCGTTGCCATTGGTACCTCCTCGTTATGTGCCGCAAGGCCTTTTGAGGTACTTCTCTCTCTCTCTCTCTAAGACTGGGCAGAGCTCGAGACCGCGGAGAAAGAGTAGAGGTGCAACCGAGGTCCGGTGTGCAAAATCAGTGTCAGGAATTGCCAGCGACCACATGGAATGCAAGAACCGCGACGCAAGGTGGAGGGAGGGGAGGGCGCAAAGAAGGGGCCGATAAAGAAAAAAGTGGGAAGGGGCCTATTGAGGGCCCAAAGAAACCGAAGGATGTAGCTGCCGGTTGGGGTGGGTCGGGTGCTGTAAGTGCGGCTGAGTCTACCGGTGGTGACGGGTATCGAAAGGTATCGGGCAAGAAGGCTACGAAGTCGAAGCCTGAGACCCCAGTTGCTGCTGTCAGAACCTCGAACCACTTTAGTCTCCTGTGCGCGAAGGAGGAAGACACCGTTTTGATTGGGGACTCGCAGATCAGGGGACAAGAGAAGTACTTTGCTTCTGCAAACCGGGACAGGAGGAAGGTAAGGTGCTTACCCGGGAGGGGAACGGCGCACTTAAGGAAGAAGTTAGAGAAACTGTGCGTGGCTAGTCGGAAGACTGCGATCGTTGTCCACGCTGGTGGCAACGATCTGTTCCTCAAAGGCGGTAGGGTAGGTTCGACGGAAGGGATCATGTCTCTTGCGGATGATCTAAAACTTAAGACAGACAGGGGAATGTTGATGGGTATTTTACCGCGGATGAATGCCAGTGACCACGCGCTCAGTAACGTCATTGGCATCAACGAGAGGGTGCAAGACTTGTGCGTCCCAGTGGGCGTGAGGTTTGTTGACCCCTTCGACGCGTTTTCGGGTAGGTGGGACCTTTATCAGAGGGATGGTGTCCACCTGAATGACAAGGGTAAACGTGTGCTAGTCACGCTGCTCGACCGGCACCTATACCGTATGGTGAGGTCAAGCCCAGAGATTGATGACGGGCCCCTACCGGGGTGAGATGATCTTCAGCCGCTGGCGGACGTACCCAGCCATGTACAGGTGGGTGACCCTCCTTCCCCGTTGGAGGGGGCTCGGGCTCCTGCGGAAGTTGCCCCTCGTTGGTCAGTGGCTCTTCAACTCCCGACAACAGCCCTGGCTGTTCGGGAAACGGATCGTGCTAGGGGGCGGTCAGAATAGGGAAGGCTCCCTCCGTGCAGTGCTTTTTAATGCTAGGTCGATTAGAAATAAGTTTTGCGAGCTACGGGCGCTTTTAGCATCAGAATACCAGGATATCGTTGCTATCACCGAGTCCTGGATTCATACTGATCGTAGGGACTACGTTGGGGCGTTCGAAATTCCCGGGTATAGAATGTTTCACAAGGACCGCACCCGTGGGGAGGGGGGAAGGGTACTAGTATACGTCAGGGACACGTTGAGTCCGGTTGACTGCCAGTTCCGATCGGAACGGGAGCTGCTTGGCGCCGATTTGAATGTGGGAGGGGCGAACTATAGGTTAATCTTGGTGTATAGACCTCCGCATCTGCTCCTCGAGGAGGATACAGCCCTGTACACCAACTCCGTAGCCTGCTAGGGAACATGGTGTGTGTAATTTTAGGAGACTTCAACTGTTGCGGCATAAACTGGGAAGACAGGACTGCTGATGCGAAGGGAGGAGGCTAGTTGACTTTGCTGATGAGAACTTCCTTACTCAGTGGGTCAATGGGCATACACGAGGCGAAAACGTTCTAGACTTACTATTCACGACCCAAGACAACCTCGTCCTTGGCCTCACCGTTAACGAATCGTTGGGAGGGAGTGATCACGGTCTAATTAGGTTCCGTGTCTGTGTCCGTCAGGTGAAGCGTAGTATCTCGAAAGGCAGGAAGCTCGATCTACGGTGGGCGAACTTTGTTGGCCTCTGGGATAGCGTAGGCTAGATGGGGTTAAAGGTCGGCGGCGATGTTTCGGGAGTGTGGAGTGCATTCCGGGACCAGTTTATGGTGCTGCAGTCTGCCGCCATACCCTCAAAACCGGTCACCCCTACTTCAACGCAGCCTAAGTGGTTCAGTTGGGATATCGCTTCGGCTATCCGAAATAGGAAAGCTGCGTATAGGAGGGCGAAGGCCAATCGTTCCCATGAGAACACTGAGGCGTATGTCCGCCTGTGCAGGGAAGTGAAGGCGAAGGTTAGGCCAGCCAAACGTAACGAAGAACACTGGGTGGCAAGCCTCTGCAAGGGGAACCCTAAGGAGATGTTTAGTTATGTTAATAGGAGAAAGCCCATTAGAAGCATGATAGGCCCGTTAAAGGACCCCAGCGGCGCGCTGCGGACCTCCGACGCGAACACCGCTAATGTGTTGAATGAGTACTTTGCGGGAGTGTTCACCAGGGAGGACACCCGAGTCATCTCCGAGCCAGACGTCAGGCACGAAGATGCTCGCTTAGATAGTGTTCGGTGTACCGCGACAGTCGTTGCCGATAGAATAGAGTCAATAGACAAACTGAGCATGTTTAAGGCTCCTGGGCCAGACCAGTTCCTCCCCAGAGTGTTGCGGGAAGTGCGCGATCAGGTGGCTCCCCACCTGGCTACAGTCTTCAACAAATCGTTGCAGACGGGCCACGTGCCTGGTGACTGAAGGGAAGCCAACGTGACCCCTATCTTCAAGAAAGAGGATCACGAAAGTCCATGAAACTATCGTCCCATTAGTTTCACTTCGGTTGTAAATTATTGAAGGGGATAATAGCGGATAGTACCGTTGACCATTTGGATTCCTACAAGCTGCTTGGGGACTCCCAACATGGGTTGAGAGGGCATAGGTCGTGTCTCACCAACCTGCTCGAGTTTTTCCACGTCATGTGGAGTGAGTACAATAAGAGTAGGGCGATTGATATACTTTATCTCGACTTTCAGAAAGCCTTTGATAAGGTACCCCACCGCCGGCTAATGGCCAAAGTGCGCGCGCTGGGTATCGGTGGGGAAGTAGGTAGCTGGAATGAAAACTGGCTGAAGAATAGGCGGCAGAGGGTTGTAATTAAAGGGCTACCTCGGGTTGGGTGTCTGCCACTAGCGGGGTTCCTCAGGGTTCCGTTTTGGGGCCACTGTTGTTTATCATTTACATAAATGGTAGCGACGCTGGCATCGTCAGTAGAATCGCTAAATTCGCTGATGACACCAAGCTTCGGGCCAATGTTTGGACGCCCGAAGCGATCGAGCAACTGCGTGCGGACCTATGTAGGATAGGAGAGTGGTCCGAAAAAATAGCAAATACCGTTTAACTTGGGTAAATGCAAGGTGATGCACATTGGCTACGCCAATCCCAAGTCGGACTACTCCATGTTGGGGAGTAATATCGAGGTGACTGATTTGGAAAAGGACTTTGGTGTGCGAATTAACAGCAACCTTAAGTTTACCAAACAGTGCGTAGAGGTGGAAAAGAAAGCCCAGAAGTTGGGTTACATGAGGAGGTAATTCCTGGTTCGGCCGCACATGGAGTATGCTGTGCAGTTCTGGTCGCCCACCCTCAGGAAAGATATTGAGAGGCTGGAGCGAGTCCAGGCGAGGGCCACAAAGTTGATCTCTTTCGTTAGGTATATGGGCTACAATCGACGTTTACGCGCCTTGAATTTGTTTTCGCTGGAAACTCGGAGGCTGCGCGGTCAACTCATCGAGGTTTTCAAGCTCTTACACGTGTTCGACGATGTCGATTTTAGAAGCATGTTTAGTTTAAATGATAACCCAACTCGCAACAATGGTTGTTGGATTTGAAACGGTTTAGGACTAGTGTGTGAGGGAATTACTTTACCTATAAGATCTGTGACACGTGGAACAGGTTATCTTCAGTAGTTGTGAACAGTTCCTCTGTGGATTAGTTCAAGAAAAGGTTAGACCGAATCTTGCACACTATTTGAGGGTGTAGGAATTTTTCCGTGGCACCCGTTGCCATTGGTACCTCCTCTGTATGGGCCGCAAGGCCTTTTGAGGTACTTCTTGTCCTTGTCTTGCCCTCAGAAATCAGTTACGGTTAAGTTTAGAGGAAAAGTGGGTTAAAACAATGCTTAAGAAAGTTTTTATACTTAGTTCTTTACAAATACGTTCTTAAAACGATATTGAAACACTATTTTTCCAAATTATTTTCTAAATAGTTGTGAAACGTTTCATATCTCATTTACAAAAATGTTTTAAAAGAGACTAAAATTAATTTTAAAATAACCTTTAGGATATTTTTTTTATCATTTTCTAAACAAGTTCTTCAAAGTGTCTGAAAAGTGTTTGAAAAGGGTTTTAAAACCGTTTCAGAGACGTTTTAAACAAATCTTTTCTCTTCTCTGTTGAATAAATAATGAAAACAATTTTTTGTTGAGTTAAGTTTATGTTATTTAGTGTTCTTTGGAGCTGTGACGTCACTACATACTACACCAATTTGTTACCATAGCAACTAGCTCGAAAAGAATTTTGTGATCTAATTATAATTTGTGCCTCAGTATATTGCAGAGAGAATATATATTATATATTTATCATAACACATTAATATCGGTTTAACGAGAAAATAGTTTATATTCATAACGACAAACTATGAATATAAAGTAGAAACTTAAAAGTTTGAGAAAAACAAGAGATGAAATGATATCAATAGCACTAGGTGGGGGGGGGGGGCTAATTCCCCATGTACAGAGAAGATCCAGTACAAATTTCACGCTTTTATTTCAGTTAATAAAAACAATACAAACCTTTAAAAATGTCACGTTTAAAAAAATCACCCGATATACTGTATATACACGTATGTCGTATATCTACCACGTTTCTGCCTATTTCTATACCAGTTTTTTTATAGCTGATCTTTTTCAGTGTCTCATTTACCATCTACAATGCTCTCAAACAAACCTTTCTCCCTCTATTCCTTACTACACATACATGCATCTTGCATACAACGCAATACTTTCAAAATTAAAAAAAAAGGCACCGTCGTTAAAAACGTCAGGGTTCCCCCCTGGGGAGGAGACCATAAATGTCCTCACTTCTGGCTTCCCCGCTGCCGGTACCGAGAACGTAGACCTGGGCAGCGGGGTGTTCTGCTACCACCCATTTGAAATGTCCTGAACCTCTGTCTGATTCGCTTCTCAAACTTCGGCAACATTCGTGGCCTATCCTCAAATTTACAATCTGCTGAAGCCCACCTCTCCTCCTCATTGAAACTCGGGTGTCTGAGACCACATCCCTGGTGAACTAGCTTACAATTTATGTATCTTAAATGACCTAGAACAGATTGTACAGCATTCTACTCATATTCCCGATCACCTTGAAGATAGACCAAACATTCTGGATTTATTTCTAATCACTCATCCTTCTTGCTCTGTCAAACTTTATTCTTCGTTGGGCTCCTCCAACAACAATTTTATATCTGTTTCCTGTCTTATCGCTCCCGTTCGGCCTTTGAATGCTTCCAATGGGAGGTGCCTTTGGCACTTCGGTGAAGCCAGCTGGGAAGCCCTCGGGCAGTACTTTTTTATTTCCCGTGGAATGATTACGGAATGAGTGCTCTGAGCACATCACGGAGGTGATTCTCTTGGGCATGGAGGCGAACATTCCACGTTCTTTTCCTACTACTAATGCACAAAAAAAAACTTGGTTTAACTTGCTTGTCCTAATGCTATCAGCAACAGAGAAGAGGCTTTCAGAAAGTACGTCGCCATCTGCCTCCGACTCTCTCTGCTTATATTTCTGGCCAGAATCGTGCAAAATCTGTTCTTCTAATTCTACTTTTTCTACCACTTTTTGGCACCTTGCCAAAAACCTCTCCAACAACTTTATTCTCTTTCCCTCCTCTTTTCCACTCTGACGGCTCAGTTGCCATCTCCTCTCATGATAAAGCAGAACTCTTTGCTCAAACTTTCGCATCCAACCCATACCTGGACGATTACTCCACCTCCTCCTCCCCCCTTTCATCGGTACGTGACCTTTTTCTTCCGACTGGAAGTTAGATCTCATTCATCCTTTTCCAAAGAAGGGTGATCGCTATGAACCTTCCAATTATCGCCCAATTGCCTTGATATCTTGCCTTTCAAAATTTTTTAATCTATCTTTAATAGGAAGATTCTTAAACACCTGTCTACTTGCAATCTTCCTTCAGATCGTCAGTATGGGTTTAAGCAAGGGACGTTCTTCTGGCGATCTCCATGAAACCTTGCTATTTCCAAACTGCCCTCTTTCGATTTTTATCCTTCAATCTGTGCCTCCATCTCAGAGTTCCTTTCTGCACGATCTACAGCTGCGGTTGTAGATGGCCAATCTTCTCCTATACCCATTAACAGTGGTGTTCCTGAGGGTTCTGTCCTGTCACCCATTCTCTTCCTTTTATTTATTAATGATCGTTTGAGTCGCACTCCCTGTCCTCTCTACTCCTATGCCGATGGTTCCACCCTTTACTTCACCCGCTTCATAAAGCGTCCCTCTCAACAGTCACTCCATGATGTAGCGCACCTAACCTCTGATCTTTCTACCATCTCTGACTGGGGGCAGAGAAAACCTTGTGGTTTTCAATGCCTCAAAAACTTAATTCCTTCGTCTGTTTACTCGTCACAATCTTCTACAAGACTACTCTCTTACCTTCAACAATACAGAATTCAATCCTTCCTCTTCTTTTAACATTCTTGGGGTTTCTTTTTCTCGTGATATTTCCTGGAAAGATCACATATACTCTCTAAAACACCGTCTAAGAGGTTAGGTGTGCTGTACCGCTTCGCAGTTTTTTTACGCCCACTCAGTTACTGTCTCTGTACAAGGGTCTTGTCCGCCCCTGTATGGAGTTCGCTTCTCATGTGTGAGGTGACTCAGCTCACACTTGACCGGGTGGAATCAAAGGCTTTTCGTCTCATCCCACCTCTTACTGTCTTCACTCCCTCTCTCTTCGCCGCAATGTTGCCTCACTCTCCCTTAACTATCGCATGCAGCGTCAGACTTTCAACACATTCTCATACCTTTTCTGTCCAACTCACTAACGCAAGGGTTAATCTATATTCTCAATCTTTCATCTACTCAACCAGTCAACTCTGGAACAACCTTCCTCAATCCATCTTTCTCCCTGTCTGTAACCTCCAATCTTTTAAACGCAGAGTTGTCGGGGCATCTCAATAACTTTGGACCTTGATTTCGGTTCTCCTCTTCTAGTAGTAGAGGTATTTTTGCCGAAGTTCGCCCTTGGCTGTTTCTTCCTGCATAAAAAAAAAAGTTACCTAAATCTATTTTCAGTATTTTCTCTTAGTCTTCTGAATTTGTAACATCTACACATCATAAAATTACATTCATGATTTTATGTTTCCCAGAGACACCATAAAAGTCAGCCAAAAAATTAAGTTTTGGTAAGAAATATATATTATATATATATTAATATATATTATAGTATAGATAGAGAGATAAAAAATAAAGGAAATTACATCATATTACATCTATTTTCATATACATCTTTCCATCTGATGTAAGGTTCCTTCACTGTAAAAACGAATTACCTTTCGAAAAGGAACGAAAGAATCGTCTTTTGAATTAAAAGATTTTTGGTTTCGCTTTAAAATAAGGGAATAACGACTGCTTGGCCAACCAAGTTCTTCCCATTAAGATTGACGTATCTCGGTTGTGGTAAATTAATTGGGTGAAAAGATGGTAATAAATCAGAACGGGAATCCATTCCCATGAGAAATGTAGCGGAAACGGGAACCATTTTTGATCGGTGAAGATAAAGAATGAATAAAAATTCGAAATGATTCCCCATTTTGACTCTTAAAATAAGAAATATTACGTGTAATGGGCAATTGAGAACTGATGTACTACAAATGTTGAGTGTAATGTAGGGAAGAGGTAGTAAAGTGTAGCGTGAATTGGAGGTTTATATACTGCAGAATGTAGTATGGGCCGCAGGGAATGTGATGTGGTATAGACTACAGAGTAGAACAGAATGTTTAGACTACAGAGTAGAACAGAATGTTTAGAATACACTGTAAAATGTAAGTTTAGTGCAGAATACTTTGGTACAGACTGGTAAACTATGAAGTTGAGTGGCGAAAGAACTTTAGAGAAATACTAACGATATCTATATCTACACCTCGGTGTAGTAGTGGTTAGCGTCAATGACTACCATCCATCGACCCCGGGATCGAGACCCGGTGACGGCAGCCGGCGCGCAGCAAAACCCAGCTGTTCATCCTTCCACACAAAGAAAGTGGTTGGTAGATAAATGGGTACCCTGGGTGGCCTAGTGGTTGACACTGGGCTGCTGGTGGGGCGTGGTTCGGACTCCACGTTAAACTGTAGGTCTAAGGTGGTGAAAACTTGACCTTCGTCAGAATGAACAATTCGGGCGGAAGCTCACCAAAAGTTACCAAAGTATACTTTAAGGCCGGCCGCACACAGGATCGACTGACAACTTAGGTCGTCAGTCGCAAGACTGTAGGGATGGGCGTTGGCAGCTTTTTTAGCTCAATGCTCAAAATAAATATCCGCCCACCAAATGTTCCGCATTCCTTAAACTTCACTACATTACAGTACTGAATTATAACGAGGTATGCAATTTCTGCCTGTACTACAGTATACAATACCACCAAATCTGAGAGAAATATACAAACATGAACTACGTGCCAGTACAGGACCATGCCCCATTAATATTTTTATACATAATGCCAATGATGGTATCCCGGGGTTTGGGGGGGTGGCCTTTATTATAAAAGAACGTAATGACGATGTTTTTCCTCATATAATTCCTGTAATAAAACGAAATAGGCTGTAAAAGTGAATATGAACTTAAACAACAAAGTTTCTAATGCGTAGAACTTGCTTCCAGCTACTAAAAACAAACAGTAAGGAGCGTTTACTTTTATCCCTTCTCTGATAGGGATTAAACCGTAACCATTTTATGCTTGTAATAAGGCGGAAGATGAAGGAAATGCAAGTAAATGAAGCAATATAGGTATCCATTCCTATCTTTAAACGGATGTCTTTCGATACAAGACGAGTAAATTAAAACTCTGTAACAGCCAACTATACCGTATAGTGAGTGATACACGCGAAACTACGTACCGAGATGCACACTTAATAACTCCACAGAATTATACACACATTCATATGTACATATTAAGACCGTTGTGTATATACAGAAGCCGTTAACTTAATTGCGTTATTGGGTATATCGGCTGAGGGGACAAAAATACAGCAACGTAATGGCATTTGCATTTTCACATTTTTATAAATATTTTCGTTTGAAAAGAAATTGTAAAATGTCTCCGGTCATAAAACATCTCAAAAACGAGAAATTTCTCGTGAATAGAAAGAGAGAGAGATTTATGACAAGAATTTATGTCCTTTTCCTAAACAAATTATCTAATTTCTATTATAATTTTGATATCAGGGTGATTACAGTTGCAATCAAATTTATTGGTACCCCATGAAGAAATATTGAAAAAGTATCGTGGTAGGATATGAAAGGCAACCATGCTTTTCTGCCACTTTATAATAATGACAAATGGAACAACTGTACGAAGTCGTCGTTTCATAATTATATACAAATCACTACCTATGAAATAACAGTTTCAAGATTATTCATACCCATTTTTTAGCATCTTGTAGCAGCTCTTCTGACCTTAATTACTTGAAGAAGACGGTGTCTCTAACTTTATGAAGCTCTGCCACCGGGCCGCTGGGATGTTTTGCCACTCTTCCGTGGACAATTCTTCAAGTTCCTTTAAATTTGAAGGCTTCCTGTTATGGACAGCCTTCTTCAAATCATTCCAAAGACTTCCAATAGTATTAAGGTCAGGACTCTGTGGTGACCACCCTAAAACCTCTATTTTTCTGCCCTGTACCAATTTTTTTTGTTACATGTGAACTCTCCTTTGGATCATTGTCCTGTTGCAGGACCCACCGTCGACCAAGACCGAGTTTTCTGACAAAAGGTTCTATATTATCGTTTAATATTTGTTGAAATTTTGCCAAATTCACCCTCCCTTCAATCCTCACGAGTTTTCCAGTACCACCGGGTGGAAAGCACCCCCAAAGTAGAATTGATCCACCATCATGCTTGACTGTCGAGACGGAGTTTTTTTTTATTTTCGGAAAAGGTCTCAATCATTCTTCTCTAGACCAACTAATATAGTGGCAATTATGACGAGTGGATGTGGGGAATGGGGAGGGGTAGCAATGAGAGGAGAAGGTTGAGAAGCGATGCTCAAAAATGAAGTTTTTAATCTTACACAGAGCCATTACCATTCTTAATCCGTTAATGGTTTTTTAATCCCCAAAAGAAAGGAAACATAAGTTTACTTTTCCGTTAAAAAGTATTCAAAGTTTTCAACTATATATAAATTATTTTATGAAGTAATAAATAAAGTATGACGTTTAGACACCCAACACTCCTAACCTCCGTCAACGTACTTTATCAGAGAAATGAGAGATCTGCTTTGCTAACTTATTTTGAAAGTGTGTATTACTATTAATTATTATTATATTCTATTATTATACTTGGGGTTTCATTATAATTGATACTGAAGCTGCTGCTGCGGCGACGGAGGCAACGGAAGGACGCTGCGGGCGGCGGGCGGATCGAGCGTTACGAGTTTTGTGGTTTCGGCTTGATCTTTTGTGGTTTGTGGCATTGTCAAATTTTTTGTGGGCGGGGCTTGCGTGGATGGAATTCGAAGTGTTTTTGTGGGGAGATAATTATTTCATTGTCAAATGTTTTACATTTTAGAGCCGTCATAATTTAAATAATTTATTTATTTTATGACGTGGATTTCCCCAAAGTTCATTTTATTTTTAAAACAATTTACTTTAATGTAAATTTTGAAAATTCATTTTCATTCGGTATGAAATGTAAACTTTTTTGTAATTTTAAGAAAAGTTTAAAATTTTTAATTGAAAAATTTGAAACTTTTTATAGGTTTAATATCCGAATGTATTTTTGTAATTTTTTTTCATTTCCATTTTGCTTCGTTCACAGTGAGCGGGGCCTATGCAAATGAGTGTAGATATATGTATAAGTATGCGAGTACTATTTGTAAGTAATTTATTTTAATGAAAAATTTGTGTAAATTCATTTCCACTCGCATGGGTGTATGAAAGCAAAGTTCGAAGTTGAATTTTCCTGTCGTGCTTGGTTCAGAGTGGGCGGAGGCTACGTGAATGAGTGTATATAAATATATAGGTAGGCTAATAGAGTATTGCGTGAGCGCGCGCGTGCACACAGCACACACACACAGGTGTTTATCAGTCATCCTGGCTGATAAACACTTAAGTTTGTATTGATGACGATGTACTTCCCCAACAAGCTCTTTACCCATCAAAATCTATGCTTAGACCGTCTATTATAGCTTTTCCAACTATTGTAGGGCAGCCAAACCGGCTTTTTCAACCATTTCAGACAGTCAAAACGGCTTTACGTGGCTTTATCAGCTTTCTCTCTCTCTCCTCAATCTGTCTTTGTGGCTGCAAATTCGGGTGGTGAATGTGACTCGCCTTCTCGCGATGCCATCGTGGCCGCCGAGGGTCCCGGAGGCGGAAAGACAGAAGAGGCACCACTTCGCAGAGGACGCCATCAAGAAGAACGAAAATGTCTTTAAAGCTTCAGGTTTGCTCTCGAGTGCTCAAAGAGTTCAACTTACCCTGCCCCCTGCGGGGGGCGCGGCCCTCATGGCCGTCCCCTGGTCCCTAAATCGGGTCCAAAACAGGTCTCACCTCAACTATACACCTTCCCTCCTTTTTAAATATGGTGGATAAGGACCCGGCCCCAGTCCGCCAGCAACTCCTCCAAGCCGGGGACATCGAACCAAACCCAGGTCCACTAACATACGAAATGCCACAGAGATATCACCAGACACCACCACTCCGTCCGATGCAACAGCTGCAGGGAGTGGACTCACCTCTACTGCTCAACATTTCCACAGAACAATACACAGCACAGTGGACCTGCAACAACTGCACCCGCTCCAGATGACAACTTCGTATCCTGGGAAAGGTTACGTAAATTTACCTATACTCGCCGTATAGAGGAAGAGAGAGCTACACCTTAATATCCGCATGAAAAACAGAGAAACCTCCCAATCTCAAATGGAACCTTTTAACTATCCAAAAAGCACAGGAAAGTAGGAAAGACAGAATAGTTAGTGTTACCATCCTCAACACTGAAGTAAAATACCTTGTTAGAGGGCCACGATTATTTAACCAGTTACCCAAATAAATTCGGAACGTCACCGGCGAAAGTCTTCAAAAGACGAGATAAGATATCTGGCTCAGGACAACCCCTGATAAGCCGGGTGAGATCGAAAATTCAAGAAAGCAATTATTTTCTTCAAGCCTATATATATATATATATATATATATATATATATATATATATATATTTAGTGATGTAGGTCACATCCGCATCCGCACATTTTCTCGCATCCGCACTTTGGACTGCGGATGTCGTGCGGATGTGGACCGTTGAGATAAAATGTCATTAATAAGCGGAAATTATCAAATTCTACTATATTAATAGAACTAGTTCATTGTGCGCAAAAGTGATGCAAGCGACAAGACGAGAGGCTGTTCTTGTATGAAGTTACTCTCTTGCAACCTACTTAGATCCACGTTACAAAGCTGTTATTTTCACCTAGTACATTAGAACGAGTTAAATCATCACTTGGCAAAGCAGTTGAAGAGCTTCAATCTCTTGAATCTGTCGCTTCGCCACCCACCAAAAGAATAAAAGTTTCAGTGACAGACCAACACCTTCAACAAGCAAATCTATCACAGAATCTCTCTCAGTTTCTTGAGTCAAGCAGCAATGACGAGACCTACGCGATGTCAAAAGATGTAGTAAAAATGATCGAGAGCTATCACCAAGAAAAACGCCTGGCTGCATGTGACAATCCTATTAGTTGGTCGAAAAATACGCAGAATATCTATCCATACTTGAGTAAACTTGCAAGGAAACATTTAGCCTGTCCTCCAACAAACGTACCAAGCGAGAGATTATTTAGCAGTGCTGGATTAATATATGATGAAAAGAGAAACAGACTGGCAGCAGAAAAGGCAGAAAAATTAATGTTCCTTAAGCATAACCTTCCTATAATTAAGTTTGAACATTAAACGATGAACATCTTAGTTTACTTTATTTTAATTACTCATTTATAAATATGCCTAATAAAACTTTAAACTTAATATAAATAGTTATCAAGCTAATTAAAGATCTCTTTCTATAAGGGTGGAGGTTGGGGAAAGAGGTCGGTGGGGTGCATTTGAGTTGGGTTCACGTCCCGCATCCTGGTAACACAATTATGGTTTCTAATTGTGGCTGAAACTCAACAAAATATAACGAATTTATTTGCAGACGAATTCACTAATTGATTTCTATATTAGTTAGATGCTTCATATTATTTTATATGTTCAGAGAAAAGTACAGCAATTATTGTACAATTAATCAATTATACTACATTATAGCTACAGCTCTCTCTATATAATAACTTATTATATACGTTAAACACAACAAATCCGAATATATCCTAAAAAATAACGAAAATGTAGACATCCGCATCCGCGGATGTTGAAATCAAACATCCTCAGCCGCATCCGCAGATGTGAAAAAAATGACATCCGCTACATCACTAATATATATATATATATATATATTATTAGCATTACTTAAACACAACTATTCTACACGTGTGTGTGGTAATGATCAATTATTAATAACGGAAATAGTCATGATTTTTTTCTTTAACTGTAGAATATTTTTCACACCTTCATATTATATCCATTTTTATATGACATTTAACGAATTTAAATAATAAAAACAAGTTTGACTCTATGGCGACACTAATATAAAAAGACGCCCGTGCGCCCACACATTCTAAAGAACACTCCATTTCACTGGGAAATGAAAATGAAAAATACAAATATGATTATTATTAATTATTAATGGCCTTACACAAAAAAGTTAATGTAAAAATTAACACACACAAAACATTGCGTTTTCCCTAAATAACATTTGCCTACATACGAAGTAAAACCTTAAAAAAAAAAAAAAAAAATAAAAACCAGTCAGCCATTAACACGAACAACGTTCATTGTAAACAAATTAGCCCCCCCCCCCTTCTCTTTCTCCTTTCTGATAAATTAAAAACGTAATCAGAGAAAGGGGCCCCTTTTTTTTAATTAAAAATAAATGCGGAATAAAAAAACCCATCATTTGAGCAAATTATGAATGCAAATCGTTTTCATCCATTATGAGGAATGCTTCAAGGAGGGACTTAGTTAAAATGTGTTCCATTACAATTTGGTTCTTTTTTTTTTTAATACGTAATTTTCTAATTTATTTTAAGTTTATTTTATCCACTAATTCAGTCAGTTCTTTCATTTATTTGGTTTCGGAGATACTTTAGTGAAGCGGTCTATAGTTTTTGTATTACTGATAAATATACAAGAGTTGAATGGAGTATTTTTCATATAGGTTTTATTATACAGGGTGTACATAAAGTCAGGATCTATTTTTGTGAAGCACTTGGAAATTATATGGAATTCAATCATAAAATGATAAAGTGGTAACATTTATTAAATAATTAAGAGTAGGATTCGACGTGACGCTCATCAGTATCCCTGCACAGCTCAAATCGTTCCGCAGCATTTCTAAACACATTCTGGAGCATTTGCGGGGTTATGTTATCTGCAGCAGTTCGTATACGTGTACGTAAGTTTTCAAGACTCGTAATCTTCGTCTGATAGACGTGCGATTTGATAAAGCCCCATGCAAAGAAATCTAAAGGGGTTAAATCTGGTGATCTCGCTGGCCAAGTCTGATGCTTCCGCGTCCGATCCAGCGATTTGGAAAACGTCCATTTAGATAATCTTGAACAATTTTGGCATAGTGACGAGGAGCACCATCATGTTGATAGACGATGGTACTAACAATCCTATCCCCAATCAGCTGAGGTTCAAGGAATTGCTGCAACATGTCCAGATAAATAAGCCCCGTAACTGTAGTTTCAGCAAAGAAAAAAGGACCATAAACCTTAGATTTTGTTAAACCCATCCAGACATTAACTTTAGGTGAGTCTCTTTCCCAATTTTGGACGAAATCATTCGGTCTTTCATCTGCCCAAATTCGACAGTTATGGCGATTTACTTTTCCACACGTATGGAAAGTGGCTTCATCACTAAAGAGAATGTTGTCCATTAAATTATCACTCCAGATTTGTTCTACGAGATCAGCACACACAGCACTTCGTCGAGGGAAATCTTCCTCATGTAAATCCTGCAAATGATAGCTTTTCTTCTGCAAATTAACTTTCAGAATTTTGTGCACAGATGACGTCGGGAGGCCGAGTCTGTGTGGTGCAGTACGAACGGACGTACGTGGCTCTTCAGTGATAATTCCGCGTACTGCATTCACGGTAAGATCTGACATACACGGTCGTCCTGATCTTGCTTCATCATTTACAGATCCCGTTCGTTTAAATTTGTTCACAATTTTCGTATTGTCTTGTCTATTGGCCCCGGCTTATGAAATCTCCTTCTAAACTTCTCTCTGATGTCATTGTATTTCTTTCCCTCGATTCGCCAAATTACTATTGCCACACGCTCTTCTGTATTCATTCTAAGGGCTTCTGAAAAGAAAAATAGAAAAAAATAATTATTTCACAAAATAGATCCTGACTTTATGTACACCCTGTATATTAATATTAAGTATTATTTAATTCTTAAACTGTTTTTCCGTTTAATTTACAATCTTTAATGTAAAACTCAAATTTAGTTGTCTAAACTCGTGTTTTTTCTGGTCTCATGATATTTTGGTTCTTAATAACTAATATACAAGTTTTATTTCCTATTTTAGCACTGAGGATAGTATTAGCTAACCACCGAGAGATTTGAAAGTAATAAATGTATATAATTGGACTAATTTTGTTCTTCATTATAAATTACGTTTCCTACGTAACAACACTTTCGTAATGTTATAGTTAACCACTATGGAATACAAGTCCTGCTTCAATACCGAAGATGGGAGAAAGACCAAAAAATGTGTGAACTAAATTTGGATCTTGATTTCTTGCATAACTTAGTAGTATGGGTTAGCTTCCAAATTTCTTAATTTTAAATTATACAGGCATTGTTTACGTAATAGCAATTTTTATTCAGATTTTCAAAGGGCTCTATTGGTTTATTGGATACTGAAATACAATATAAACAATTGCCAATTGATGAAATTGTTGATGGCTTAAAGTCTAGTTTTTGACTTAATGGAAAACACAGCTGTATTTTGGACAATAAACTTGCCAGGGTAGGTTTGGCTAGAAGTAATCTATTTCATCCGAATTCTGTTATTTAATTTCTCTGCTACCTTCTACCTAAATTTCAACGTGAAACTTCAGCTAAAGGTCTAAAATTTTCTTTACCTATTACGAAACCCAACTTTGAACACCATTTCATGTCTTTTGAAAAAGTGTATAATGATTTAACTAAGTTTCTGTTGTACAGGGTGTTCGAAAAGTCCCGTCACCCCCTACAAAATGTATATATTGCAATACAGTACCAATTTTATTTTTGTATGATTAATTGTATTTATATGTGGTAGGTGGAATTTAAGAAACAAGTCGCTAGCAACAATTACTTTAATTACAGTAAATACAGTTACTAATTACAGTTACCAATCAAGAATATCTGTGCGCGCGGTATGGGCGGTATGATTTCATGCCGAGATCTTTTGTCATGTGATCTCTTATTGTGGACATGGAGACTGCAAGCTCTTGTGATCGTTTCCGAAGTGATATTTTTCGGCAAACGAGCTACCGATGCAATCACACCTTCACATTGTTCTGCTCGCTTTGTTGGTCTTCCCAACCGTGGTCTGTCGGTTGATGGAGCCAGTTTCAAATAGCTTTCTCTCCCAGCGTAATATTGTCTTATTTGGTGGTGCAGCCTTATCGAATCTTGTGTTAAAATCATCTGGATATCATGCGTAGTTTTGCCAGTGTGTGACCTTTCATGAGCCCATGTGCTCATCACTATCCTTTCCTCCAGAGTGTAAGTGGACTGGTCTGCCATTGTTCACACAACTCTAATACCTGGAAAAGAAAAGAAATGCCAATAAATCACAAATTCAATTAATCACAAAAATAAAATTGGTATTAAAATATGTACATTTGTAGGGGGTGACGGAACTTTTCGAACACCCTGTACAATGTTAATGTAGGTGATAAAAGTGATGGCGTAGTTTTACCAAAGGTGTATTTCAATAAGATATATTGTACGCTATTTTGATGGTTCTAAATTTACTAAGATTTCTGGTGCACCACTCAACAATGTACTAAAGATGGAGGATAAACTTGAACGTATTTCGCGTAAGCTACAGAAGGAAAACAAAATCACAGATGCCGAGTATAAGTTGTTTTTTGCATCGGGTTTCCAACCTGATGTAATGTATGGGTTTGCATAAGGTGCACAAAAATGATATCCCACGCCGTCCCATTCTTAGAAACATTAATACTAAATTCGGATCACTTTAACATATTGCTTCCAAAGCATTCGGGAAACAATATGTTAAAGTGATCCCTCCTGGGAAGCAATATGTTAAAGTGATTCCTAAATTCTTTATTCCTTTCTTGTCTGAATTTACTATAAATGGATATACAACAGAGACTCCTTTCAAGAAATAGTTGGAATTAATGATGCAGATTCTCGGGTTATGGCTAGTTTCGATCTCAAATCCTTATTTACTAATATTCCACTTACTGAAACATAAATATTTATCTGAAACTATTGACTGATCATGAATCCTCTGCTTTGAACTTGGTATTGAATAACTTAAAATCGCTTGGTAATACAACTAAAGATTATAATTTCTTATTTAATGGTCAACAATATAGATTTTGGGATGGTGAAACGCATGGGTAAGTCCACTGGCCAGGACTCTTGCTAACTTATTTTTATGATTTCATTAAACAACATGGTTGACTGACTGTCCTTTAAAATTCAAACCAGTGCTTTACCGTCGCTATATGGATGACACCTTCTTGCTTTTTAAATTTCATGAACACATTGAACTGTTCCGTAATTACTTAAATAATAAACATGTAAATATTGAATTTACTTCAGAAATGGAGGTACAAAGATCGCTGTCCTTCTTAAATGTTAAAATCTCCATTTTCGATGACAGCTTTACCACTTCAGTGTATCGTAAACTTACATTTACAGAATTGGGCTTAAAATTTACCTTATTTGCACCTTTAAAATACAAACGTAGTTTCACGTATACATCCCAAAATACTTCGTATAAAATTTGGGAGCTATTGAAGAATAGGGACCCCAGCCTTCTTTAGTTAGGCTTATAAGGCTAACTAACGAAAATATCACGACCTAACCTAACCAATCGTTAGGTTAACTGTACGCCCTTGACGATTGGTTAGGTTAGGTCATGATATTTTCGTTAGTTAGCCTTATAAAGCTAACTGAAGAAGGCTGGGGTCCCTATTCTTCAATAGCTCCAAAATTTACTCCAGCTATAAGTATCTTCATTAAGAACTTGAATTTATAATGAAGTTTTTAATGGGAAATAGATTTCCGATAAGACTAATAGATAGTACCAATTTAAAGTATTTAAATTCAAATTCAGTAATAAGGTTGAAGTTATTCATAGTACAGCTCGCAAAAAAGAGAGAATTAGTTTCAGTTTTTCTTATCAAAGATCTCGTAGTATCGTACTGAAGCGTAAAATTACAAATTGACTACCAAGTTTTATCCCTAAATTCAAATTAACTTTATCTATACTCTTGGCAAAAAGAATTAATTCTTTCTTTAAATTCAAAGACAATCATAGTACCCGTAATCTATTTGAACAATCCACCTCTGTCCAATATCCATTCCCACGACTTCGATAACAACCATCCAATAAAACCGGGCAATTTTTCAGTCATCGGTAGATTTGGTCTTCCATTGTAAGAAACAATAGTTACACTGAGAAGTAAACCTGACCTAAACGATCACACCACTTTCGACAATCTCGCAATATCCCTCGACAAAAAGTTTTTCCGACCAACCAACTAAGCTTTATATTTCATGCAAAGCTTTTCAAATCGCTCCCATTTCATTTCATCTTCGCAGTGTAAAGCTGCAGAGATTTTATTCAGATTTCAATTTAAGTTCAAGTGAATTTACGACGACAGTTACGCAATTACAGTAAGTGGTAAGCCATTTTGTTTTTAATTATTTTTTATTGTTTTAGTGTTTTGAATTGCGGGTTGTCTTCTTGTTTAACTTAGAAATCTTAATGTAAAACTCAAAATTTAGTAGTTAAAATTAGTGTTTTTTTCTGGTTTCATGATACTTTGGTTTTATTTCCTATTTTAGCACTGAGGATGGTGTTAGCTAACGTCAAAAGCTTTGGAAGTAATAAATGTGTAATTAAAAAAAAAATTATATATATATATATATATATCGCTGACTACGAATCCATCGGCCCCGTGATCGAGACCCGATGACGGCGGGCGGCGCCCGCACAATTAAAAATTGGTTGGTAGATAAATAGGTACCTGGGTAGCCTAGTGGTTAAGACGCTGGGCTGCTGGTGGGGCGTGGTTTGAATTCCATTTTAAACTGTAGGTCTAGGGTGGAGTGAAAGCTTGATCTTCGTCAGAATGAACAATTCGGGTGGAAGCAAAACCAATGTAATATATATATATATATATATATATACAGGGTGTCCCGTAAGTCTGGACCCATAGGGAAAAATAATAAAATTACAAAATAGTCCAAAAATTTATTACATAATCTGTTCAAAGTGTCCGCCGTTGTGTCGCACACATAGTTGAAGACGCAATCTCCACTGCGACAGCACTTTCTGAATCACAGTCGCAGAAATTTCTTGACACGCCTCCACAATGCGTGCTTTAAGGTGGAAAATGTTCTGAAGTTTGACCTCGTACACTTTGCTTTCAAGTGGCCCCCACAAATAAAAATCATAATAAAAAATAATAAAAAAATAATAATAATAAAATAATAATAATAACATAATAAAAAAAGATATTATAAATCCCTATGGGTCCAGACTTACGGGACACCCTGTATATATATATATATTTTTTATTTATTTATTCTCGCGCGCTAAGCTTAGCGCGTTCTGATTTGTGTTCATATATTCGTACATGTGTATATGGAGCTGAGGGGATGGGGAGGGGGGTCACAATATTAGCACGCTAGTCTTGGGGGTTTCATCTATTAGAAAGGTTACGGACTACTGCAGTAGTTGTCAACCTCTTTAGGTCCATGTACCACTTTTTCCCATCATACTTTTCTGAGTATCATCACTGCGTAAGAAAGGTAATACCACTATCCAAACACTATAATATCACCTCTGAAAACATTACGCGGAGGTACCTGATAATCACTGGACTACAGACCTTGAAAATGTGTAGGAGAGCGCTGACGTTGAAACTAACTTGCTTCAAAAGTGAAAGAAGAGCGAGCAAACTATGTCATGTAGAAACTCCCTTTAAAGTAAAATTAACCCATAAACTCTGATATTTAAGCTAAAGTTTGCACTAACTAACTCATCTTTAACACAAGCTATTACATTTTCACGTTATTCACACCCTATTTAATTGAAATAAATTCAAAGAACTTTCTTAAGCCCAGAATGAAGTCAACAAAAGAATGTCTTTTTTACCTTAAAATTACAACCTAACTGGGTGTCCAACTGACACACTGAGCCACACCTACGCCTTATGGACTAACGTATCAAAACTTTTGCAATAGACTGTTCATGAGAGTTTTCATACATTTAACAATTTCACTGTTAACCTTATGAAGGTACTTTACCCAAGTTTCATCGTAAAGCACAGATCTGTTCTCTCTGCAAACATGTCTTTTTTTTATGTATACAGTTAAAAAATGGTCAGTCATCACATGACTGTTTATTACTCGGTCGAACATTTAATATCACAGAAACGTTGAATGTAATATCCAAAGTAACAGATTATAAATGTTACGAAATAGCATGCAAATCATATGGTATCGTCCCAGTCAATGTCATTCCCGCTTTATTCCTCGCCCAAGAGTGAAAAATCGGCGAATGAGAATCTCAAAAGGAGACAATTCTCAAATAGATCTATTCCCATTTCACGTCACCCTCATTCGCGACTTTGCCACTTTGGTCCAACTTAGGTTGTTAGGTTAGGTTTAGTTAAGCTAGGAAATATAAACTACTCATTTCGCGCCTTTACCGCGAATACGAGTGACATTCTTTCTCAAATATGGATGTCTCAATTCGTGCATTCTCACTTCAGGAGCGCGAATGAGGATGGGAATGACATTGACAAGGAAGTAATAAAATATTAAGCTCTAGTACAGATTACGTATCTGTATAAGATCAGAATTATTAATCCTAAATTCTATTCTACATTCTAATTACTTCAATGTTCCCACAATCACACAATTTCAAAATCACACAATATCCAAAGGGAAAAATCCGAGATTCATAATATCCAAATCACGTAGCTTAAGAACCATAATAAACTAATCCATTATAACGAAAGATACAAGAAAGCTCTTTAGGATCCCGTGATTCATTTTCATTTTTTTTCGTATGTGCAAAATTTTAAACTAATTCCAGTGGGATCCAGAAAGAGAGACGAGCGCCATTTTGCGAGTAAAACTGACATTCAACGTACGACACGTACCAAAATGAGCTCAGACAACCAACTGCAAAGGACCCCCCCAAAAAAAATGAATAGAAACAAAATAATTTCCACGCGTCATAATAAATAAATAAATAATATATATATATATATATATATATATATATAAATATACACATATATAAGTTTAAATATATACAGTATATATATATATTTATATTAGTTGACAAAATTAAATAGACGCCTTCGGTTTTTCCACAGTTTTTGATCTGTTAATAAAAGTGAATAAAAAATAAATTTATTGAATGAATATATTTAAAATCGTGTTGCTTTCGCCTTTTCATTATGCAAAGGTGACACACACGTTCTGCATTCCAATGATGAACTTTGCCATTTGTCCTTGAGAACAATCATCGTGGTGTCTATTTAATTTTGTCAACCATATATATATATATATATAGGAAACCACCATAAACGTGGGAACTTAAACAATGCTTGGAAGCGGCAAGTAACCACAATCCAACAGTATTCCAACCTGACACACACACACACACACACACACATATATATATATATATATATATATATGCCCTCTGCGAATGAATATTTGTTCTGTATACTTAAAATCATGCGGTATAGACTATATTAAGTTAATCTGATATTCAGACCTCAAAAGGAGCGTCATTAATGTCTTAAACACTGGATGAATACCGAAGGTAAACAAATATTTGGAGCTATTTAGTCTTTAATAACTGGAAATTTGGTGATACGGGATTATATTTACACAATTCACCCATTACTATTATTATTATTATTATTATTATTATTAATATTTCTAAAAATAGATAAACAAAGTTGGATAAATTAATAACAGTATACGAATAGAGGAACACGCACAAATGTATATTACAAATAAGGAATTATTAATTAACTAACTTCGTAACTACTTTATGATGGAAAAGATATTAACGTTTCATGATAAAATAGTCAGAAGCTGACGTTTTTACAAATTTTTGTAAAGGTTTATTCTACAGGGTGTCCGTAAAGTCACGCATCATAGGAAAATACATTTTTTGTTTATTTATTTTGTTTTATTAACTTGTTCGAAATGATACCCACCAATCCAAAAACATGTTTGTAAACGAAAAAGCAGGTTTCTTTGAATGTTCAACATATTTGGCCTGATGGAGACATAAATAAATAGACATTGATTATGTTCCTATGATGCGTGACTTTATGGACACCCTGTATTACGTTACGAAAGTTTCATTGGCGCGCAAGAATAAATGAAATACGAGTAGCAGTCACCGTAGACTTTCTCGGTATAACTACAGCAGTTCCGGTGTGAAATTTTTACTGGTATACTTTTCTAAGTTTAAAGGCCGCCACACAACGAAAGCCAGGCTAGGCACGCCACGCACACCAGCCACGCTACGTGGTCCACACATAAGACACATGGCCGAGCAACGCCGCCAGTATCCATTTGACCTAATTTGGTAGCAATTTCCTTCCAACAATTCTCTCTTCTGTATAGGTCCCTGTACTCTCTTTCCTCATGTCATAAAGGTATGGGTACAGTCTGACTTCTTCAATCAACTCTTGCGTTGCAAAATTGGTGCGAAACGGGGCGGATGGGGAATGAATGAATGAATGCGACTGATTAAACCACTTCCGCCAGTGGGGATGGAATAAGCTCCACCTACTACGAAGACGAACTAAGCATGCTCAGCCAAAGACGCGTCTTGGAATATCGCTCAGGGAGTGAACATGAACCACCTGGCGTGGCTGGCTGACGAATGGTGTAGCTAGCGTGGCCTTCAGGGTGCGTTGCTTCGTTGAAAATCATTAGAGCGGTGCTGAGCCACATGGCGAGCGGGCGTGGCGTGGCGTGGCGTGGCTAGCGTGGCTTTCGGTGTGCGGCGGCCTTAAGAGATACGTGTCAGTCACGTCGCAACACCGCTCCTCGTTAGATCGACGAAGTTAAGCAACGCTTGGTCTGTTCAATTGTTGGATGAGTGACCGACCTCCGCATTCAGATGATGATGCTACCCTCAGATGGCTCGAATCCTAAGCAAGGCTGTAAGTACCCTCCGTCACGTGACCTTTGTTACGAAGATTAGCCATCCCCAAACATACATTAATTCTTGAAGTTAACCTTTAGATTTTAAGTGGTTAAGAATTGTTAATTAATTAATTTTAATTAGAATAATTATGAATATCTAAACTCATTTTTATCATCAGCAACGTGATTTTGTCATCATATACAACATAATAATAATAATACTCAATCAGTCAGGAGGATCAGAAACTGACACAGCGCTCAGGTCAACTAATATATCCCAATGCTTTAATTCATGTGTACTATTATTACCAGCATCATGAGTCGAACCCCCGATCTCAGCATCTTTCCTTGAGTGGAGTTCCATGTCTGTAAACTGCTCAATCCCGAGCATGGTGTGATGTGCCGACATTCTTGGTTGAATGTGTTGCAGTTAAATCAACAGGGCTAAACCGTTTAGCCTTACAAATGATGTCGCATCCTGAACAGGACAAACTAAACTTCAACATCTGGGTTTTAATGTTGGTAATTTACTTCCCAGGCGACGAGACAAATTCGATTCAGTAGGTTTTCTTTCTATAACACTCTAGTAACTTGTCGAAAGGTTCACCGTTTTGCAATGGGCACATTTTAAACTCGCTGCTGGGCTGAAGATGAGGACATCGAGGACTCGCTTCAGAAACTCCGCGCTCTCGGTCTGTTTCTTTATATATATAATATATCTAGTTCCATATACAGCACATAACATATTATATTTTTTTTTTTTCTCCCAATCTCTATAGCAGGGACAGCCAACTTGCGGCACAGGTGCTACATGCCATTTATGTTATACATGCATTATATATTATGTATTCTATATCGTACGTTCTTGGGCCCTATATCATATATTCTACGGCCCTATATCATATATTCTATAATAATATTATTATTATTTCAATAAATATTATTGTTTATGGGACTCTACATTTTGTTTTAGCTTCTAGCAAAACTGTAAATAAAGGTTGGCCACCTATACAGTCTACAGTCTCTCCAATTTTTAATTTGGTTATAACCGCAAGCGTAATAACTTTAAAGGAGACCCGAGTCATTCCTGTGCGCGCACATACTACTAGTGGAAGTCGAAAACGATAATTTGAATAAATTTTTTATGTTTTGAAATCTATTCAAAATATTTTTTTGGAAGTTCCTTTTTTCTGAAACTTTAATTTAATTAAATTTGACTTCAAAGGCAAAATCTAACTTTGATGTTTTTCTATTATATATACACACACACACACACACTGTATGTATATATACAGGGTGTCCCATAAGTCCGGTCTCATAGGAAACTATTTCAAATTAAATTTACAAAAGTAATACATTGGGACTAAAACAAATGTTCAAACTGATGTCTTGTTTCGGGACCTTTTTTTTGTTGGAAGTAGAATAACGCGCAATGGCTCATATGAAGGCGAGTTACACTCCTGAGGAAAAGGCCTTTGGGATCAATGAAAGAAAGCCACCCCCAGCCTTCTTTAGTTAGCTTTATAGGGCTAATTAACGAAAATAGAACGACCTAACCTAACCAATCGTCAAGGGCGTACAGTTGACCTAACGATTGGTTAGGTCGTGATATTTTCGTTATTTAGCCTTATAAAGCTAACTAAAGAAGGCTGGGGGTGGCTTTCTTTCATTGATCCGGCCTTTGTTTTAGTTCTAATGTATTACTTTTGTAAATTTAATTTAAAATAAATTTTCCTTTTGAGACCGGACTTATGGGACACCCTGTTTATTCCTAAACTGCCAAATTTCTCCTACATTTTCGTCGGTGCTCATTAAAATTACACAGCTCGTACATGCGATGTTTTTCATTTAGTTTTTTTTAATTTTAATTACTTACACTGACCATAAAGCTGGGAGGGGTTCTATTAAAAACTTGAGAAAGTGGGCATTTTTACCGTATAGAAAATTACTATTTTTTTTTTACGATTTCACTCGCGTAAGGATTTTAATTAAAAAAAAACAATTAAAATACCACTACTTCATGCTACGTCTAGATTTTACACACCCACTTCATTTTTTTTTATTTTATTTTAGGTTAGGTAAAAGAAACATCTCCTACAACAAAGCAGTAGCTATTTTCCGTCTAGAAGGAAAGATAGATAGGGGACTAGTATGTATCATGGACTGCTCTCGATTTTCCTACGAAATTGCAAACAAGGGCAGTCGATGACCCTGATTTTGTTTCTGCAATCGGTTTTCTTGAGAAATGATAAAGAAAAATTTATTGGATATTGAAGAAATTTATTTATTGAAACAAGAATGACAAGAATTAGTGCGATATCTTGCAAAAAACAATAGTATAAGAAACTCGATTAGGTCAGGTTAGGTTAGGTTTACTCAAGAAAACCGATTGCAGAAACAAAATCAGGATCATCGACTGCCCTTGTTTGCAATTTCGTAGGAAAATCGAGAGCAGTCCATGAAGCATACTAGGTCCATAGAAAGTACCGAATATGAGCGAACGTAACTTTTAGCGATATATATATATATATATATATATATATATATATATATAGGGAGGAGGACCGACAAGTTTGACCTTCGTGAAGTGAGGAATCATCGGGCGGAACATTGAAAGGTCGAAAGGTATATATTATAATATAATATATACCTTTCGACCTTTCAATGTTGAATTATATATTAAGGATGTACCGAATATATTCGGTATTCGGCCGAATAGTTCTTATATGTTTTAACCAAATATCGAATATTTAATAATTATCAGAGTAAATAACGTGATTTAGGAATAGAACTTAAAATGTATGGTTTTATTTCAAAGAATAATTACAAACAAATCCAACTTGGTATATTGATAGTGATACTAATTTAAGTAATAACCTTATAAAAAAGAAAAGCAGAAGAGTCAGTAATAATAATTACCCCAAAAACCTAATAATTGAAATTTAAGGCAAGTAGATTATCGTGTAGAAAAATTAGCCGTTCAGCAGCATCAGGAGCTAAACAATTACGTGCGTTGGTAATTACATTTTTCGCAGAACTGAACAGTGGTTCATTTCGTACGCATGTGGGTGGCATGAGATATTTGCGAGCAAGTACAAATAGTTTCGGGAATCTTTCGCCATTATGGCGCCACCAGTTAAGAGGGGTCGTGTCGCGACTGACTCGAGGTTCCTTTGAATAGATGTCTAATTCTTTGATAACTTTGCTGGCTGCTTTTGATAGGTGGAGGCGCATCTGATTTTGAAGATGTAGCAACCTCATCGAAGTAGCTCCGTAAGTCAACCTTCAGCTTCTTTTTCGAAGGTTCTTGATATTCTCGTAAAACAAAAGCAGTTGCTTGATCGTCATGAGTTATATTGCGTGTAGGACTAGCATTAGGTGATGCAGACATAGTGATTATCTCATTTTTACAAACTCAGGCACTGTAGTGCAAGAAAATTTGAAACGAAGATCTAAAACCTGAGCAATCATGCGAGTAATGTCTGTCTTCCACTGCTTGAAGCGATTCTGTAAATTTTCTATTAAATCCTTCTTTCATAGTATGAATATCTACATCATCAATTGTTAGGCAAAAATACCACGAGATCTATTACACCGGGAGACACCATGGAAAGACAAGACTAATTAGTTAAAGTCATTAGTTAATTTTTCACATTGGTTAAGAAGCTTAGCAACACGCTGAATTAGAGTCAACTGATGGTTATCGAGGATTGGTATGTCAGAGTCCGAGGTTAGGCGTATGCAACAGCAGCAGTTTTTTGTTGAAAAAGTCGTTGTAGCGTATAGAATGTAGATTTCCATCGGTGATCAGGTGTCTCATACGTTTGTTTTCGGGTAAATTATGTTACTTCTGTATTTCCTTAAGTCTTTCACATGCTAGAGAATAGAGATGAATGATTAAAATGCAAACAGATTCAGAGCGCAATTGGCTAAAGAAGTACTTCATTAACTGCAAGTGCTAAAATATGATTCGCACAACACGTAAGTTATTTTGAGAACACGAACAGCTTCACTAATATTACAGCTATTGTCGTGATTGTCGTGCACAACTTCATGCACACGATCGCTCTCTATTGACCATTCTTGCAATACAGAAGTCAATACAGTTGCAACGTTTTCATGAGTATGGGAACCTGGTAGATTTTGGTGGCTAAAACATACTGTTTTTGCTCACATTTACTCTTAATTCTATGTGGTGTCAAACTGGTAATATTCTGTATTCGGCGAATAGTTTTGCACCGAATACTCGGTATTCGTCGAATTTTAGTATTAGGTACATCCCTAATATATGTAAAATTTGATGCCCTGTTTTGTAATGATCGACCTTCTTGGAGAATACACTGATCAAATTTAAGGATGACTTGTTGGTATAGTGACGTCGATAGTTCAAGATTTTTACGCACCTTGGGGAATTTAAACTACTACACCAACTTGCTTGCTATTGCTCCGCATTTCATATTTGAGCTGAAGATACTAAACATGAACTTCACCTCCAGATGTGAACGCTAAAATATGAATTCAGCGGAGTCTGCCACACATCTCCAAAAATAAAGTGTCCTACTCCCTTTTCTCGGGGAGATGAAGATGTCAGAAAATTGTACGCCGATTCATTTCACTCGCACAGTCGAAGTCAGCAACCACTACCCCAACAGGATTTCTTTGGAATTCTGTTGGGTATGATGAGCAAGGGTAACAATCCTCTCGTGGTGTCATTATTGACACTCTTTCTTTCGTTTTTTCCATATTAGTTTCTCTCTGAAATGAATTTTTGACAGTACATTGGCAGCAGATCCAAATGAAATGTCAAATTCTGCCGTAGTACGTCCGCTATTTCTGACTACATTCTGAGTAGCCAACAACACGACAGGGGGTAAACAGCAAAATACTTGGTCAACACCTTATTATCGACTTGAGGTAATATTTACGGAAGACGTTGTTTGTAAACACGTCAACGAGGCTTTTCGACTGGTATTTGTGATATACCAAATACCATCGTCAGCCCACCGGCTGCCTGCTATCTGGGTAAGATCAAAAAGGACACATGTCAAATTCCACTTTGTTCCATTAAATTTAATTCGTTTGACTTTTAGTGGATTTAAATTAGATTTTATTCTAGTTCGACTTTATTCCAGTCAATTCGATCTAACTCCAGTCTGACCAATTTGATCTAATTCCAGTATGAACGTAATCAACTTAATTCTAGTATACAGTGTGTGTGTGTGTGTATATATATATATATATATATATATACACCTTTAGAGTTTCGAACGACGGTTCAGGATCAACCTGAGGTCGACCCCTCCGCAGCACCCCGCCTCATGTGCGGGATTTGGTGGAGAAGAAAGTTGGTTTCCGCTCCTCCCCTCGTAGCCAGCCACGCATAGCTGGTCAGAGACTTCGCACTAGAATTTGTCCAGCTGGTTCTTGAAACTATTCAAGTTGATGTGCTGGAGGTTCCTCAGTTCTTTTGGCAGAACATTAAAAAATTTTGGGCTTAGTATTCTGAGAGTATTTTCCAATCTCGTTTTCATGGCTCCCTGTCCCACCACAGCTTGAGACGGTACAGAATCTGCCTCTTCTCTTATTCCGGTGTTTTTCTATTCCATTTCTAAGGTTAGATACCGTACCCAACCCTCCAGTATTCTTCATACATATATTGTTGTGTACCGCTCGCGTCTCCTTTCCAGGAAGTAGAGTTTCAGAGATGGTAGTCGAGCCCAGTAGTCTTCACATTTCGCTTCCTCTATCTTAGACGCAAAAGTCTTTTGAATGGCTTCTATGTTTGCAGTGTCTGGTTTCTGTATGGGTTTGTCAGTACTGAGCATACCTAATTATTGGCAAGACTAAGCTTTTCCATAATTTTAGCATGACGTTTGCTTTTTTTGCTGTGGAAGCTCCTCCAGATAATTCCCATTACTTTTCTAGCTGTTATGAGTTTAATGTTATAGTGCTTTCTGAGTTCTGCATCCGATGACTTTACTCCAAGACCTCTGACTTGTAGGTTTGGTGGTGTTGGTTTGGCTTGCAGAGTTTTTTGCCGTTTATTCTGTAGCACCTTCTTGTTACTATATTTATAATTTGTAATTTTTCTTCATTGAACTTCATATTGTTGTCTTCTGCAATCATTGTTATAAACAGCAAAGGAACTAATACTGTACCTTGTGGGACAGAGCTGACGACTTCTAAAACTTCAGATTTAACTCCATTTACCCCAACTCTTTGCTCAGATTTAAATTCCTTTCCAGAGAGCTTGTTTCCATAATTCAAACTGGAAGCTATTCAGGGAATTATATCGCAACAGGAACAAATATGCATTTATTTACGTCATGAAGGAACTATAAGCCAGCATTAAACAAACTCATAGGCTTCAGATCTATCTATCTATCTATACACAAATAGGGTGAAAGAAAAGTCTTTAAGGAGTTTATACATAAAAATAATTTGTTAATAAATAAATAAATAAATTCGAATGATATCACTGTAATGTATGCGATACTTTTCAAAGCAACCGCACAAGGCCAGGAATGATCCTAGGCTAGAACAGGAAGACCCTAGCCCAAGTCAGCGCCATGTCAGTAAGGATGGAATACAGCAATGAAGAAAAAATGTATCTTGTATCGTGGGCTATTTCTTATAATAATTGTGAAGCAAGTTTGGGTTTATTTCAACAAAAATATAATAAACCACCACCAAATGCAATCATTCTTCGATACTAGAAGCTCAAACTTTTGGAAACAGGGAACCTGATAAAAGATCGTCCAAGAAGTCAGTAACATCGAGAGGAGACAACAAAGAAAATGTCCTCGCCAGTTTTCAACGAGATCCAACAACTTCAACGGGAAAAGTCGTACAGAAATTGGGTGTTTCCACATTTCAGTATCAAAAATATTGAAGTCACAGGAGTACCACGATTACAAACCCATTTACTCTCAGCTCATATACGACGATGATTCTGATAGATGGCTACAGTTTGCTGAAACAATGAGACAAAAGTTCAAAAGTGATCCAGATTTCGTTGGAAAGATCAAATTTTCAGATGAATGTGTCTTCGGTTTATCAAGTAAAGGAAACAAACGCAACGTTCATTACTGGGCAAAATAAAATCCCCAAAACGATTGGGTAAACCCATTAAAACTGCTACACAAACCGTTTGGGCGTGCATTGGTTATTCAGGACTCGTTTGATACATATCGAGAGATACGATGGATGAAAAACGCTATTGCCAGGTATTGAGAGAAAGTTTTGCCACAGTTTACTAATGGCGTTGGCAGGAATTGGCTTTATCAAGATGATGGAGCGCCGCCACATTACTCTGCAGCTGCCGTGAGATTCTGGATACGAACGTTGAAGGAAGATGGCTTGGGCGGCGAGGTCCCATCGAGTGGACAGCCAGATCACGTGATTTAACCCCGTGTGATTTCTTGTTTTGGGCTTATTTTAGTGACAAACTCTATACTCCTGGTTTCATCTATCCAAATATGAATGCCCTTGGCCGCAGAATAGATGAACAACTGAAAAGGACCCCACTCGATATGTTCAGAAGAACAATGAAGTTTTTCACACAGAGAATCCACAAATGTATCATAGCGGATGGAGAACTCTTTGAAGATTAAATTACAATTTAACAAAATATTTGTATGAATAAAATTCTTATAGACTTTTTTTTATTTGTTTCATCATTTGAACACTTGTCTGTATAATGTTAACTAAATAGTTGTATGTATAAAATATTTGAAGACTTCTCCCACCCTGGGTGTGTGTGTCTGTCTATCTATCTATCTATCTATCAATATAGGGGGGTTCTCAGGTGACCGAATGGGGTTTGGCTGGAAAAGAGGTTACTTCGCCCTCGCGAAGAACTATCATATTACTTTTAAAAAAATGAAATTTGACAAAAAAAAAACTATTTTGGTGAAACCGAGTTCCAAGTTTCGAAGCAATTAATCTATTGTCACTGTTATTTATATCCAAATTTTCACATTCGAACTCGTTGTTTCGGTGTTATAATCGATTATTTTAATTACTTTTATTCACCTTAAACGTCTCAATTGTTAATCAACAATGTTGTAATAAATTATTACACTTTTTGTACATTAAAAACATATACTAACGTTTACGAACATTTTGTCCATTAATGAAACATTCGCCTTTAATGTTAACTCGCAATGATTATTATCGTACCAATAAATTCCATTCCATTGAATGTCATTTGCAGCTGAAATAAGGGGTGATGAATGATTGACTTCAGTTTGAAGGGACCGTTGGATTACTCGAGTTATTTACAAACTGGAAGGGCCGTGAAGACGGGTTCACCGAATAAAAAAAAAAAAAAAAATAATTAAAGTATTCTGAATATGTAATAAAAAAACTGATCTCTAAACTTACGTTTAGGCCGCCCGCACGCAGGATCGTCTCGCGACTCACGACTTGGGTCGTGACAATTCGAGTCGCGTGTGATTTTACACTGACAGAATGGGAGCCCCGCACACTGCAGCGGCCGCGGGGCTCCCATTCTGTCAATGTAAAATCACACGCGACTCGAGTCGTCACGACCCAAGTCGTCAGTCGTGAGTCGCAAGACGATCCTGCGTGCGGCCGACCTTAATGAAAAAATATTTTCATTTTAATAAATTTGCTTTGATCGCGGAAAGGCGTATCTTCAATTAAAAAAAATAGAAATTGCATCCCTAAATATTTACAAAAGCTTTCAAAATATGCAATAATTAGAATGATACCTTTCAAAATGAAGGGTTTTTTTAAGTTTACCACAACGACGACAACAACGAAAACGTTACAAGTTTTATTCAACCTTTTGTTGGTGAACAGAAATTATCTTAAACAAATTTCGTTCACCATAATTATAATATCGTATTATTTTCTAAGTCCACAACTTTTAAACGAAAAATTTTTACTAATATTTCGTGGTAGTGAAGATGCTTTGACATTTGATTAAAATACTGATCGGTCAAGGTTATTCTCCCATTGAAGAACTCTTCCGTGCCGTGAAGCGATAACAACAACTGTCCCTTTCGAGGGGAAAAACTACTCCGCGAAGAGGCCAAAGATGAAAAGTACCTCTTTCGGAGGGGGAATCGCGAGATGAAGAAATATCCGCCGACGCGAAATGTCTTTCCATCTTTGCTCCAACGGAAACTGAAATAATGATCCGATGATGACTGTATGTGAGGAAAATGCTTTAATTATTAATCTTTTTTGAAGGTCTGTTCCTCGTATTCCTGATTTATACCCGAGAAAAGACTGAACGGAGAAGTGGATGTCAAGTTTTCATCGGCTTTAAGATGAAAAATATTTTAAAACTCTGGTTTCATGGAACCTTTACAGAATTGCACGCAACACACACAAACTTCCGACATGAATTTAGCGGTTTACATTTAAGCAATTTGATTTCGAAATTGTTAAACTTTTTTAATATGGTTTTCACCCGACGAATTTACGACATAAAATGCCGAAAAAGGCAACTACGAACTTGTCTAATTTTAAGTTTTATAAGCTGCAACACAGAGTCTAGAGACAATGTAATTTTCTCAGTCTGGAGTCACCTTTCAATGGCAATATAATTATACGTTATTTTTATGTTTACAGGCGCGTGCATATACAGGCTATCTCATACGTCCGGTCTCGGAGGAAAATTTATTTTAAATTACATTTGCAAAAGTAATACATTATAACTAAAACAAATGTTTAAATTAATATCTTGTTTTGGGACCTTTCGTTGGCTGCAGGTAGAATAACACGCAATAGCTAATATGAGAGCGAGTTACACTCGCGAGGAAAAGGCGGAGGGGTGTTAGATCTTGTGACCTAGGAGACCATTCAATAGGCTCTCTTCGTCCAATCAGGCGCTGCTCAAATAATTCAGCGAAGTGTGGCGGAGCGCTGTTATGTTGAGAGAAGAGACCCTTTCGTTGATTCAGGGGAAGTTTATCAGTGAAAGGTTCAACGACTGTTTGAAATATCTGAAGGTACGTCTCGCCCGTGCACGGGCACTTTATGAAAACAGGCCCTATTAAGGTATCACCTAACACGCCTGCCCGTACCATAACACGTGGAGCATTTTGAACAGGACTGTCGTCGGTGTAGTGAGGATATATATAAAATACTGCCTCATCAGTGAACGTGATATGACGGGTAATGTTATATTGGCTTGTTACCCACTCACAAAACTGTAGTGTCGCCAGAGTTCTTTCTGTCAGGTATATCTTGTAGGGATGGAAGAAATTTTTTTCAGAATTCGCTGACAAGGCGTCATCAACACGCTCGTCTGTCTGGATAACCTTCGGGTTGACTTTTTCGGGCTAGTGAACATATCCTGTACCAGTGTTGCAGTCGTATTATCCGTGGAAATTCTTGGTCGACCAGTACGTGGTCAACCACGAACATTCCCGATAGCTTTAAATCGCTCAATTACTTTTTTGACATTTGAGAAACCAATATTTTTTTCTTGACTTTGCTCGTTAAATTCGCGTGCGATACTTCGATACCTACTCCTTCCTCTTGCGTACATGGAGACCAACTTCATTCGCTCATCTTTCCTTAATTTCTTATCCATTAATATAAATTAATTTCCCCGACATATCCTGATTTTAGGTCACCCTCTATATATACTGTATATATACCAACTCACTACTTCACCAGGCTAACTCGAGAGGAAGGGCGACAAGTTTGACCTTCGTGAAATGAGGAATCATCGCGCGGAACAGTTGAAAGGTGTGTATATATATTATTTATATATATATATATATATATATATATATATATATATATATATATATGGTGTCCCATAAGTCCGCCATCATACGAAAAACAATAAAAAAAGGCAAGGCAAAAAAGCTTTTATTTACAGAACGTGCTAAATATGTCCACCATTGTTTTCAATACACAAATTCAGACGTGATACCCAGTCAGCAAGCACACGGTGAATGATGTCAGGAGTAATGGTGTTACATGCCCCAATAATGCGCTGCCGCAAATGTTCAACACTCCTAATTTTCTCTGCGTATACCAGCGCTTTCAAGTGGCCCCAGAGATAAAAATGTAGTGGCGTGAGATCCGGGCTTCTAGCTGGCCATTCCACAGGCCCTCGACGTCCTATCCAATGACCAGAGAATTGTTGGTACAGGTATTCCCTTACTTGGGTGCTGTAATGTGCAGGAGCGCCGTCTTGCTGGAACCATGTTGGGAAATTTCCTTCTTCGTTCAAGACACTGGGAAATGCTTCTTCCTTGAGCATACGTAGGTAGGTGCCTCCAGTGACATGTTCATCGAAAAAGAGGGGGCCTATGATGCGATCCTTCCAAACGCCACACCATACCATCACCCGAGATGCACCTTGTTCCTTTGAAGAGGTATACCAGTGAGGGTTGTTTTGAGACCAGTAGCGGGTGTTCTGTCGATTTACCTCACCATTTCCATAAAAAACAGCCTCGTCACTGAACAGAATGGCGGACGGGAAATTGGCATCCCGAGCATATTGTCCAGTAGCCCATTCACAAAATTCCATCCGGCGGTCGGGATCATCTTCGCTTAATTTCTGTAGGATCTGAAGTTTATATGGATGCCGTTTGTGAGCCTGATGAATGCGATGGATGCTACTTTTCGACACTCCTGTCTCGGCGGACAATCGCCGAAGAGACTTATTGGGACTTCTGTTAAAATGAGCCAGAATAGCAGTCGCTGTGTCATCGTCAGTGGGCCTCCTTGAAGGTCCACTGCGTGGTTTATCTTCTATGGATCCTGTTTCCTTAAACTTTGCAACGAGTCTGCTAACACAACTCTGTGTTATTGGCTCGCGGTCTGGATGCAGTCTGTTAAATTCAGCAGCGGCCTCTCTTTGACTCCGATTTCCTATGAGTAGAATTATCTGGATTCGTTCTTCCTTGCTCACAGACATTATGGCCTGGAGAAAGAGAAAAATATGAATTATGGCTTGTAGAAATAGAAATATATGAATTTCTCCTATGATGCCGGACTTATGGGACACCCTGTATATACCTTTGGTATATGCGCCTCGGTGGTGTAGTGGTTAGCGTCGCTGACTACAAATCCATCGGCCCCGGGATCGAGACCCGGTGACGGCAGCCGGCGCGCAGCAAAACCCAGCTGGTCATCCTTCCACACAATAAAGAAAGTGGTTGATAGATAAATGGGTACCCTGGGTGGCATAGTGGTTAAGACGCTGGGCTGCTGGTGTGGCGTGGTTCGGATTCCACGTTAAACTGTAGGTCTAAGGTGGAGTGAAAAGCTTGACCTTCGTCAGAATGAACAATTCGGGCGGAAGTTAACCAAAGGTGTGTGTGTGTATATATATATATATATATAATATATATATATATATATATATATATGTGTGGTGTGTGTGTGTGTGTGTTACACACACAGAAAAACAAGAAGCTAATTCAAAGCTTTCCTTGTATTCAAACACCCCTGACGAGATTATAAAGGTATAAGGTAGTCCATGCTAGCGCAGAATCGAACCTAAAACGCAGTGAAATGGGAAGTTAGTGTGATTGTATACAACTGAGATTAGAGTTCAATTATTTACCCTATAATTGGATGTATAGTTTTAAAATGAGATCTAGCATACATTTCTTTCACATTTTGAATAATCACTACATCACTATATTCTTTGGGGTAAGCATTATACTACCACAATTTTATCAGCTTTTAGCGGCTCACGACCTTCGTACATATGATGACTGTATCGCGACTTTCCTCAGGTTTTACTGTTGCCTCAATTTCATAACTCTGTTTCCATGTGTTCTTTGTTGAATGCGGAGATCTCTCTTACGACTAGATTTAACTTCTCTTACGTCAAGGGTCGACCTATCTCTTCCCCCATCTATGTCTTTATCACTATTTATGGACATGTTTTCACCCCATTAACGCTACATATATCCTTCTTTCCTCTATGCTTTCCACAATTTATACTTAACACTTTCCGATTTCAGCCCTTTCCCAGGCTCATGCTGCAGCTATGTACTGTTCCTATTCAATTATTTTCAATATTTAATAACTTCTTCCATTTATTTATTATACAAGTTTTAAAATCATTCATGTTTATATTTATCCGTTTTCCAGCTCACTTCCGTTTCCATTTATTTCTTCTCCCATCTATCTTATTTCCATTTACTCCTTCTCCCACTCATCCCTCTTTTCATTTATCCCTTCTCCCACTCATCCCTTTTTCCATTCATCCCTATTTCCATTTATTCCTTCTCCCATTCATCCCTATTTCCATTTATTCCTTCTCCCATTCATCCCTATTTCCATTTATTCCTTCTCCCATTCATCCCTATTTCCATTTATTCCTTCTCCCATTCACCCCTATTTCCATTTATTCCTCGTCATATTGGCCCCACCCACCCGTTTCCATCTATCGTTCTTCCCATTTTTTCCCCTATCGCCAATTTCCCCTCATCGTATCCATCTCACTGTCTTTCGGTATCAACATCTCAAATTAAAATTTCCATGAAATCAACCAATATATCTGGAATATATATATATATATATATATATAATATATATATATATATATATATATATATTTTAGTAGAAATCCAATGACAAGGAGAAATGTAAATGCCATGAAAAGTCTTCTTTATTGCGCAACGTTTCGAGCAATACGCTCATCTTCAGGCTGTTTAATAACAATGTGAAATTAAAATCAATATTGAATGATCCCTCCTCCTTCCCCAATTCCTTATAATCCCTCCTTCCCCTATCTCCCTCGCCATCTTTCATTCCCGTCTCCTCTGCTCAAATTAGTCGGCCTCGGATACTGCTGTGTAAGGTAGATAGCTCCATTGTTCCAGTGTACTATTGGTAATTTTTCCAGTGTTATTAATTTCACATTTACTACATGTATTTAAAAATAACTTCTTAATTTTGATATGTAAATCTGTATAACTTAGAACTTAACCCTCTTTTCTCAGTCTTTTAAAATTTGTCTTTACGAATAGGTTATAGAAATTTCTGTTTGTTTTTCATTCAATATTGATTTTAATTTCACATTGTTATTAAACAGCCTGAAGATGAGCGTATTGCTCGAAACGTTGCGCAATAAAGAAGACTTTTCATGGCATTTACATTTCTCCTTGTCATTGGATTTCTACTAAATATTAAATTGAAGCTCTGTAGAAGCAACCCGCATAATTATATATATATATATATATACATACACACACACACACACACACACACAGAACTATGATAGTGCAACGCAATTCTGGAAACTAATTTTTAAACTTTATGCATTAGCGGACGAAGCCGGATGTAGTCTTTTAGAATATCTAAAACATTTTCTTTTAAAACAATTTCTTGACAATTTTTAATCATTTTCGCTGCGCTGCATTAACATTAATATATATATATATATATATATATATTATATATATTATATATATATATATATATGAACGCAGTCTTTTTAAAAAAGTTTAAAACTTACAAACTCGAATAAGTTAAATGTACGAAAGTTGAATTTTGTGATGAATAAAAGGAAAAGTAAATATTCAAAATAAATAAATTTCGGAGTTAAAAAGACGATTATAATTAATTCATCTTTTAAATTAATATCTGCCTATCAACATTTTCAGATTCCAAATCTTTATAATTGCGAATATCGAAGAATATTGATATATGACATAATACGTCATGAAATATCATTTGAAAAAAAAATTTTATACCCCCGATATTGTGTACCCCCCAATTTGCTATAAATATCTGAATCCATATAAGGATTTTAATTTTGCTCTCTCTCTCTCCACACACACACACACACACACACACACACACACACACACACACACACACACACACAACCATCAAAGTTTAAACTAAAATGACATTTTAATCGTAAAAAAGTCCGTTCCTTCCTTCTCATCTTTTAAAAATTTAATACCTAAAAATACTTCCTATTTTTTTTTTTTTTTTTTTTTTTATATATTTATTTAGTTTCAATTCAATTCCTTTCAGTTTCTTACCAGGTCTTAAAACCTGACAAGGTTCCCCCCCCCCCCCCCCCCAGTTGCCACGAAATTTCACAATAAAAACTTTTTCATTTTCTTTATTTAACGTTCCAGTTTTCTTTGTTTTTTTTTCTTTCTTTGTTTAGCTTTGAATTACTTTCTTATTTATTTATCTATTCATTTATTTTTTTTTATCTTTTTCTGTGTTTGTATTTGTTAAGGGTCTAATTTTATCTCTTTTGAGATATCGAAAAATAATTTCAGCTTTCCCGAAAATATATATATATTTTTAGCGTCTAAATTCTTATTTTCCCTTTGTGATAATGGTGTTCTGCGGAGTTCAGAGTGTGTGTGTGTGTGTGTGTGTGTAACTGGGCATAAATGAGGTCGTATGTGTGATAACTCACCAATGTCGTTGGATAATTTTTTCTTTGTTACGTAACACTTTTTGTACCTCAAAATATTAAAAAGTTTATATAAAAAATCTAGATATTTTCATTATCGGAAAATAGATATGTTGGTCCTGATTAGGTTGGGTTACACTAGGTTAGGTTAGTTAAGTTTTGGTTAGGTTAGATTAGCGAGCACTACTCTATTTAATGAGTCAACAAAAAATACCCTTCGAGCCTTCAATTGCGTCCCAAACACTTATCACGTCCTTCTCAGCTCGATGACACTAATGTTAGGTTAGGTTAATTAGTATTTTAGATATATGGATTAAAAAAGTCGATACCTCGCTTATGCGGAGATGCGACGTGTGTGTGTGTGTGTGTGTGTGTGTGTGAATACGAGCGCCCACTCTGAGAGGTTAGATCTGTGAATATAATCCTTTTGCATTTGCAGAATCTCAAAGTACTTCAACGTTCGAACCTCGATCCAGGCTTAAATCCTGTCTCTTCGGAGATCACTGTGGATGAATCACTCCAAGAATAAAAGAAGAAACAATGAACGCACCAACAATAACACACCCCAAAATCGTTACAATAAATCCAATGGATTCACACACACACACACACACACACAAAAGAATTTAGTGAAGTTTAAAGAAGTTAAGTCAGTTTGATTATATATACATATATATAATAAATACATACATACATACATACATATATACATTATAACTGCAAACACGCAGTATAATTAACGTAAAGAACGACGCTTTGTATAGGAGAATATTCCGCGCAAGATGAGAGCGAAAGAACGAAACAAATGAAAAAATGAGGTAACCACCCGGGAATCGAACCCGGGATCTTCCGATTGCCGGTCAGATATGATAACCATTACACCTCATTTTTTCATTTGTTTCGTTCTTTCGCTCTCATCTTGCGCGGAATATTTTCCTATACAAAGCGTCGTTCTTTACATACATATATATATATATATCTCTCTCCAGAGTGAAAAGGAAAAAGATGATTTCAATGCCTTTCATATATTTCGACAGCTTGTCAGGGAAACACGAAAAGCCTTGGAATCATTCTCCTTTTTTCCTGTGTGTGTATCATTTATTAATTTCACGCGTTTAATTGTGAAATTCATATATAGTAAAAGGGGGAATAAAAGACAAAATGGATGACCATCCATCTTTTATTAAAGTTTACAAATCAAAATGCAGTTTCAAGCACGCATCTGATATACAATATTTCAATCATGTGAAAATATGTAACCAAGCATAGCAAACACTCATTTTACAAAACTATTTTTAGGGAGAAGGGGGGCTGTTCTCTTTCACCCCAACACCCCGCTGTTATTTTCCCCCCCGGTTAACTATATATATATATATATATATATATACACACAGGGTGGTCCAGTCCCTACCTATTTTGCTGAAATGATGATATTTCTATTTTATTTTCTACAAGCCACAGATGATGATGGGTGTACAAGAACGTGTGATGGTAGTATCATTACTTATCCAAGGGAAGAAGTGCAAAGAAATTCGAGAAAAATTCGAAAGGTGATTTCACAAACGAGGACCTACAGACAAAGCAATTCGCGAGCTGGTCAATAAATTTAAAAGAACAGGATCTGTTCATGATGAGGCAAGAGCTGGACGTCCAGGTACCTCTCAAGAAAATGTCGAATTGGTAAGAGATGCCTTTGAAACAAATCCTAGAAAGTCAACTCGCACAGCATCACGTAGACTGAGCATACCAAAAACGACTGTTCTAAGGATTTTAAAATCAACATTAAAAAAGAAAAGTTAACATATTCAAGTGCTACACGAGTTACACGAAGAGGATTATCCAAGACGAGCCTCCATGTGCACAGAATTGATTGAAAAAAGTCGTACCGAAAACTCGTTAAACCACATTCTCTTCAGCGATCAGGCGATATTCCTTGCATGCGGAAAGGTTAATCGACATAATTGCCGTATCTGGGCGAGTGAAAAACCAACCGAGTTCTACGAATGGGAGAAAGATTCTCCTAAAGTTAATGTCTGGTTGGGGATGACAAGATCAAAGATTTACGGACCTTTTTTCTTTGCAGAAGCTACGGTAACAGGGTCAATTTATCTTGACATGCTTCAGCAATTTCTTGAACACCAGCTTCGTTCAGACATTCTCAACACTGTTATCTTTCAACAAGATGGAGCTCCATGTCACTATGCAAACATCGTTCGGGCGTACCTTGATGAGCTCTTACCAACTCGGTGGATTGGACGTGGTGGAAACAGGCCCTGGGCAGCACGATTTCTGGATTTAACACCATTAGACTTCTTTGCGTGGGGCTTTATAAAGTCTGAGGTTTACAGAACAATTGTTACAGACCTGCAGGATCTGCGAACCCGCATTGTCGCGGCAGTCGCCAAAATGACCCCAGAGATGCTTGAAAAGGTGTTTCGCAATGCAATGGACAGATTCGAGATTTGCAGAGACACTGATGGTGCTCGAATCTTAGACCTAAGCTTCATAAATAAATATACATCTAATTATGCTATTACATTTTTACCCTAAAAACTATTGTTTCAGAAAAATAGGGACTTTTGGACCACCCTGTGTGTGTGTGTGTGTGTGTGTGTGTGTGTGTGTGTGTGTGTGTGTCTTTTCTCTGTATTACAATCCCCCCTATATGTCTATATTGTCTCCGAAGTATTTTCACTGACGGCCTAATTGAAAAGAGTTGAACATTTTTAAATTGACCTTCTGGGATCCATAAACCACCCTCAATTTTCTCTCTCTATTTTTGTAATAAAAATAAGCCATAATACGCTTTTAAAATTTTAATAATTTTCAACAAAACTTCTTTCCAACGAATTAAAACATGATTAAGCACGTCTTTACTTTCGTTTTCATTCCCCTTAGATTGCGTGAGGGGAGCTAGGGAAATGTGTTATATTACACACGAAATTCCGACGAGAACGAACTGGTTTACTTCATAAAGCCGATTTGGAGGAGGCATGCATACGAGGCAAGAATTGTGCATCTAATTTTGTCACCCAAGTTAGAAATTTGGGATTACAATACCAAGTGCTGAACGCCCAAACAGCATCGAATTAACCGTTCCTCGCATAGCGTTCACATTACGCCGGACGATTTCATTCCTCTATGGGAGGAATGGCTAATATTAAACTTAATAATAACCTAATCGCTGAACGTCTCTTAAACAAACGCTTCGACAGCAGTCGCCAGTAGCTCGTAACAAGACCCACCAAGGCCGATTCACACAATTGTCAACAATATAACATCAACGATTGTCGGACCGCTGGGTTAGAAGACGTGGCCCCAGTGTCTGGACCCCCAAGGTCACTATTTCTATAGGTTTTTGTGAAAGACATTATTTATTGAAAGTTATGCACGATCGAACTGTTGCCAAACCTAGCACCATCACTTCTAACATACTGCCAAACACTTGGCGTGAGGTAGAATACTGATTGGAAGTGTATCGAGCTACAAAGTGGCGCACATATCGAGATTGTCTGACTCCCTAAAAACTTCGGTAGGTGTAACTCTCGAATGCTGTAAACCTTTCATATATATATATATATATATATATATATAATTATTATTTCACGGAAGTAACACGTGAAAAATATTTTTGATGAATAAAACCACGAAGGAAAGGAAACACAGAGTGGTGCTCAAGCGCTTTCGTCTAATGACAGTGTTCCTGAGGATGTCATTAGACGAAAGCGCTTAAGCACCACTCTGTTTCCTTTCCTTCGTGGTTTTATTCATATATATATACAGGGTCTGTCAAAAAACACTAAGCCAATTTGAAATCTCTATAAAATGCACAATTTGAGAGATTTCAAATATTTTTTTACACTAAATAAATAAAAGGCTCATAAATAATCTGTGATAATTTTATAACTATTTTAAATATTTTAGGAGTTATGCGGTTATTTCTACAGATTGCGAAAATTTCAGTTTTTCTCATTATGTAATATCTTCTTTTTTCTCTTTTTCAGAATTTGTTTAGATTTAAAATTTTTCGTCAATACCTCTAAATATGCCATTCTCACATGAAGATAAAATAATTATAAAGCATTATAGAGTTGAAAAAGGTTATAGTGCAAGGAAATTACTTTCTGAATTCGATTATAAAGGATGGACTAGATCAGGTTTAGATTACTTATTGAGAACTATCGATGAAACAGGAAGCATTGAAAGGAAGGTTGGTAGTGGGCGACCAAAATCAGTTAGAGTAGATGAAAATATTCAGAAAGTGGAGGAACGTATCCTTAGTCAAGAGGATCGACCTGGTAGCCACATGACACCTGCTCAAATATCAAAAGAACTAGAAATATCAGAATCAAGCGTAAGGAGGATTATTAAATCTGATCTACAATTTAAACCATTTAAAAGAGTGCATGGACAAAGATTGTCAGAAGTAAACTGTCAGAAAAGAGTTGAGAAATCCAAACGTATTTATGTATAATAACTGAAGATAAACTTTCCAAGACATTTTTTACGGATGAAAAACGTTTTACGGTAGAGCCACCAAGAAACTCACAGAATGACCGGGTTTATTCTGATGTTGCGAAGAAAAATGAAATCCAAGATGAAAGACTGTACGCAACAAGGAGTCACTTTTCTTCGCGTCATGGTTTCTGTTGGAGTGTCCAAGTTGGGAAAAACTTCAATATTTTTTATTGAGCCAGAGTGAAAATTAATGCTCAATATTATTCAAATACCCTGCTTGAGAAAATGCTTCCAGAAATGAGAAACTTGGCTAGTCAAGGTTACTTTATTTTTCAACAAGATGGTGCAACATCACATACTGCCAAAACAACCATCGAATATTTGAAAAAGAATGTGCCTGAATTTCTGGAACCGAATAATTGGCCACCTAACAGCCCTGACCTAAACCCTGTAGACTACGGAATATGGGAAAACTTGGCAGAGAGAGTGTATAGGAACAGAATAAGGGATGTCAATCATTTGCGTGAGTTGATTATCGCAAAATGGGCAGAGCTCCCCCAAGATCAAATAAATCGAGCAATAGACGAATTCAGACCAAGATTAAAAAAAGTGATAGAAATGCAAGGGAATCATATTGAACATTTCTTTTAATTTATTAAACTAAAAATTATCTACAGTATTGTAAAAAAAAATTTTTTGATGTTAAGTAGGAGAATCTCACTTTTTAGTTAATTATTAATAAAATTAACAATTCTGAAGATATCGTCATAAAAATTTAAAGGGTAATAGGTGATTACCTATACTTTATTGTGTAAAAAATTCAACTTAATTAGATAAATGGTTTTGTTTTAATAAAGGTTTGAATTTGGCTTAGTTTTTTTGACAGACCCTGTGTGTGTATATATATATAATGAAAGGCTAGACTTTGACAAAACATCTTCAAAAGTTAGGGTCACTTTCAAATCTGGTACAACTTTAAATGCGTTTTTTTGGCGTTTTTAACTTTCGTCGTTTAGCCACTTCTTCCTGGGAGGGCCTCATATACTGTATACTGAATGCATTTCGGCTTATCACATATATGTAGGGAATTTAAGTTTAGTTTCAATTTATATAAACGTAAAATTTCGTATGAACGCCACCTTTAGACCTTTATCGACTCAAAAGATATTTTGACACTGGAATTATATGTTGACGAGTCACAGGGTCACAGGGTCACACAGTAAACGGATCAAAGGCCTTATAAACGACATCTGAAGGAACTGCGGGATATATTTTTTTACTCGTATGTAGCATCCTTGTCTCATTCTGTCAGCCCTTAATGCAAGATTCACCGAGGCCAATTAATTGCAAAAGACGGTTTTGCTGAATATATACAGAGTGCCCATAAGTCCGGTTTCCTAGGAAAATTTATTTTAAATTAAATTTAGAAAAGTCATACATTGGAGCTAAAACAAATGTTCAAATTGATGTCTTGTTTTGGGGCCTTTTTTTTTTGTTGCAGGTAGAATAACACGCAATGGCTAATATGGAAGTGAGTTACACTCGTAAGGAAAAGGCGGAGGCGAAGGCCTTTTCTTCACGAGTGTAACTCACTTCCATATTAGCCACTGCGTGTTATTCTACCCGCAACAAAAACAGGTTCCAGCTTTTAGCTTCAATGTATTACTTTTGTAAATTTAATTTAAAATAAATTTTCCTACGAAATCGGACTTATGGGACACCCTGTATATTGTATTTGTGTAGCACAAGCTTAAAAATGCTTATATGAAGCTAATATGAAAGTTAATTTATATGTGGAAACGTTCAGATCAATATATGAAGAAAAAATATAATTGAAGTTATAATGTTATAATGTTATAATGTTATAATGTTTCAGACCAACAAAGACCCTAGGATCCACTCATGGCTGGTCTACCTAACTGTGTTCGTAATCGTGTATGTCCTCCGTGGTGGCGGAGGGGACCTACAATTTTACGTGGGTTCCGAACCACAAGAACATAAGAAACTTATTTAAAAACTGCCGGTAAATTGGCAACGACCAATTTTTACGAAACTAAATAATTGTCAATTTAAAAATAATTAATTATCGGTTTAAAACTAAAGATAGAATCTCTCGGTCCAGAGGAGCAAGTCATAATAGACTACTATCCACAAATATGTTACATTCTATATCTATTTATAACGGACATGCAAATATATCAGATCCAAAGAATCCAGTCAATTTCATTACGGTATCCATCAAGTCACGGTCCATATCGATTGCGGACCAAGTCAAAATTTACAACCATATACATTATCAATTTAAAAATAATTAATTATCGATTTAAAACTAAAGATAGAATCTCTCGATCCAGAGGATCAAGTCATAATAGACTACTATCCACAAATATGTTACACTCTATATCTATTATATAACGGACATGCAAATATATCAGATCCAAAGAATCCAGTCAATTTCATTATGGTATCCATCAAGTCACGGTTCATATCGATTGCGGACCAAGTCAAATTTACAACCATATACATTACAATATATACACTTACGAGGAAAAGTGTAGGTGTGGCTGTAAAGACTGTACAGTAATGTAGAAATGTGTGTGCACCCATTATGGGTCTCCCATTTAAAGGTGTTTGTGGGGCAAGTGAAGATCATGAGTTTTTCAATACCTCACAGTACTATGGGGGGCACCGCTCGGCAGAGGAATCTCTTTAAATGGGGTGTGTAAGGACAGAGAGTATCCCCTAACCCAAGACGCTGCCTCCCTATATCCCACAACACTTGTGTTGAGCTGTGGGATCTATCCCCACAAAGCCTTAATTTTACTACCTTAAACTATACCCTTTCTATCAACATGCGCGTCCAATCGATTCTTAAACATGTTTATAGACGTGCTACTAATTACTTCTACCGGCAAACTATTCCAGCTATTTACTATTCTATGCGTAAAAAAGTTTTTCGCAACTGCTGTCTCGAACCTTCTACTTGTCAACTTACACCCGTTATTTCTAGTCCTATTATATTGAGATATTTCGAAAAAGCTATCTCTATCTACGTTATCAAACCCATTCATAATTTTGAAAACCTGGATTAGATCACCCCTTAACCTCCTAGTCTCGAGTGTAGTCAATTTTAACTCTTTAAGCCTATCCTCGTACGACTTTGACCTAAGAGACGGAATCATCTTAGTTGCTCGTCTTTGAACTCTTTCGATTTTGTCTATATCTTTGCGCATATGCGGATTCCAAAATTGGACCGCGTACTCCAAATGGGGTCTAACTAATGATTTATAAAGAGGAACTATAATATCGCGCGATTTGTACTCAAAATTTCGAGCTATAAAACCTAACACTTTGTTCGCCTTATTGACCGCCGCTGTACTTTGTTTCGCTACTTTTAAATCACCAGTGACTATAACTCCTAAATCTTTTTCCTGCTCTACGCTTGTTAAATCTTTCCCTGACATACTATACGCAAAATTACCGTTACGCGAACCTATATGCATAATTTTGCACTTATCCACGTTAAATCTCATTTGCCATGTGACTGACCAATCAACGATTTTATTCAGATCTTCCTGAATTTTACCTCTATCTTCGTCATTAATCGCCCTACCACCCAGCTTCGTGTCATCCGCAAACTTTGAAACTGTAC